>CM016622.1:71744419-72088474 GCA_005393395.2 Gossypium australe | reverse complement strand
ATATTGAATCCCGCATATAGCTGCTTCACATTCGGGAAGGTGGATTGGTACCTACCATAGAGATACACGGCTTTATGCGTAATCGAAGGGCTCAGATCGATAAAGTCTACTTTAGGGCCCGGCAATGCACCAACCTGGTAAAGAAACTGATGAACATCACTGGAATGAGTGAACAATGGGTCGTGGCACGTATTCAGCAAAAAGGTGAAGGGAAATGCATTCCATGGGTAAACTTAAGGGACTTGATATTGACACATCCCGATGCCAAGAGGAAGGTCGACATCTTCGCTTAAGTATTCTATGGCCTAGTAATTTTCCCGAGAGCTTTGAGGCATGTGGACGAAGCAGTTGTTGACTTATTCGATCGTCTTGACAAAGGAGTACACCAGACCAGCCATTCTTGCCGAAACATTTAGATCTTTAAAACGCGTGCCGGAGAGCGGGAGAGGGTAGATTCATGGGATGTGCGCAACTTTTACTAGTTTGGTTCCATAGCCATTTCTGGAAAATAGATAGAGCTTCTTGTCGAGTTCACTATGAAAATTATTCCCCGTTAAAGAGTTGGTGGATAAGCCCAAGAGAGACGACATATCAGAAGAAAATTGGATCGCACTCCTTCAAAATCTTCAAGAAAAAGACATTGAATGGAAAGCCCCTTGGTTTGTTCCCGATGAAATTATTCTACCGTTGTGGGAGTTATGATTGGGTGCCTCTGCTAGGAATTTGGGGAGCCATTGGTATGCTCCTTTGCTTGTACTAAGGCAATACTACTCAAGTTTATACCAACGACTTACGGCCTAGCTCAGTCGTTTCGTATAAAGGGAATAATTCAAGAAGAAGGTTCGGGAGATCGCCGATGCTTGGAACAAGTTGCCGGATGAAAAGAATTTTGTAGGTCCAATGGTAACCCTCGAGTATAATGCCTGGCGGAGTAAGAATAAACGATAATGTCCCTGAACTGACACACGATGATACTCAACGATAGAGAGATACAAGTAGTCCCTTCCGAGACGGAGATTATGAAACAAGATTTTGAAAATAAAAATTCAGAGTTGAAAAGAGGATAGATCAGCTAGAAGAAGAAAAGATGTATTTGATGTTGGATATGGATGTCCAAAATTCAGAGGTTGAGAGATTGAGAAAGGAGAGAAAGGAAAGAGAAAGGAGAAGCCTAGAGAGCCTGAACGGATTATAGAAAGTTGCGACTGTCGATGAGGACTGCCGGATGGGTAAAACTTCAGAAGCAGTGGCGTCAAGAAATTCGAGAAGAGAAAGCAAGGTTGATCAGTGGAGGGAAAAGTTCCAAGAGGTTCAACGCAAAGAGATGTTCTAAAGAAGACTGTAAGTGAGAACCGAAGGGAGAATGAGACACTAAAAGCTCGATTAATAGAACAAGAAAAGACGTTTGACCAAAGACACACGGTGAAGCTAAAGTCGAGCCTAAACCAGATTGAAGAGTTAAAAGGGAAATTAGTAGAGCTCGAAATGGCACTAGAGAATAGTGAGTTCCGGTTCCAACAATCTCAGAATCAGGTCAAGGAAAGGGATTACGTCATGGGGAGCAGTAGTAACACAGATACGAGAAGTGGCTGAACACTACAACCTTAGCGGTCCAAGCCGGCGTATTAAGTATACTGTATGAATCGAAGTCAGACCGGGGTCGAGAGTTAGCCTCACTCCTCGAGAAAATTAAATTCTAGGCATAAGGGCTAGGTCGCTTATATGACTCAATTTTATGTAAAAGATTCTGTTTCTTAAACAAGCTTTCTATAGGAAATTGAATGAGAATCGACGCCTTTTGCATTCATTTCACGCATCGCATTGCATCCATTCGCATGCATCACGCCATTTGCATCAAAAGGAGCCTAATTGGTTAAAAATGTGACAGAAGTTACCCTGGAAACCGACGAGGATCAACCTATCGCACATTACTACAACACTCGTCGTAAGGCAAAGCAATGGACCAAAGATACGAACAATTCCAGAAGGACATGGAAGACCAAATGAAGAAGTTTCAGAAAGAGTTGAAAGACCAGATGGAAAAGGCTCAAAAGGATATGGTGGCCCAAATGACCAATTAATGAGTGGGATCAAACAAAGGAAAAGACCCTACAACTAGTACCGGGAAAGAAAGCGAAAGCCATCCTCCAGGATTTACTCCACCCCATGAATTTACAGGCCTAGAACACCCACCTGTACTCCCACCTACCCATCTAGGGCAAGGAGTATTTGCATCAAGTCACGGAACTAACCCAGCTGACCCTATTGTCCCAGATTTGGATGATCCTGTGGAACTAGCTAAGTTAAGAATGAAGGATCAGGGTGATCAAGCCAAGTTTAAAGATCTGGAAGAAAGACTCAGGGCAGTGGAGGGAACTAGGGCCTCTTCCGCAATGAGCGTCAAAAAGCTCAGTTTGGTTCCTGGTCTGGTCTTGCCCCCAAAATTTAAGGCACCAGATTTTGAGAAATACGATGGAACAAAGTGCCCAAAGGCGCATCTCATCATGTTTTGTCGGAAAATGGCTGGTTATGAGGACGAAGACAAGTTGCTGATACACTGCTTTCAAGAAAGCTTGATAGGGTCAGCTCTCCGATGGTACAATCAGCTAGGAAGAGAAAAGATCCAATCATGGGATGACTTAGCGCAGCATTCTGTGAACAATATAAACACGTCTCCGACATAGCGCCTGATCGCCTAACATTGCAGATGATGGAAAAGAAGCCATCTGAGACCTTTAGGCAATATGCTCAAAGGTGGAGAGATGTCTCGGTTCAAGTGGAACCTCCACTAACCAAGACGGAGATCACAGTCCTTTTCATTAACACTTTAAGAGCGCCATTCTATGACAAGTTGGTGGGGAAACGCCACAAAGGATTTCGCAGATGTCGTAATATCGGAGAGCTCATCGAAAACGGCATCAGGAACGGGAGAATGGAAGGGCCTGAAAGCTCTAAAAGGCCATTTAAGAAGAAGGAGCCAGAAACCCATATGGTAGGGACCGAGAATCACTACACTCCTAATCCATACCCTATCCAACCTCGACCTCAATTCCGCCCAACTCCAAACCTCTACTTTCCTCCTCAGAACCTCTATTATCAAACCCCTCCCCTTATCCCGTCTATACCGCTGATGCCCAAAGACCACTCACCATCTTCTCACCAAATACCACAGCCACCCCGAGCCAACCCAGAAATGAACCAAGGCCAGCGAGACCCAACCCCGAGAAACCTCAGTTTGCCCCTATTCCCATGACATACGGGGAACTGTGCCCAAAGTTGCTAGAGAAACAACTAATAGCACCACATTACATAGCACCTTTGAAACCTCCCTACCCTAAATGGTACGATCCTAATGCTAGCTGCATGTACCATGCCGGAAACCGGGGCATTCCACGGATAATTGCCTGGCCTTTAAAAGAAAGGTTCAGAGTCTAATTGATGCGGGCATTCTACGTTTTGATGGGATCAGTACGGTGGCCAGAAATCCGCTCCCTAACCATACTGAGGGAACGTGAACATGGTGACAAATGAAGATGGCCGGCGAGCTAAGTCGTGTCTCGAAATAAAGACGCCATTGGGGAAAATATGGGAAATAATGATGAAAAAGGGTTTGCTTGGTCCGCTTGACAAAAGTTCCAAGGAGGAAATACAGAAGGTCAAAGTTTTTGTGTCTTTCATGGCAGAAGGGCACCGTATCCAATCTTGTGAGAAATTTAAGAATTGCTCCAAGATATGATGAACAATAAGGAGCTTGAGGTCTATGATAAAAAGGAAGAGAGCATCGAAAAAGATGTATGTGCATCCGAAGATCGATCATCAGGACCCCCTTATAGTGCCGACCGACCTTTGATAATCTACTACGAGGCAAAAAGGGAAGAGGTAAAACCGAATATGATAATCAAAATGCCTTCTCCCTTCCCTTACAAGGAAAGCAAGGCGGTGCCATGGAAGTATGATGTAGGCATACCGTACCCGAAGCTGCTACTAGTGACGTTAGCGAGGTGGGGCATTTCACCCGTAGCGGGAGGTGTTATTCTCCCAAGATGGTCGAACCGGAAAAGAGAGTCGTAAACGCGAGTCAAAAGGGGAAAGCGCCGATGCATGAAACCGAGGCGGAGATTGAAGTACAATCTGGACAAGAATCTAAAAGGCCTGTAAGTGAGGACGAAGCACACGAATTTTTGAGGTTTATCAAACACAGCGAGTATAACGTTGTGGACAATTGAGCAAACAACCAGCAAAGATCTCAGTGTTATCTCTGCTGTTAAATTCTGAACCTCACCGAAATGCTCTATTGAGTGTGTTAAACCAAGCGTATGTGCCGAGTAATGTGCCCGTAGAAAAACTTGATAGATGGGCAACAACCTAAACGCAGATAATTTCATCTCCTTTAGCGATGACGAAATACCACCGAATGGAAGGGGCTCCGTCAAGGCACTACATATCACGGCCTATTGCAAAGGTTATATAGTACCAAGTGTACTCATTGATAACGGGTCTGCGCTTAACGTCATGCCTTTAGCAACACTGTCCAGAATGCCGGTGGATATGTCTTATTTGAGACCTTGTCATTCCACGGTCAGAGCGTTTGATGGGACGCGACGAGAGGTCATGGGAAAGATAGAGATCCCTCTAGAAGTGGGCCCATGTACATACAATATTGAATTCCAGGTCATGGACATTGCACCTTCATACAATTGCCTCTTAGGGAGACCTTGGATCCATTCTGCCGGGGCAGTCCCTTCATCTCTCCACCAGAAAATAAAGTTTATCATGGATGATCGCTTGATCACAGTCGCTGGTGAGGAAGACATCGTTGCGTCTATCTCCGATGATGCACCCTACATCGAAGTAAACAAAGATGCAGTAGAATGTTCCTTCCGCTCCTTTGAATTCATCAATGCTACTTTCGTCGCTGAAGGAAGTAAAGCTCCCACGCCCAAGTTATCAAAGAATACCAGGATGGGAATCAAACTAACGGTTGGAAAGGAGCCCGAGCAAGGAAAGGCTTGGGGAAATACCAGCAAGGGATGGCTAGAGCGCTAAAACCGGTACCCCACAAGGCTCGATACGGCTTAGGGTTTAAGCCCGACATGCAGCAAAGAAGGAAACAATTGCAAAGGGAGCAAGAAAGAAGGATCGCAAGAGTCACAGGTCGAGAATTAGAGTGGGAACCCATAACATATCCGCCCTTGTCGAAAACATTTATCTCGGCCGGAATTATATTCCGAGAGAAGAGGACCCACGGAGTATGTGTCATGGGTGGAAAAGGGTCTACAGGACTTCAGCATAAATGTCATTGGCAAAGGGAATAATGCGATTGGAAACTCTTCGATGATACGCCCTTGTCCTCCAGGATTCACTTTGAACAATTGGACTGCTGTGGATCTCCTTGTAGTTTCCAAATCCCCTCCGGAGTAATGCTCAGTATTAACTTTTTGTATACCCCTAAGCTGTAGGGGAATATGTTGTGAGAGTTTATTTTGTCTATCCAGCTTTTAAAATGAAACATGAAAAAATGCATTTTGTCGCGTTCTTTCATTCTCATTGGTTCCACATTTACCCGTCCCTATATATCCCATATCATCATGTCACATTTATAGGACCCGATACCTCGATATCCCTCTATAGTCTTCTCTTCTTTTTTACTTTTTTCAGGTGCTCGGATATCAACGACATGAACAATCCTGTTATGAGTCCTAAAATCGACTTCGAGAAAGCTATTTGTGTAGGAGAATTCGAGGCTGAAGAAGATGCCGAAGACTATGCCTCTTCCCCAGACCTACTGAAAATGGTAGAACAAGAGGATAAACAGATTTTGCCCTATCAAGAATCGGTCGAGACAGTGAACTTAGGAAGTGAAGAAAAGAAGCAAGAGGTAAAAGTCGGGACCTCCATATCTGAAGACACCAAACATGATCTAATCACCTTGCTTCATGAGTACAAAGACGTGTTCGCATGGTCGTATCAAGATATGCCAGGTCTGAACGAAGATGTAGCGGTCCATAGGCTCCCACTGAAACCTGAATGCAAGCCTATCCAACAGAAGTTAACGGATGAGGCCAGAAATGCTCTTAAAGATAAAGGAAGAAGTAAAGAAACAATTTGATGCTGGATTCCTGCAAGTCTCTAGATATCCAGAATGGGTAGCTAATATCGTCCCAGTACCGAAGAAAGATGGCAAAGTACGAATGTGTGTGGACTACCGTGATTTGAATCGAGCCAGCCCTAAAGATAATTTCCCGCTGCCGCACATTGATACGTTGGTAGATAACACGGCGAAGAATTCATTGTTCTCCTTCATGGATGGATTTTCGGGCTACAACCAAATCAAGATGGCTCCCGAGGATATGGAGAAAACTACGTTCACGACGATGTGGGGGACATTCTGCTACAAAGTGATGCCGTTCGGTTTAAAGAATGCCGGGGCGACATATCAAAGAGCCATGGTGACACTGTTCCACGACATGATGCACAAGGAAATAGAAGTTTATGTCGACGATATGATCGCCAAATCTCAAGGAGAAAGAGAGCATGTCGAGAACCTCCGGAAGCTGTTCGAAAGACTGAGAAAATTCCAACTAAAGCTTAACCCTGCCAAATGTACCTTCGGGGCTACCTCGGGGAAATTATTGGGATTCATTGTCAGTGAGAAAGGTATCGAGGTTGATCCGGATAAGATAAAGGCCATACAAGAACTACCGCCGCCGCGCACACAAAAGGAAGTCAGAGGATTTCTAGGGAGGTTGAATTACATTGCTCGGTTCATTGCTCAACTCACCAAGCAGTGTGATCCAATTTTTAGACTCCTTCGAAAACACAATTCTGGAGAATGGGACGAGGAATGTCAAGAGGCTTTCGACAAGATAAAGCAGTATTTATCTAGTCCTCCGGTGCTAGTACCACCAACCCCCGGAAGGCCACTAATACTATATCTGACTGTGTCCGAAAACTCAATGGGTTGCGTCTTGGGGCAACATGATGAGTCTGGAAAAAGAGAACAGGCGATCTATTATCTCAGTAAGAAATTCACGGAGTGTGAGACAAGATATCCGACAATCGAAAAATTCTGTTGTGCTCTGGTCTGGGCAACTCGGAGGCTTAGGCAATATGTGCTATATCATACGACGTGGCTGATTTCAAGCTAGACCCAATAAAGTACATGATGGAGTCGCCTGCACTCTCAGGAAGAATGGCACGATGGCAGATCCTACTATCAGAGTATGACATCGTATACGTAAGCCAGAAATCGATAAAGGGAGCGCAATAGCTGATTCTTAGCAACTCGGACAAAGAGGAGTACGAGCCATTGAGATTTGACTTCCCAGACGAAGACTTGATATGCGTTACGGAAAAAGAGTGTGAATCGTCAAAAGAGAAATCATGGAAGATGAGCTTTGATGGCGCGTCAAACGCGTTGGGGCACGGGATTGGAGCAGTCTTAGTGTCACCAGAAGGGTACCATTACCCCTTTACTGCCAGATTAAATTTCTTCTGTACCAACAACATAGCAGAATATGAGGCTTGCATCATGGGACTTCGCGCAGCTATCGAGCAGAACGTAAGGTCTTGGCAGTCTCCGGGGACTCGGCATTGGTGATTTACCAAATCCGTGGAGATTGGGAAGTAAGGGACTCGAATTGGTTAAATATCGTGATCTTGCGAAATTAGTTGAAGAATTCGAAGAAGTGACCTTTAATTATTTCCCACGAGGAAAACCAGTTGGCTGACGCCCTGGCCACCTTAGCTTCAATGTTCAAAGCAAACCGGGAAACAGAAATAATGCCTCTCCAGATGAGCATATACGAGGCCCCGGCGCATTGTTTTAGCATTGACAACGAGAGGACGAGCAACCATGGTTCCATGATATCTTAGAATATGTCAAGAATCAAAGATATCCCGAGCAAGCAAATGAGAACGACAAAAGAACAATCAGGAAATTGGCGGCAGGGTTCGTTCTCGATAGGGACATCCTGTACAAAAGGGAAAAGATCAAGTCCTCCTGAGATGTGTGGATACTGTTGAAGCCAGAAAGATACTCGAAGAGGTCCATGAAGGAGTTTGTGGAACGCACGCCAATGGCTTCACTATGGCCAGGCAAATTATGAGGCTCGGTTATTACTGGTTGACAATGGAAAGCGATTGCATTAGTTACGCACGAAGGTGTCACAAATGTCAAGTTTATGGTGATAAAATTCATGCAGCACCTTCACCCCTTCATGTATGACTTCCCCGTGGCCCTTTTCTATGTGGGGCATGGATGTTATAGGGCCAATCTCCCCGAAAGCTTCTAATGGACACCGGTTCATTTTTGTGGTCATAGACTACTTCACAAAATGGATAGAAGCTGCTTCGTTTGCTAATGTGACAAGGACAGCAGTGTGCAGATTCTTAAAAAAGGAGATCATATGCCGATATGGCTTGCCGGAAAGAATTATTTCAGATAATGCTTGAATCTGAACAACAAAATGATGAAGGAAGTGTGCGAGCAATTTCAAATAAAACATCACAATTCCTCACCCTATCGCCCAAAGATGAACGGTGCAGTAGAGGCCGCTAACAAGAATATCAAGAAGATCATTGGGAAGATGACTGAGACGTATAAAGATTGGCACGAGAAACTACCATTCGCTCTATACGCGTATCGCACGTGTGTGCGTACCTCCACGGGGGCAACTCCTTTCTCTCTAGTCTATGGAATGGAAGCCGTACTACCCATTGAGGTGGAAATCCCCTCCCTGCGAATCTTAATGGAGTCAAAGCTAGAAGAATCTGAATGGGTTCAGGCTCGATATGACCAACTGAATCTGATTGAAGAAAAACGCTTGAAGGCAATTTGTCACGGACAGATGTACCAAAGGAGAATGATCGCAGCCCATAACAAGAAGGTGCGTCCAAGGGAATTTCGCGAAGGAGAACTCGTGTTGAAGAAGATTCTCCCTATACAAAAGGACTTGCGAGGAAAATGGGCACCGAATTGGGAAGGACCATACGTCGTAAAGAGAGCTTTCTCAGGAGGAGCTTTGATCCTCACTGAAATGGATGGGAAGGAGTTACCAAATCCAGTAAACTCAGATGCTGTGAAGAAATATTATGCCTAAAAAAAAAAAAAAAAAAAAAAAAAAAAAAAAAAAAAAAAAAAAAAGGGCATCCTAAAGAAGCAATCTGGTCCGAGAAGGCAGAAATGGGTTGAACAAAGAGTCAACACGAGATCATAGTATTGAAACGGACTCTGAAGCTTAAGGATCTTTTACACGAAGAATCTTGCTCGAAAAGATTCGGGACGAAGAAACGTGGAGAAGTTCATACGTCGGATATCTAGAGCACTTATTACAACTAAACTTGTTTTCCTTTTATAATGCTTTCTTAATCGAGTCATTCCTTGTCAATTTTCTTGTTGCTTTTGAAATAAATATGAGGAACACCTTCCATGCCTACTTTGCAATCTTCATGCATTTTTCTTATGTTTCACTTTGAAGATGAATAGTAAAATTACACGCTCTAAACGAAAAGAATATGGAGCATTACCTGGAGGAGAATTGGGTAGGAGCTACCAAGCAAGGACAAAGTTCAACATGGGGCAAAAAAAAAAAAAAAAAAAAAAAAAAAAAAAAAAAAAAAAAAAAAAAAAAAAAAAAAAAGGGGGACGATACACGAATTACTTGTAGAACCCGAGGGCGGGTATCAAGTCTGAGAAGAATCAAGAGTCGAAGCAACGAACACAGGCTACCGTGAAAGTCGTAACAGAAGAAGATACAGGATAAACAAGCCCAAGACACATGGCATAATCATGTAGGCATTTAGGACAAACACATGCATATCATGACATCATCACGCATGACACATCCAGGTACGCCAGTAAAGCTAGAAGTCTTGACGATGGTCGCACCAAAACAATGAGAAAGAAGACATGCGAGTTCCACCAGATGATATATTGCAAATATCAACTCATATCAGAGAGAAGTGAGTTGAGCCTCGGGTCACTCCCCGAGGTGTCTTTTAATTTCTTTTCAAAATATCAACTCATATCAGAGAGAAGTGAGTTGAGCCTCGGGTCACTCCCTGAGGTGTCTTTTAATTTCCTTTTAGAATATCAACTCATATCAGAGAGAAGTGGGTTGAGCCTCGGGTCATTCCCCGGGTTGTCTTTTAATGTCTTTTCAAAATATCAACTCATATCAGAGAGAAGTGAGTTGAGCCTCGGGTCACTCCCCGAGTTGTCTTTTAATGTCCTTTCAAAATATCAACTCATATCAGAGAGAAGTGAGTTGAGCCTCGGGTCACTCCCCGAGTTGTCTTTTAATTTCTTTTCAAAATATCAACTCATATCAGAGAGAAGTGAGTTGAGCCTCGGGTCACTCCCCGAGGTGTCTTTTAATTTCTTTTCAAAATATCAACTCATATCAGAGAGAAGTGAGTTGAGCCTCGGGTCACTCCCTGAGGTGTCTTTTAATTTCCTTTTAGAATATCAACTCATATCAGAGAGAAGTGGGTTGAGCCTCGGGTCACTCCCCGGGTTGTCTTTTAAAGTTCCTTTCAAAATAGCAACTCATATCAGAGAGAAGTGAGTTGAGCCTCGGGTCGCCCCTGAGGTGTCTTTAATTCCCTTTCAAAATGTCGACTCGTGTCAGAGAAAAGTGGGTTGAACCTTGGGTTACACCCTGATGTGTCTTTTAATTTCTTTTCAAAATATCAACTCACGTCAGAGAGAAGTGAGTTGAGCATCGGGTCACACACTGAGATATTCTCAATTTTTGCCTTTCAATTTCTGTTTCTGTTTAGTTCATGTTACAAGGCCGAAATATTTTCAAATTCTGTTCTTCAAATTCCGGTCAAAAAAAAAAAAAAAAAAAAAAAAAAAAAAAAAAAAAAAAAAAAAAAAAAACATGAGAGCGTGATTGAGCCTCGGGGCACACGCGGAGGTACTTACAGAAGGAAGACTGAAGTCGCATTGAGCAAATTTGACGAAGAAGTTCCAGTGGACAAAGAAGATTGAGCAAGAGCAAAAGGAAGCTGCGGACCATGTCTTTCTGAAGTAGCAGTGGAGAAAAGTGAAGGTCGAAGTTTCCCCGGAAGATGAAGTCAGTTCTTCGAAGTCTCAATGGAGAAACCAAAGCCCTGAAATCACATCAAAGCCAATCAAAGCACTAGTTACTGTGCCCTTGAAGAGACAATGGAATAGGAAGTGTTATCTCCCTGAAGCTATAACGAAATGGCGGAGTGGATCAAAGCAACAGGGCTGGAAGATGCTGGAAGAATCTATACCTGGCCAAGACCGGCAAAATCGGTTCTTCTATTATCTTTGCTCTATTGTCGTTTCACGACAATGAGCAAAGAGGGGCAGCTGTAATAACCAATTTTGCCCGTAGGCCCGTTTACAAACCAAAGTCAGCAAAAATAAAATGTCCCAAAGTTACAGTCCAATAAAAGTCCATTTACAAAACTACAAAGCCCAATTTACACCAAAACCAAATAAATTAAAACCTAACCCAATTTTAACCCAATACCAGCCCAAAACCCGACAAAATACAATTAGAAACAGTCCAATATACAAAACCATTTTTACACTGAAACCCTGAGCCCAAATTAAAAGCCCAAATATAAAAAGCCCAAACGACCCATGTGCTG
Source organism: Gossypium australe (assembly GCA_005393395.2). NCBI lineage: Eukaryota > Viridiplantae > Streptophyta > Magnoliopsida > Malvales > Malvaceae > Gossypium > Gossypium australe. The sequence continues at coordinate 72,076,846 of CM016622.1, read as the reverse complement.
AGGGTTTTCAAGAAACCCTAGCAGCCAGACTCCAGAGGCGCCGCGCGCGTGTCCTCACTCGCGCCCCTTAGTATGCCTCTGCCCACGTGCCAGTCACCGGCCCCCACGACCTTCTGTCTGCCACTCGACCACCAACGCCGATCAGCATGCCACCATGGTCTCGTCTGCTCCCCCACTCTCCGTGGTTCCCCGTTCCTGCGAAAGAAGACAAACGAGAACAGCAATACTATAATACGAAACAGATCGCACTAATTTTTTGTTTGTATACTGTGATTCGGCTATAAAGCCTTGGAAAAAAGAATGTAAAAAGATCTTTTTTGGAATCGGCAATCAACAGAAAGAAAGAGATTCAATAGACAAAAGGGGCTTCTTTTTTCTTTTCGGGAACAAAATAAGAAAAAACACGAAAGAATAACAGATTCGAAAATACCAAAACACAAGACATTTGAAGGTATCTTATTTCTATTTTTCTTTATTCTCTTTTTCGCAGATACATATATTTCTTTTTTCAAAAAAAAAGAGAAGAAAAAGGTAAGAAATTACCTTTTTTCCGGCCACCGTGGGCGGTGGCCGGTACGGCGATGTGACGGCGTGAATGCTGACCGGAATTCGGCCAGGGAGAGAGGCCTTTGAGAGAATTCTGAAATTTTTTTTTGAAAGAAGGTGAAAAAATGATTTTTTGGGAGGGTTGGGGGCTTTTATAGGGTGTCCAAACGGCGCCGTTTTGGGCTTGAGTCCCATAGCCAAAACGACGTCGTTTTAAAGCCAACCCGCGCGTGTGACCCGACCCGGCCATGGGATCCGCGTGTTTTCGTTAAATGGGCCAATTGCCCTATTGGTCCTTCCGCTTTCTTTCATCTTTCCAATCCGATCTTTTATTTCTTCCAAATTTGGCCCGAAAATTGGCTTTCGTTTCAATCTAGCCCGCTCTTGAACGTTGCCGTTTCTGACAACGGGCTTATTTCCCATTTAAGTCCCTTTAAGTTACGCGCGCATGACACTTTAGTCCCTTTTATCTTTATTTTATTTCGAAATCGACCCCAAACCAGTTTTTTTATCTAATTAGATCCTTTCTAGTATTTTGTGTTATTTACTTTATTATTATTATTATTATTATTATTATTATTATTACATTTTTATGTATGAATTTTATTATTAAACACTAACTCTATTATTATCACTATATATCAATATGTTGAATATATTTATATTATCTTATTATTATTACTATTATTATATTATTATCATACTTTATTATTATGTTGTCTATGTTTTTATTATTATTTTTTATTATTAAGTTACTATCAGTCACATTATCAGCTGAATACGTATATACTTATTATCATTTTTATTATTACTATATTATCGTACTGTACATATTTCGTATTATTATTAATATTTCATTATTATTATTATTATTACTATACTATTATTTCGTTATTATCGTATTTACTGTTATTATATTGTACATATTGTTATTATCATTATTATTGTTATGCTTCCTATATTACTATTATTTTTACTATTATTATTGTTATTGTATTATCGTCTGTATATACTAACTTTATTATTATTATTAGGGTATTATATTAGTATATTGTATATATTTTGCATCATTAATATTTGCCATTATCTCTATAATTACTAACACCTTTTAGTTTTTTTTTGTTGTTTATTGTTATTATTTTAATTCTGTTTTTTTTGCCTTCATTACTGCATTTTCCTATTATCATGTTTTTGCTAATTTTCTTGCTTTCGTCGTCTCATCGCAATCCAATGTTCCATCTTTTATTATTATTTTTTTATATATATATTTTCTTCTTTCTAAAAAATGAGTTTTCATAAAGGTAATATTTACGAGTTTGGGAATTCAAAACTTCATATCCAATCGTGCTGGGTGTGACATTTCGTTTGACCAAACAAGTGAATAACCCTTCAAATTTTCAAACAAGGTGATATTTGTGCATTTGGAAGTTCGAAAAGATCGTGCCCAATCGTGCTGGGTGCGTATCCTTTCGTACGATCGAATGAGCAAATGCCCTTTCCAAACTTTCAAAAAATACACTTGGAGAATTTCGGAAATGATCTTGGATTCGAGGACTTAGATTATCGCGTCCAATCGTGCTGGATGTGAAACTCTATTCCTTCGAAACAAGGGAATATCATTATTCAATCAAGTCATTTAAAAACAATAAAAAGAGCAAGATTTCAAAATCATTTCAAACTTTTCGACATTAGGACATCGATTAATCAATTCGGTACCAATTTTGGGCGTTGCGAGGGCGCTAATCCTTCCTCGCACGTAACCGACTCCCGAACTTATTTTCTCGAATATTCGTAGACCATAAACTCCGTTTTAGTAAACCGAAATGTTTTATTAAAACAAAGGTGATCCGATCACACCCAGTAAAAGGTCGGTGGCGACTCCCTTTTTACCCATTTTCAAAACCCAAGTTTGATTCCCGTTTTAGTCAAAAAATGGTTACGACATAAGTCATAGTTAATTATGCATTCATGATTAAAAGAATACTAGAGAATTAAGCATGATAAGTCTCTTTTTCACGAATTAAAATTTTGCTAGGTTGCTAACCTAAATTTGAATCTTACCTTGAAATTTAAAATCCACAAGGATAATGTCAAAACACCCATAATTTTTGTGAGTATTTGAACCTTATAAAGCATATATTCTTTTTCATGCTCATTTTTTGATTATGAGTGTGTCAACTATGAATTGTTATTCTAGAACTTGCCTCATTTATGCATGTTGAGACCATATTTTTGATTTGATATTACAGAGATGATAAAGGCACCTAGGTTTTAGTCCACTTACACCACTAAATAGCCTACCTTTACAATTAATCCCTAGTGAACCTCGTTGAGCCTAACAAAACCCTTTTTATTGACTTACCTACTAATATTAACCCAAAGCCCTTTTGTAATTGTTACTACCCTTTCTTTTGACTATCCCTTAATCGAGATTTGATTTGATCAGTTATCAAAGTTTATTATTCTGATATTTAAATTTTGTATTACTTAGTTTGTTCTTAAAAAAATTCAAAGTATTCAATATTAGTAGTGAGCTTACCAAATCAAAGTCTATTTTCAAAAGAAAAGCTCATATTAGTAGGATTATTACTTTTCAATGGATAATATTTTAGTCTTTTTTAGGTAGGCACTCGTCAATTCGATCTCGATTCTAACCTTCTGATTTCAGCCTTTAACTACACCTTTAACCCTAGCCCCGTTACAACCCTAATAAAGACCTTTAGATCTGTTTATCATCTCATATTATAGTGGTGGAGATTTGATTTTCAGGCAAGCCTATGGGATTAACTTTTCAGGTTCGACTTATGAGCGATCTTTTCCTGAACTTTAAACACTTTAGAGTGATTTGAGTGAATCCTTAGTGAGGACATCAATCCTTGTCGGTTTTGAATTGAAAAGGTAGTCATTTAAATAAAGAGAGGCACCTATGTTTTCAAGATACAAAATCATGATTTATCTCGTTTAAATCTTTAGGACTCTTTGAATTGAATTATCCATGTATGAATTATCTATGAATTAAGATGAGGCATTGTTGATAGGAATTGGGAATTATGGAAACTTCGTTTTAATTGTAAATTGAGAATTTTGCTTGAGGACAATCAAAAGCTTAAGTGTGGGGGTATTTGATAGACCGTAAAAGTAACATATTTTAATCCTACATTTAGTTTACCTTTTGATGATTTATTACTTGATTTGTATAAAAAGGTGCTTGTAATCCCTTCTTTTCATGTCTTAGACCCAGGAAAGCACCCGAGGATGAAAAGAACACAAAACAGGCCTAAAACGGAGTAAATGGGCCTTAGCATGAAATTAACACGGCCTGGCCCATAGCCCGCACGGCCGTGCCTCGATGAACACCTAGAGCACGGCCTCAACTCCACCTCACACGGCCGTGCCTCACTTTAGAAATCTGAACACGGTCTGGTCTCGATACACACGGGCGTGTGACATGGCCGTGCCTCTGTCGCTGGGAAAAGTAATTTCAGTCGAAAAAGGATACTTAGGGAGAAAGAATCGTATTCCAAGAGCCTATATATGTCCCTCAAGTACCACCTTTGAAAGACATCGAAAGCTAGGCCAATGAGCCAAGCCGAGAAGGTCAGAGTTAGGAAATAACACGAGGATAGCCAGTTGATCCATCCCAAGAAGCCGGAGTTATACTCAAGATGGCGGAATTCTCCTTCAATTCCTTCAGGGGGTTTTAGGAATTTCTTATGTTTTGTTTTATCTTTTCTCTTGCGATGTTTTCTTTATTCATAATGAACTAAACCCTTCAGATACCTGAAGGGGATGAAACCTAGACGAATCTTGTTATTTGATTTTTAAGTTATATGATGAATTACTTAGTTTGTTCTTAATTATGTTGCTTAATCCAAATCTAATGTGCTTAGGTGGAGGAGGAATAGACCCTGCCTAAGGGAAGATCTAACATAATTAAGCAGAGTTGATCGAACGCCTAGAGATAGGGTTACAAGATTTTGCTGGATTAGGGTGAAACATAATACGGGAGTCCATTGATTGATTTACTGCTATCCTAGGGGGTTATTATAAGCGAATGAGAGTTCCACTAATTAACCTAGGGTTAGACTTATTCGCCTCGAGAGAGAGTTTAATATAGGTTAGGGAGTCTTACGGATCAAGCTAAGTAAAGAGATCATATAATTAAGGGTTAGATAACGAGTGAAGTCTAGGTGGATTCTTCCTGAGGGTGTCGTTGTGATCAATTGAGTTTTCTTCAAGTTATTTTCCAATTTATCCTTTTTTGTCTTTGTGTCCTTAGTTTAGTTCTTGTCAATTTAGATTAAAGGCAATCTTCACTCTAATTTTAAGGCTAAATAATAAAAAGAAAATTAGTATTAATACTTTTAGTTCCTTTGGGCTTGATAATCCGGTCTTGCCTAAGCTATATTACTGTTCGATAGGTACACTTGCCTTTAATCGTTGTCAGAGTTTGTTTCCAGGTTTGATCATTCTTTTATAAATTTTTAAAGCTCTGATTTCAGCAATCAGATATGTATCATTACAGGTATGTTCATGAATTGTATAAGCATTGAATCTATGAGATTTGTGAATTCATGTCTAACCTTTTGGTTGAATATGTGTTAGGCTTTTGGGTTCAAATTGAGTTGCATTATGCTATGTTTACTTACTTAAATTGTGAATGAATGGTAAGATGTACTTTTTAGCCATACGAGCTTACTAAACTTAATAGCTTACTTTGTTTACTTTTTCGTGTTTATAGTGATTTCGAAGCTTGCTCAGATTGGAAGTTGTCGGAGATCTCGTCACACTATCCAGCAATTGTTTTGGTACTGTTGGAATTAATATATTTTGGTTATATGGCATGTATAGATCATTTTGTTAATGAAAGCCTATACGTTTTGGGTTATGTAATTAAGTCATTTAATTTGGCTAGGTTTGGTATATGATGGTATGGAAACATGTGTATTTAACCATGTGATTTGGCTTATTTTGATATACTTGGTTATATAAATATGTATATATGGTCTTGTGAAATATGGTGTTTAGTTGCTTTATGATTGCATTTCTTGTGAGATTGTGTTTTGGTACCAAATAATTGAAATTGAGAATGTATTAGCATGCTAAATATAAGGCAAGATAATGCATATATGAAAGTGACCATTTAGGTGAATTCTTGAAGGTGATATTGGTATGTTTTGAAATGGTAAATTGTGATGTTTATGAGCATTATCTTTGTTGGTATTGGTATAGCATGATTTGGACTTGGTTGAGATTAGTTTGAATGCCTATTGATGACATGATCATATACTATTTGGTATGTGTAGGTTGATGTCACTTTGGGTGAGAAATAAGGCTTGGAAAATGGCCTATTTTTGTCCACACGAGCGTGTGTCTCAGACGTGTGTGACACATGTCCAGGTGACACGGCCGTGTGTCCCCTGGTACTTATTTAGAAATCAAGTTAGTAGCCTCACACGGCATAGCCCACGGGCGTGTGGCCTGGCTTTGTGGCACAAGTCAGTATACCCTCTAGTTTTCACACGGCCTAGCACACGGCCTGGCACACAGGCGTGTGAGGCCATTTCGGAGGGTGCACGGGCTAGTCACACGGGCTGTGGTTGGCCGTGTGACCCAAGTCAAAGAGTTACACGGGGTCGGACACAGGCTGGGTGATCCCATTTCGAATGTCCACATGTGCGTGTCTCTTGGTCGTGTGAGACACACGGCTTGGTCACACGGGCGTGTGTCCCCTACACTTTGAAAATTTTCTATGTTTCCCTAAAAATTTATTAAGTATTCGATTTAGTCTCGTACCACTTCTAATACTTGTTTTAAGCCCCGAGGGCTCATGCTAGGGACTATATGAATGTATTTGAATGAATTTTGTTTGCATTTGATAAATGAATGTGAAATGTATGATTGTTTAAGAAATAAGTCCGATAATGCTTCGTAACCCTATTTTGGCGACAGATACGGGTTAAGGGTGTTACAGAAAGGCTTCAAACGCTATCCATTTACTTTGAAGAGTTTCTCGGATTCTTCACTTTTGATTTCAAGTACACCATGTAGAAATATGTGAGTAATAACAAAAGGTCCTAACCATTTGGTTTGAAGTTTACCTGCAAAAGTTCTTAGTGTGGGGTTATAAATTAGTACTTTCTGCCTAATCAAAAATTGTTTACGAGTTATCTTTTGATCATTAAATGCCTTGATTTTGTCTTTATAAATTTGGGCATTTTCATATGCTTCTTGTCGAATTTCTTCAAGCTCCTAAATATGTAATTTTTGAAGCTTGCCTATAGCGTCTAGCTCCATGTTGCATTTCCTAATAGCTTAACGGTCTTTTCCAAAATAAATTTGATTTCTTGATTTGACACTTCTACTTGACCATTTGATTAAGGGTGATAGGTCATAACAATTCATTGTACTACCCCATATTTTTTCAAAACTGCATCGATTACCTTATTGTAGAAATGTGTTCCTCGATCGCTGATCAATGCTTTTGGTGTACCAAATCTTGAAAAAATATGGATTTTTTAAGAAATCCTACTATATTTTTGCCATCATCACGATGGGTGGCTCTAGCTGCCATCCATTTAGACACATAGTCAACAGCAAGAAAAATATAAATGTTACCAAATGATGAGACAAAAGGCCTCATAAAATCGATGCCCCATACATAAAAAATTTCACATAGATGTATAGGTGTTAAAGATATTTCATTCTTTCGACTCGAATTTCTTACCTTTTGACATCTTTCGCAAGTTTTACAAAATAGATACGCATCACAAAAAAATATGTGGCCAAAACAATCCACATTCAAGTATCTTATGTGCAGTTCATTTAGGGCCAAAATGCGAACCACATGCGTAAAAATGACAAAAAGCTAAAATTAGCTTTAACTCAGCTTCCGCAATGCATCATCGAATTACCTGATCTGAACAATATTTCCAAAGGTAGGGCTCATCCCAAATGATTCTCGTTTAATCTTATCCTTTTCAAGTTGTGATAAATTAGAAAAAATGATACCTGTAGCAATGTAGTTTACCATGTCTGCATACCAAGGAAAAATTGTTTATGCAAAAAATAGACTTTCATCTGGGAAATCGTCATTAAAATGAGTGACATCTTTTGATAGGGGTATTCAGTAGGGGTGTGCAAATTTCGGGTAAGACCGAATTTTTTCGGTTAACTGAAAAAATTCGATCGAGGGTCGGTTAATAATTTTTTGAAAGTTCGGTTAATGTTTAATGGTTAATTGATTCAAAATTGATTGGTTAACTGAACTTAATAAATAATATTACCATATGTAAATATTAGCCCACTACTCGTCCAAACCCAGGCTCCAATAGCCACCGACCCACGCCAATATAAACCCAATAAATCCAATATACATATAAACCCAACCTAACCCAATCCTAAAAAATACAAATAATAAATAAATTAATAAATAAAAATAAAAATTCTAAAACTAAAAGTAAAAAGTAAAATTCACAATTTAGAATTCACCTTATTCAAAATCCCTAATACCCTAACCCTTTCAAAGTCCCTAATTTGAAAGCTCCCAAAATCTCCAGTGCTAGTCACCTCCATGTCCGTGAATCGTCCGGCGTCAACCAGTCACATCGTCTAACATCCACTAGGTCACCATCATCATTCCAATTCCTACTCCTAACACTCTCTTATGTAACCCGAAAAGCTCCAAATTTTCTTTATAGTTTACTCATTTTTCACGATATTCTCCAATATCCCCTAATTGGAATCCTCAAAGCAATGCCATCAAACAACACCCCTAAAAGCAAAGCTATCAAACGACAACATTTTACAAGGATTACTGGAACAAGGTTTTCAAAAGTAATCCCAATCCCGCCATTCTCATTGCTTGTGTGCTTTCCAAATCAACATTTTTTTTTTGTTTAATAAGAGAAAAGGAAATATTATGATGTGGTAGACTATATATGCTATCCTGTTTGCTTAAAGTATTTCTATATTTAAGAGATTTTGGTTTCATTTTCACTTTAGCAGCTTCAAGAGACATATTTATGCTCTCTTTAGAGTAAGAAGACAAAACCTTTAAAGTATCCATTCTTCAATGGTATCTAAAAAGACAATACCTATGAATTATTAATATTAATTACTATAATTAAAATACTGATCTTGAAATCTTATTATTGTTGAAGTGTTAATATGATTCTATTTGGGTTTTGATGAATTGGGTAGATCTAGTTTTTGTGTAAATCAACCCAGATTTGATGGCTCGTGATATATCCTGTAATTTATTTTTTTGTTAATTACAGCCAAAGAAGTGGTGAAAGCAAATAATTTAGTTGAAACATTCATTGTATTGCACAGGCGAGTTGAGGTAGGCTTTTCCTCATGTCTATGCTCCTTAAATGGTTGCAAGAATATTGAAAAAATAATAAGCACATATAGCTCTTAATGTATAAGTTTTAGCTTTCTTGAGCATAAACTAATATAATAGTGAACTACATAAAGGGTTATTCTGAATTAAGTAAGAAAACAATTAAGCATTGAAAAACATGGCTAAAAGTTCTTCTTCTGTTAGTCAAATATGAAATCTATTAAATTCAACTACATGAGAGAGTTCTTTGAAAACAATGTTAATGTAGTGTAAATTAATTGTCTAATACCAAGTCTGCATCATTTACCATCTGTTTGTACAAGACAAGGATGTAATGTAACAAGGTTAATGTAATGGTTCAAAAACAAAGAATAGATGTTCAAAAGCAATGTCAGATTTTGAAAAGTTGGAACATTAATTTTATTATTGTTTTGATACTTAAAGTTTGGGAGTTTCCAGTGACACCCTAGTTGTTCTAGGTTCGATTTTGTTGCAGGCTTGAGTTGATTTGTTTAGCATTTTATAGAATAGATGAATTAACCATGTTGTATTTCTTATGTGGATTATGGTTCATGGCTTTATCTTACTGTAATCCTTGTATTAACCTATTCATCCAACAATATTTTCTTATTCTATTGGATTCAACCAACTTTTTAGGGATTTATGTTTTGTAATATTCCTGGAATTTATAATTTAATATTTAAGCATATTATCAGTCTTTTGCAAGGAAATAGCCTCTAATATCAGCTTTGAGTTTTGTAAGTGATTCAGTTCACATATTTGAATTTTTTTTTAAAAAGTTTGAATTCTAGAGTTTTTGTTGCAGATGGTTTTTGTAACACCCCTAACCCGTATTCGTCGCTGGAATAGTGTTACGAAGCATTACTGGAGTTTACAATTCAATTACAATTAATTTATGTCATTTACTATTCATTTTCAAAAATCAATCACAATCAATCATAATGTTCCTTATATGGGTACTCGAGGCCCAAAATACATATTTTATCGAGCTGGGACTAAACTGGGATCAAAGAAAATTTTTCGCGAAATCTCAAAATTTTTCTTAGATGTAGGGGACACACGCCTGTGTGGCCAGGCCGTGTGGCTCACATGACCAATGACATGCCCATGTCCCAGGCCTGTGTCCTTACCCGTGTAACTCTCTGGCTTGGGTCACACGGCTAGCCATACGCCTGTGTGCTAGACTGTATAGACAATTTAATTTTTGAAAATTAGGTGCAGAGGTTACACGATGAGCACACACGTCATTGTGCTAGGCTGTGTGTCTCACACGGCTGAGACACACACCCGTGTCTTTGCCCATGTGCTCAATTTTGAGCATTCTGTTTCTCGATTTTTAATATGTAGGGGACACACGGCCAAACCACATGCCCGTGTGCATGGCCGTGTGCACAAAATAAGACCATTTTTCCAATCCTTATTTTTCACCCTTTTTACCTTCCACCTACATGAACACTTCAACATATTTTCAAAACCAATTTGGTACATATAAACCAAACCAAAAACAAGTATTATATATGTTATATTAACACAAATGTTTAAATTTCCACACTCACATTTATGTTATTTTTGCAAGTTATTCAATTATAATAACTCAAATCCATTCATCATTTGCTTCATATATTTATCTTTTACCATTTAGTCGTTCCAACACACATCAAACATAATATGGCCTTATATAATTACATCAAGATATTCTTTCCACAAGCCATTCCAATGGCTAGTTACAACCAAACATTTCATCATTTTACCTAACTTAGCTTATACATGCCATTATACTAAAATAAGTTTGCTATTGTACCAAAACCGGATGAAGGATAGTGTAATGATGCCCTGACTAATTTCCAACCCTAGCGAGCTTCTGAGCACTATAAAAAAAGGAAAATTAAACAGAGAAAGCATTCAATTCTTAGTAAGTTCGTATAACAAGAATTTAACTTACCAATCATGCTCATATAAATAAATATATATAACATGCATCCTAAAACATTTTAGCCAAATGCCTAAGCACAAGTTCTCATCGAACAAGTTAGTCTTATAATTCTCATGAATATCAAGAAAACAGAGATGAGCTCATCATATAAAAATTTCCAAGTATTTTAGGGTATCTGAGAGATAACTCATATTTAGCTCATATTTTCTTTCATCAGGAGTTTTATCTGTTGAATCGTTGAAATATCGATGGATACTCAAGTAGTATACTTGAGGTATACAAATCAGTGACCCGTCAATTCATATATAAGGGTACCCTTTAGGGCACATAATCAGGAAGCATACTCTAGAGTTGTATAACAGAATGCTTAGATGAGCCATGTAACAGGACGTTTATCTGGGCTAAACAGGAAACTCATAAGAGTTTAGAACAGGAAGCTCATTGAGCTTAACAGGTAACTCTGAAGAGTTATTAATAGGGAGCTTCGGATAGCATAATAGCGAGTTCAAGCAAGCCATGTCAGGAAGCTCATAAGAGCTTATATCAGGACGCTCACAAAGAGCTGCGTTTGTATCCGCAATAAATGTTGGACCACAACCAATCGAATCGTGTAACAGGACGCTCACAAAGAGCTGCAGTAGTGCGCAACACATGTAGGATCACTATCGATCAAGATGCTCGCAAGAACTATATAACATGATGCTCGAGAAGGCTTATAATAGGATTGCTCGTCCGAGCTATATTCTGTCCGCAACATATGCAGGACCACATTCAATATGGGAAATCATGTATCCATCGAATTTCATTATTCGAACGAAACTTAACATTTTTCCGGACATTATCGGACATGTGATTATTTCATACATTTGTAACATTTATATAATTCACATAAATACATACCACACTCAATTCAATCATAAAAATAAACACAATTTACCTCAACACTTATTCAATTATGAAAATCTACTAATCCATCACCTTTTCTTTTCCTCAATCTAACTCTTTATTTGATCTTTTTGGATCTATATAAATGAATTTAATATCAATTTAGTCCATTTCATACTCAATTGAACGAATTCACTTCCTAGGCAAAATTATCATTTTGCCCCTATACTTTTCATAAATGACAATTTTGTCCCTAGGCTTAGAAAATAAAATACATGCAATTTAATCCTTATTCCAAGCCTAATCGATTTTTATATGTTTTATTAACAGCCCATGAATTTCACAAAAATCAGAATTTTTCCATGGGTTTTAGCATTTTCAATTTAGTCCCTAAATCATAATATCATCAAAATTCTCTTTGTAAAAGTTGTTTATCTATCAACAACCTTTCATTTTCTACCATAAATTTCTAAATTTCAGCATTTACATCCATGGAAAAATTTGTATACTTACCCAATTAAGCTTGCTTGATTTCCTTTCTCTTTCCTAGGGTCTCCATGTATTTTGGGGAAGAAGATGATAATAATAATATGATATTTCTATTTAAATTTATTATCATCCATTAGTTTTTCAACGTTCCAATGTAGTCTTTTTCTTTTTCTAATTTTCCATGGATGACTCATTATAAATATCTACTAACTTTTTTAATGGTCTATTTACCATTTAGGGACCTCAATTTTTGAATTCCATAGCTATTTGATACGTATAGCTATTAGAACTCAATTTTTGCACTTTATGCAATTTGGTCCTTTCCATAATTAAGCATGTAATCAATAAAATTTTCTTATCAAAATTTTCATATAACATGCCTATCATAATGCAAACTATGCAATAATATTAAAATAAATTTTCTTTCTGATTCGAATTTGTGGTCTTGAAACCACTGTTCCGATTCCAATGAAAACGGACTATTACAGTTTAAAATGTCTAGCAGCGACAATTTTGTTGCATTAATTAACTGTTTGTTGGTTTATTAATTTGAAATTAAAAAATGAGTGAAATAGAGTAGCATCCCATGCTCTATGTTTTGAAGATAATCCATCATTAATACACTTGTGTTGGTTAATTTGAGTTCCCATCAATCAGTAAACAATGTGGCGATATTCGTATTTTTTTAAATTGAGCTTACAATCATGGTATTTTTTTCGTGTTAAATTAGACAGATTCTGAAAATTTAATATTTGAATGTTCTTAATAGTGTTTTATAAATTTTATTTTGGTCATTTAACTTTGCATTTATTTTAATATTATAAATGTATTTTAATCTATTATGTAATTTTTTTCTTGCAAAATGTCCATCGAACCAACATCTATTGAGGGTAGTATTAAACCTTCTACGTCGGTAGGTGACGCTTTAAGCCAAACAAAGGGGACTACTAGGAAACTCAAAGGTCAGAAATTTGGTCTCACTTCACTAATATTATTAATAGTGAGCTTGCAAGTAAGGCTAACTGTAATTATTGTGAAAAGGATTTTTGTTGTGATATGAAAAAAATGGTATAGGGTCATTAAAATATCATATCGATTCATGTAAGAAAAATCCTAGTAATGTTGTTGACACTAGCCAAGAACAACTAGTTTTACTTAGAAAGGGAGTTGAATGGAGAGGAAGACATCTTTCAACTTGGAGATTTGATCAAGAAGCATGTAGGAAAGGATTAACACAAATGATTGTGATTGATGAATTACCTTTCAAGGTTGTTGAAAGTGAAGGTTTTAGGAAATTTATATTTGTGGCATGTCCTAGGTTTCATAATCAATTGTATTTAGATGAAAGAGTCAAGATAAAACAACTTCTGAAAAGTTCTTGTTCTAGAGTTTGCTTAACTACTGACAAATGGACTTCTTTGCAAAGACTTAGCCCACTTTATTGATAACGATTGGAAATTGAATAAAAAGGTTTTAAACTTTTGTCCAATTTCTAGTCATAATGGTGAGTCCATTTGTTGAATTGGGGGATTAATAAGTTGTTTACTATTACTATTGATAATGCAAGTTCAAATGATATTGCTATTGGTTATTTGAGAAAGAAATTTAACCCTCGAGTGGGGTTTAGTTCATAATGGTAAATATCTTCATATGAGATGCATGGCACACATTGTGGATTTGATTGTTCTTAAAGACTTAAAGGAGATTAACAAATCTATTGAATATGTTATGGGGGCTGTTAGATTTGTGAGACAATCTCCAGCTAGATTACAAAATTTTAAGAAGTATGTTGTGGTGGAAAAGATAGAGTGCAAGAAGATGTTATGTCTTGATGTTTGTACAAGGTAGAACTCAACCTACTTAACGTTTTACACTGCTCAGAAATTTGAAGAGCTTTTGAGAGATTTGAGGAGCACGATACAAACTTTAGGGTTGAACTTGAAAGGGGAGAGTGTTGGCCTAGTGTGGATGACTCGGCTAGCGTAAGAAACTTGAGTGAATTCTTGAAACACTTTTATGAAGTCACTTTGCATATATTTGGCACTTCATATGTTATGTCCAATAAATTTTTTGATGAACTTTCTAAAATTGATATTCTTTTATGAGATGCTCAGTCAAATATTAATGTTGATTTCAGTGTTACGGCCATCAAGATGAAAGACAAGTATAAAAAGTATTAGGGTGATATTGATAAGATGAATTAGCTTATGTTAGTTGCTTGTGTTTTAGATCCTAGAAAAAAATTAAAGTATCTTGCATTTTCACTTAGTGAAATGTCTAATTCTGAAAAAGCTTGTGAAATGATGCAAAAATTGAAGGAAGCTTTGTATGAATTATTTGATGAGTATAAGCCTTCACTTCATAGTACTTGTAGCCAATCGAGTGTGCCAGCTCATGTTTCTCTCAGTAAACCACAACAAAAAATGAAAAGGCGTATGCAAGCTTTGTATAAAAAGCGTGAGTTGAAAAATGGTGGTGAGGATAAAACATCTGGATTGGATAAATATCTAGATGAGGCTAATAAGGATTTTGTTGAAGATTTTGATATTTTATTGTGGTAGAAAGTGAATAGCCCTAGATTTCCCACTCTTTTCAAGATGGCCAGAGATGTATTAGCTATACCGGTATCTATAGTTGCTTCAGAGTATTTAGCACCGGGGGTGTGTGCTTGATCAATATAGGAGTTCTTTAACTCCTAAAACTGTACAAGCTCTTCTATGTATTCAAGATTGGATTCGAAAATCTTCATTACAAGAAGACATCAAAAAGATTGAAGAACAAATCCAAGAGCTTGACAAGATTGAAAATGGTATAGTTTTTGTCTTATTTTAATAGTTTCAAATTTTTTTTATCATATCACTTCTACATTAACTTATTCAATCTATTCAATGTTTAGACTTGTCTTGGAATGCAACAGAACCTACCCTAAATTCATGAGCTTTCTTGAGTTGAAGTGTATGCTTACTAACTTATTCTTGTTAAGTTACAACCTATTCATTTGTTTATATTATTTGATTTTTCTAAATTCATATATTTCTATTATATGCTCATTTTTTGCACATATTTTTTGTAGGTATAATGCAAATGGAGATATTTTGGAGATAAGAAATAGATACAAATGGAGAATATTAAAGTCATACATTTTAGTTATTTCTTTATTTCAAGATTTATGTACTGTTTTTAATTATGTAGTGATTCAATACTTTAATTCAGTTAATAATTTAATTCGAGAAATTTGAGCAATTCAGTTAATTCGAGTAAATCGATTAATTAGATTAATTTTTATATGCTTTATACTTGTTTAAACAAAAAAAAACACTATATAAATTTTGGTTACTTTTTTTAAAAAAATTTCAGTTCGGTTAACGATTAAGGATTTAAAAAGGTCAGTTAGTTCGATTAATGGTAATTTGGGTCGGTTAACCGAATGAAACACCCCTAGTATTCGGCTCAAATGGTCAGCTACCAAATTCTTGCGTCCTTTCTTATCCTTAATCACGAGATCAAGTTCTTGCAAAAGTAAAATCCATCTAATAAGTCTTAGCTTCACTTTTTTTTCCTCATCAAATATTTAAGAGCTGCGTGGTTAGAGAAAACAACAATTTTAGTTTTTAATGAATATGATCGAAACTTTTCCAAAGTAAAAACTATAGCTAAAAATTTTTTTTCAATGGTCAAATAGTTTCTTTGGGCGGCATCCAAGGTTATAGATGCATAAGAGATAACATGCGGTTCCTTCTCAATTCGTCACCCAAGTACCGCTCCTACACTGTGGTCACTTGCATTACACATGATTTCGAAAGGATAGTTCCACTTGGGTGGCTGTACTATGAGTGCCAAAATAAGTTTGTGTTTTAGTGTGTCAAACGCATACTTGCATGATTGATCAAACTCAAATTCTTTGTCTTTCTATAAGAGATTATAGAGTAGTTGTGCAATCTTTGTAAAATCTTTAATGAACGAATCTCCCTTCCCCACTGAAAAGATTTGGACTCTAATCTGTCGAATGATCAGGCACGGCACAAATTTCGCATAACTGAGTTGGGTTCTTTTTTTCTGCAATCAAATTTTTAACTACATTAGTGAGCTCATCAATTTTATCCACTAAGGATGCAGTAGTTAGCTCATGAACCCTTCTCATGGGTTCTGTAGTTGGTTGATATTGTTGAGAATTTGCTGCCATTGTCGAGATTAGTTCCCTTGCTCTTTGGGGAGTCATGCTGACAAGTTCCCTTCCACTAGAAGTGTCAATCATCTTCGTTTCCATAGTGAGTAACCCATCATAGAAATACTAAAGAAGGGATTGTTCAGGTAGGTTGTGGGAAACTTGCACACAACTTCTTGTATCGCTCCCAGTAGTTATAGAGCGATTCAGTCTCCTTTTGTCGACTTCCGACAATATCCCTCCTTAATTTGGCTGCCTGAGCTACTGGAAAGAACTTGTCAAGAAATAAACGAGACATGTCAAACCATGTACTAATAGATCCCGGTGGTAAATAAAATCTAGCATAGTTAATTAATAAGAAAGGAAAAGCATAAAGTTTAATTTGATCTTCGGTCACTCCCTGAGGTTTCGTTCTTGTGCAAACCATGTGAAATTCTTTAAGATGGGTATGCGAATTTTCATTTTGCAATCTACGGAAGGTAGGCTATAGATTAATTAAGCTTAATTTCAATTCAAATAGCGTTCCTCCTGCAAGATAAGTTATGCTTAGTATTTGTTGTCCATCTAGTGTTGCTACGAGTTGACATATAGTTTGATTTGCCATTTCATCTGGATAGTCGATTGAGAAAATATCTTCGGTATAAAATCCTGTTTTGAACTTAGGTTGTGGTCGTTTACCATGCCGAATAGCATATCATCGTAATGTTCGAGTCAACTTCTCTATTTCCAGTTCAAATTCTAGAATCCCCGGTTTTGACCTAGTCATAAAGAAAACAAATGAAAATTAGAATAATTTCCAATCCCCGACAATGGCGCCAACATTTGATAGATGTCGAAATCACCAAATAAAAATTCCTATGACAAAATAATACAAAATAGCAGTATAGAGCAGGAGGGTCGAATCCATAGAGATTGGTTATCCAATTTCACCTTTTCTTGTGACCAGAATTATTGTCGTGGTAATAGTCATGCCCACGACTCGTGACGAAATTGCTGAAAAAAAATAAATAAATAAAGGGAGATGACAATGTTTAGAAAGTAAATAAAGTGAAATAACAACTATAAACAATTATATTAATCAAAAATAAAATAAGATAATGGATCTAATTTAGTAAGCAGTAATATAAAGTCTTAGTCTTAGACTTGGTGAATTCCAATACTGAATCGATCCTCGAAAATGGGTTTTTTCTTCTAAACCATAAGCTTATTATAGCGACCAAGAACGTCATAAATGCGAAATTTTTCCTTTTTTATTTGATTCAGGTATGACCTGTAAACGAACCCTACCGATTGTCTAACTGTGATACATGCGTTCGCAATTTAAAACCCCGACAGCCTTGCGTTTTGAAGAACCCAACTCGGATCAATGACCTCAATTACGTGGGTCATTTAAATCCAATCACTATCTCCCTTGAGGAAAATCCCACTAGTATGACCCCGCTAGGATACTCCAATTTGTTTGCGAAATTCTAAATACAACACGACCGACTCGACTTCCCATCTGTACACTAAAACAACTCCAACCCAACGTGCACTTTGTGTTAAAATTGAATTAACTTTAAGGGACGAATTTGTAGTATCCCATATTTCAGAGAGATGGTGCATACCATTATGAAATATTTTTAGTGCGGATTCATTTTCTCACGATTCTTGATCGGAAAGAATACCGACCTAAAGCTAAGTAGAAGTTTAGTGAAGCATGAAATTATTCATGCTTTGTTGGTGTATGTAAATGGACTTAATGGAAATGGTAGAAGGTGAAAAGGGAAGGGGCTTAGGAAGCAACTGAACAAATTTGTAAAGAAACAAGGAAAATGAAATAAATTGGTAGAAAGCTACTGATGCCTGAATAGAAAGGAAAAAAAATAATTTTATTTTGTTTCCAGTGTATTCAAGTGTGTTTTTCAAAAGCCACCACACACCCTATTTATATACATATCATATACTAAAATTAGCCTAACTCACCTAACAACAAATTATATGAAATCAAATTCATATTAGATTTTTTTTTCTAATTATGACTTTTACAAAGTCAAAATTTTGATCAGCCCTTAAATGTCTCAAAATTTTCGATCCGGCCCCTTTTTTATTGCTTGTGCTCCAATTTAGTCTTTTTCTGCTTGTTTTTTATTTTAAGCATCCGAATTGTATTCCTAATAGAATTTAAACATAAAACCACCAATTTAGCATAAATTAATTAAAAAATTAATTGATTTCAACATATAAAATATACAAAATTGACATACTATCATTAACTTATAAATGACTGACAAGTAATTTTACACTTACATAATGAAAACATCAAAAATAACTTTTTAGAGTGATCAGTCTAAAATCCAAATTCAAACTTTAAAGTTAGAATAATGAATTTCAGAGTAGTTTCTGATAAAACATTGGTTGAATTTAGACTCAAATAGTTGAAAATAGTGACCGAAGCAAATGAGAGCTTCGTAAAAAGAAAAGATGCGACGACACAAAATGAACAATGCCATTCACGGTGGTCATTTTTTTATTCCTTGTTATTATTGGTTATGGCTGAGACAGAAAGCGAAGACTCAACAATTTTGAATAATAGCAACAAAGAAAAATTAATTAAAAGTAAAAAAATAATAATAATTTAACTTTAAAAACTAGTGTTAGAGTTTGTATGACTCAAATCTTATCATTTGTTGAAAAAATAAATATAGTGGCAAAATAAGAGAATTTGTAGGGACAAGAGGCTGAGGGCTGTAGAATCTATATAGAACTACATTTTTTCTACTTGACATTGATTAGAATATGATTTTTTCACATTTAAATAAATGTAGTCAAAATTCCTCTTATATTATTCGTTTTTCAACAAAAGTGAATTTCTTCTCCTCTGCCCGTGATTTTTTCTCGAAAGAGTTTCCACATAAAATCTGTGTATTATTATTTTTCTTATTTTGCAATCATTTCTTCTATTTGACATTGATTAGAATATGATTTTTCAACATTTAAATTGATGTAGTCAAAATTCCTCTTATATTATTCGTTTTTCAACATAAGTAAATTTTTTCTCCTCTGCCCGTAATTTTTTCTCAAAAGAGTTTCTACATAAAATCTGTATATTATTATCTTTCTTATTTTGCAATCATCCTATTACTATTATCAACGTCTATTATAGAAAAACATATTTATATCATGCGTGTATATACAGACGTATAAAAACCCCACCCCTCACTGTCTTTTCTAATCTCTTCGTTTAACGTTGAAGGATTTTGAACCCCAAAACTGAAAAAACTCTCCAACTTGTATCAAATCTTCTAGATATGCTTGCAAGAGTGAATAACATCTGTTCAAAAACAAGTGTCTGCCTTATTCCCTTGTGTTTAATGGCAGTTGAGCGGTGGAAACTGGAGTATTGACGGTGTGAAGTGGTGTTTGTTTCTTTTATCCCAATTTCTTCTCTCTTTGTGTTTGCTATACGCTTCTGGTGATTTGACGTTTTAGGAGCCCTTGTCTTTTCTTCTGACGGAAGGTGTCTTTTCCTATTTTCTTGGGCAGGGTTTCTTATCGATTTTCAATCCCTTTCTCTTTATCATTGTATTTTTTTCTTCTTTTCTGTGTTTGTTCTACGTATGTTTGTGCATGGGTTTTCTTTGGAAAACTCGATTATTTTTTTGGTAGGACCCACATTGGTCAATTCTTTAATTCTGGTTATGTTTTCTCTACATGATTTGCATTTCTTTTAGTTTTTTTGAATTCTTTACTCATTTCTATGCATGTTTTGCTTTCTTTTTTAATTCTTTGTTGTATTTTCATGGCACCTTATACTGCTCTTATATTCTCCCCCGTTTTGTTTTAACTCTCCTTTCTTTTTTAGTTCTGTGACTTACATTTTGCTTTCTTTAATTTTGGTTTTGTCACCCTTTCTCAGTGTTTTTTTTAGTTTTCTTGACTCATTTTCTGTTTCTTTTTTACTTTTTTCTTTAGTTTTTTTTGGTCTTCTTTCTCCCTTTTTGTTTCTTGCTAGGTTCTCCTTTTCTTTAGTAGTGGGTTTCGTTGTTCTTTTCTTTGTTGTTTTGTGTTAGCTTTCTTTGTGGAGGTGTGGTTGGTTTCGTTGATTGTCAGTTCCGTTAGCGTTAAAGATACAATGGTGGATGATATTAACATGCTTCTGGAAAGACTGAAATTTTCGGATGAAGAATCAGTCCAGATTATTTGATCCAACGATGAATAGAACCTTCAAGGTTTTGAATCTTGGGCGGTGGGCAGAATAATGGAAAAAGAAAAACCAAATAGGGCACTACAACAAAACAGCCTTACGGCGACACTTTTTTTGACCTAAGACGACGCAAAAAGCGTTGGCATAGGCTCGGCGACGCTTTGTCCGACGCTTCCAAAATAGTCGTCTTTGGTACAGTTGGGATAGGCATGGCGACGCTTTTGTAAAAGCGTCACGATAAGTCAACCTAAGCCGACCCTTATTGAAGGGTTGTGAAAAGTTTAGTCAATGCCGACTCTTAAAAAGCGTTGGGAAAGACCTAATCAAGGCCAACTTTTGAAAAATGTTGTGATAGACGTGTCTAAGGTAACCCTAAAAACGTTGGGATAGACTAGTCTAAGCTAACCTTTTAAAACAGTTGCGATAGACCTCATCTAAGGCAACGTTTTAAAAAAGTTGCAATAAACCTTGTCTAAGGCAACTCTTAAAAAGGGTTGGTATAGACTCATTTAAAAGCAACCTTAAAATGGTTGAGATAGAGCTTGTTTAAGGCAACCATAGAAAAAAGTCGGGATAGAATTTATCTAAGGCAACGTTTTAGAAAAAGTTGGGATAGATCTTGTCTAAGACAACCTTTACAAAAGGTTGGGATAGACCTGTCTAAGGCAACTTTTTAAAAATGTTAGGATACACCTTGTATAAAGCAACTTTAGAAAAAGGTTGGGATAAACACGTATAATGTAATTTTTTTTATTATTTCAATATTAATATATTTTTATAAATATTTACAGTGAATAATGATAGGAATTGTGTTTTAAATACAACTAAAAAATATAAAATTAAAATTAAAATAAAAATAAATATTGAATATTCAGTACAAAAATCGATCCAACAATTAAAATACACTGTTTTTTGTCTCTGTCAAGTTCAGTAATACTACTTCCAATCTTGACCGATTCGTGTTTATGTTGTAGAGAAGCAGATTGTGAACTTATCCCATCAGGTCCTACTACAGCATCATCTATGATTCTTGTTCTATCATTTGCAGTTTTGATGTCTGCACAGTAGAAACCTTACAGTTATCTTAACAGATAGTAATTATAAAATCAACATATTCCAATCAATTGTAAGTTCAATGAAATAAACAGTAATGAGGAAGTAGCACAAAGAATGGTAATCATCATTGTATCAACCCATTCTCAGGACTAAGATAAAGTTTCTAAGGCTTATAGGCTTATTAGATGACATTTTATCAGACTTCATGAAACTGAATCAATCAATTAGCACACTTCATGTTTGTAGCTTTCCTATGTTAACATTATGATTGACTTGATTGATTTTGTTTTATAAGTCATACAAACAGCCTACTACAACTCAAAATGCTTTCATTTTTACTTCTGGACAATGATCACAATTCACAACCCATTTGATGACTAAAAGAAAAATGAGATAATAACACATAGAACAGATTTAACAAAATACATTATAACAATACGATCAGGGTTGTCAAATAAGTGTAATTAATCTTACGTTTAGCATATGTCCCATTTTAAGCTGTTGAGCAGCAGCTTCAAATGCAACAGCATTTTGCATAGCATGCTTGATGATGCTAACAACTGCACCAAGATTTCGCTCCACTTATGGGTGTCTAGATTTCAACAATAGACGTAACTTGTAAGCAGCTACAGGCATCTGCTTGACTTTTAGCAGTAAGGAAAACAAAAAGTGCTTCAAGAAATATACCAATAAGCAGTATGAAAAA
Organism: Gossypium australe; assembly: GCA_005393395.2. Classification (NCBI taxonomy): domain Eukaryota; kingdom Viridiplantae; phylum Streptophyta; class Magnoliopsida; order Malvales; family Malvaceae; genus Gossypium; species Gossypium australe. Next base: position 72,054,515 of record CM016622.1, on the reverse strand, counting down.
AGAAGATAAATATACTGGAAATTGATAAAAACAAGAAAGTTCCTACCGATTTTAAGAAGCGTCTTGTTTGGCAATACATAACCAGTACTTTCATCCTCTGCGTGAGCAATAATGTCTCGCCATTCACAAAGCCCCTATAAACCATTTAGGTGAGACGCACAATTAGGGGATATTATCTATTTTTTACTAGTAAGGCTATTGTATATCAAATATAAAATTAGACATTTCTTATGATTTACCAACCAATCCGTGTGTTATCTTAAAAGTAGACAAAGGGCCAAGTAGACATGAAATTAACAAAAACTTACAGCAACAACTGCTAGCTGCTTAGCATTGAAACCAGTCACCTGCAACCTATATTAAATAAAAGAAAAACAAAGTTATTTAGAAATTATGCAATATTTATTTAAATCATGTAGCCTTAACAAGTAACAAACCCATGTATATGGAGATATGATTTCTCTGTCAGGAGCTCTTTCTCATACAGTTGTGTACATACATCAGAACTTCGCTTGTAGATCTGCTAGCAAGAGAACATTTGCTACTACGATGACAGTCAATAACAAAAAAACAGAAAGCAACAAAGTTCACAAATTCATGCATCCACGTAAACTAATTTTGAAGGAAGATGAAATGGGCAAGAAAAGTAACAAAACATGTACACTGTATGCATTTTACTCGATGAAACCAATGAAGGTATCCGAAGAATCGCATTATATTGATATGGATAGTTGATCAACAAATACATTTTCAACACCTAGCCTCAGTTGTAGGTTATACACTGAAGATTGAATAAAATAGAAGGTCAAAAAGGAACACAGCTCTCACATGAATGTAACTAAGATTAAGACTATCAAATCTCTAAGCTTCTGTTAATCTAGAAGTGTTAGCATATGATATGGCATGCTGTTATGCTGTGAGCTATCATTTACAGCATCATGCCTCTACCAAATGAGCATCCAAATGTTCAACTTCCTGGGGCATTGATAGCAATTTGATTCTCATTAAATCATAAATGTACAGTAAGTAGTGTGTGTCTTCTCTAGCATATCTGGCATAAAATGGTAATAAACAGAAAAAATTAATAGACAGATAACAATCAAAGTTTCCTCTTCAATAATTGCAATCAGAGTGACAGAACCTTGAAATTTTCTTCAGAGTAATATGTTAGTTCAAAACATAAATAAAAAGCAATGTGTTTTTACTTCATATTGATTAAAAAGTCAAAATTAACGACTATTCACATTTTCGTGTTTGAATTTCTTCTCATAAAAAAACATATAAAATATCAGTAATGGTGGTCTTACAGATTTTATGGTTATTTTTTTTTCCTTTTCTCATAAAGCAACCTGAAGGAACGACTTTGCCATTGAGTTCACCATTATTGAATTTTTTTTTTTTAAGTCTTCAATGGCAATCTTTGTTAGCAAAACAATTGAAGCATAAAGAAGAGAAGAGAAGAGAAGAGAAGCGGAACCCTATGTTCGGTTGCAGCCCAGTGCCAGTTGTGGACGTTAGCACCGTCGGGTCTTTCCACCACGATCCAGCGCTTGTCGCCTTCGCCGTAATTGGCCATTGATGAAAAAAATCAAGACGAGGGTGTATTAGGGATTGAAAGAGATATGAGGATAATCTCTGTTAGGGATTTGGGGCAAATAAAATGGAGAAAAAAAGAGAGGGATTTCGGGTATTGGGGAGGATTTTTGCGTTTTAACATGGGCAAGTAAAAATTTATGGAGGTAAGGGGAATAAAAAAATTGTGAGGATTTGATTTTTGGGGTAAAAGGGGTGGGAAAGTAAAAAATAAAATTGAAGAGAAGAGTTTTTTTTGGGGGGGGGGAGGTGGAGTGAGCGGTAGGGGTAGTTTGAAATTTAAAAAAGAATTCGAATATACAGCATGTGCGTTTTAGACTTTTAGTTGTAATGGTTCAATTAATTATAAAAAGTAGTTGAACAAAAGAAAAGTTTTTTTTAAACATTTTATTTAAAGTAAATAACCGGTGTTATTTAATTGGAAAAAAGGAAGTCATGGAAAATATTTTAGTTAAAAGTATATAGCCTGTCTTATTTAATTGGAAAAAGAGAAGAGTGGGAAAATGAGTGGAGGACTTAATCAACTCACTTCCACTTTATTTAATACTGATCTTTATACTTTGATGATCCATAGTTTCGGGCCTTTACATATACCGTATATACTCTTTTTTTTCACCACAACGTATATCTATTATCTATAATCTATATATGATATATATAAAAACACGAATTTAAAAAAAAATTGTACCTTACCAAAATAATCTTTAATTTTTTATCGTATTATTAAATTGATGTTTAAAAATAATTATAATTAATTTTTTAAAAAATTGTGAAAAAATATATCATAGTAATTATATTAAAATAAAAGGTGTAATAATTATAATAAGTTTAAATTTATTATTTGGAAAATGAAATATATTAAAATTAAAAAAATTGTGATATTGTAAACTTATTTGAATTTTTAATTTAATTTAAAGAACTTAACTTCGATTTAAATAAAAGGCTAAAGGAGGGGGAGCAAACCCGCAAAAAAATTCTGCACCATCAAATGTAACGTATTTATAACGATATTAAATATACATAACATGTGAGATTTTTATCTTTTTGATATTTGGATCCCAGGTTGTCAAATCAGTGTAATTTAAACAAAATTAGGTAGATAAAATTTGAAATCTTGAAAATTAATTAAAATTTGAAATCAAATTATTTAATTTATAAATTAAAAAAATCACTCATATACATAAAAAAACTTTAAAATTATTCTAAATAATAGTATTTCAAATTTTTAACATATATTTTTCACACTAATTAATTTAAACCCTAAACTCCTATCCCCTATTCCTTAAACCATAAAATATAACCCTTAACCCCTAAACCCCTAAAACCAAGTACTTTCAAAATAAATATCGTATATTTTAATAAGAAAACAAATGATTAAATGGCTATAATTAATTATTAAGTTAGAATTATCCAATGTAAGCCATCAATCTCTCACACATCAAATTTCTATTAAAGATTGAGAATAAACAGTTTAAACATATCAATCTCTCATAATTAAATTTCACTCTTTTTTAAAAAATTAAGAATTAGATTTAATTAAAATAAACAAATAAAAGAAAAAATGATAAAAAAAATTAAACATTAAGAACTAAAATTTTCATTATGACTTTAATATTTAACTCTTAATCTTCAAGTACATACAAAGAAAATGATAAAAAAAAATAAACATTAAGAACTAAAATTAAACATTTTTTTTAGTGTCAATATATCATTTATGAATATATTTGTTACATAAATTAATTTGCCAATTTAAGTGATGCCTTAGACATACTATTGGACAAAGCCAACTCGTAAACCCTAAACCTGAACCCTAAACCCTAAATACTAACCCTAAACCCTAAACCCCTTAGGCATGCATACACTAACCTTTATACAAAGAGTTGGCCAAAGTGTATGTTAGCAATTCTATCCCAACACTTAGGAAAGTGTCGGCCCAAAAGTGTAGGCATAGTGTTGGACAGAGCTGACTCTTATTTAAGCGTTGCCTTAAGCATCCATATCCCAACCCTTATTCAAAAAGTTTACCAAAGCGTATGTCGGCAAGTCTATCCCAACATTTAGGAAAATATCGTCTTAAGACTGGACAAATCCAACTTTTATTTAAGCGTTACATTAGGCATGCATATTCAACCTTTATACAAAAAGTTTGCCAAAGCGTACGTTGACAAGTCTATCCCAACACTTAGGAAAGTGTCACCCCAAAACTGTCGTCTTAGGACTAGACAAAAGCCAACTATTATTCAAGTGTTGCCTTTAGGCACACATATCCCAACCCTCATACAAAGAGTTGGCTAAAGCGTAGTCTATCGCAACACTTAGGAAAGTGTCGCCACAAAAGTGTTGTCTTAGGACTACACAAAAGCCAACTCTTATTCAAGCGTTGCCTTAGGCATACATATCCCAACCCTTATACAAAGAGTTGGCCAAAGCATAGTCTATCCCAACACTTAGGAAAGTGTTGCCACAAAAGCGTCACCTTAGGACTACACAAAAGCCAACTTTTATTCAAGTGTTGCCTTAGGCATACATATCCTAACTCTTATACAAAGAGTTGGGAAAAGTGTAGTCTATCCCAACACTTAGGAAAGTGTCGCCCCAAAACTGTCGTCTTAGGACTACACAAAAGCCAACTCTTACTCAAGCGCTGCCTTAGGCATACATATCCCAACCCTTATAAAAAAAGTTGGCCAAAGCGTATGTTGGCAAGTCTATCCCAACACTTAAGAAAGTGTTGCCAGAAAAGTGTCGTCTTAGGACTATACAAAAGCCAACTCTTATTCAAACGTCGCCTTAGGCATACATATCACAACCCTTGTACAAAGAGTTGGCCAAAGCGTATGTTGGCAAGTCTATCCCAACACTTAGGAAAGTGTCGCCCCAAAAGTGTCGTCTTAGGACTAGACAAAGCCAACTCTTATTTAAGCGTTGCCTTAGGCATGCATATCCCAACCCTTATAAAAGAGTTGGCCAAAGCATATGCTGGCCAGTCTGTCCCAACACTTAGGAAAGTGTCGCCCCATAAGTGTCGCCGTAGGGCTATTTTGTTGTAGTGGGGAGGCGATGTATAGGGTTTTCAAATCGCTATGGCTCACCAAAGAGGAGGTAAACTTTGTCACGATGAATAATGAGGCAATCTTTGTGAAGTTTGGTTGCTTGGAGGATAGAAGTAGAATCCTCAACCTTATGCCCTGGAACTTTGACAATTGTCTATTCTCAATGGTTCCGTTTGTAAAAGGAAAGGCTATTGATTCATACGAGTTCAACTTGTCTTCATTTTGGTTAAGGGTTTTTAATATTCCTTTAGAATTAATGGATCGAAGAATAGCCCTGGAGGTGGGAGAGGCCATAGGTGAGCTGGTGGCAATTGATTGGAGAGATAAAAATGGTGGATGGACCAAGTTTATTAGAATAAAAGTGAAGATTAATATCTTAAAACCCTTGAGGAGGATAGTAAAGTTAGTTGATAGAGACGGGATCGAAATTATATGTGCCTTGAAATATGAAAGATTACCAGATTTCTGCTACATATGTGGTTTGATAGGTCACACTTTAAAGAACTGTCAGGAAAATTCTAATGGTGTTGAGGAAAGTGTCTCTACCCTGCAATATGGTAATTGGCTGAGAGTTGTGATTGCACCACCGGATTAGGGACGGGGAACTTGGGGAAATGGAGTGGAAGTCATGATGAATAAGCTTTCAGGGAATAATGAAAGAGAGGGAAGCAAAACGGATATGAGGGAGGATAGTGGACAAATAGTTCAAAAAGGGAAAGACAGAGAATGTGTGGAGGATTCCATGTCGTCATCCCCCCTGGAAAAAGGCTTTCACAAATCTATACGAGATGGAATGGGGAAACCTAAAAGCAAGAAAAAAAGACAAAGAGGACTAAATGAAGAGAACACTGATGAAAGCCCCTTAAAACTTGCAAAGAGAAGTTTATCGGATAGTGCTTCACCTTTTAAGGCGGTGGCTGGCGTCCAGCCCCACCAAGAGCAATGAAATTTCTTTGCTGGAACTGTTGGGGGGTTGGAAACCCTGCGACAGTTCGTGAATTGAAGCAACTCCTTGTTGCCAATAATCCCGATATTGTATTCTTATGTGAAACTAAATGTCACTCTAACTGTTTCCCTGTATTCGTTATAGGTGTAGAATGGATGGTTGTATGGCTGTTAATGCTGAAGGAAAAAGTGGTGGTCTAGCCTTGATGTGGAGGGAAGCGGTGAAAGTTACGATGCAGAATTACTTCAAGTACCACATTGACTCTCTGGTTAACATGGAAGATGGCGAGATCATCAGATTCACGGGTTTCTATGGCCAGTTTGATCCTAACCTTAAGAAACAGTCTTGGGATATCCTCAAAAGAGTTAAAAGAACGGTTAGGGAATGTTGGATTGTGGGGGGCGAGTTTTTGGAGGAGCTTTCGTTGGCTGATGTTAAAACCAAAAAAGGGAGGTTTACTTGGAGCAACAACAGGGAAGGAACTGGTCTTGTGAAGGAGAGGTTGGATAGATTTCTTGTTTCGAATGGGATCATCAATAATATGCCTTTTTTGAACATTTCGGTCATTCGTCAATCCAAGTCAGACCATGATGCTATTCTTATGGATACTTTAGGCAGCAAAATGGAGGTTAGGTGTAGGGCTCCCAACTCTTGGTTTAGATACGACACTTGCTGGGCAAAGGACAAGGAAGCTAGGGATATGATCACTCGCATTTGGTCTAACAAAGATAGAAATTTTCTAGACAAAGTTGAGGATACCCGCAAGAATCTTGGTCCATGGCAATATCAACGCTACAAGAGTATGAAAGCTAAGATAAATGAGCTGGAAAAAAAGATTGACAACCTTATGGATGGCCCTAACAGTGAGAGTTCGTCGAAGCTCCTTAAGTCAGTTAGGGGTAACTTGGGTCATTTATATGAGGTGGAGGAAAAATATTGGGCTCAGAGGGCTCGCACTCAGTGGCTCAGAGAAGGAGACAGAAACACCCGATACTTCCATGTTAGAGCTACTAGCCGCAAAAAGAAGAATAGTATAGATAAGCTTAAAGATAAGCATGGGAGGTGGCATGATGATAAGTCCGAAATTTGCACTATTGCTTGGAACTATTTCAATGATCTCTTCAAGTCCACAAGTGATCCTAATGAGGCGATCGATCTACACTTTGTCCCGAAATGCATTACCGAGAGCATGAATAGATCCTTGAATAGAGATTTTACCGATAAGGAAATTTTGGCTACTTTCAATCAAATGGATCGGAGGAAGGCCCCGGGTATTGATGGCCTTCCTGGTAGCTTTTTCAAGGAATATTGGCATACTATAGGCGACGATGTCCTGAGGATATGCCACGAGATCCTTAATAATACCAAGAATGTCAATAGTTTAAATGAAACTTTACTTATTATGATCCCCAAAATTGATAATCCCTGCGATATGACTAACTTTCGCTCTATAAGCTTATGCAGGTTCATCTATAAAATGGTTTCCAAAGTCTTAGCAAATTGTATAAAAGAGGTTCTTCCTTCGTGTATTAGCCTGAACCAAAGCGCTTTTGTGCCAGGCAAGATGATTCATGATAATATGCTTATTGCACATGAGCTTATGCACCATCTTCTCAGCTCCAAAAATGGCCCGAGCAAGGGTTGTGTGGTCAAGCTCGATATGAGCAAAGCCTACGACTGAGTGGAGTGGGATTTTCTTGAAAACGTTTTATTAATATTTGGTTTCTCTTATGAATGGGTTAATAAAATCATGTGCTGTGTGAGAACTGTTAGATACAGGATCAAATGTAACATGCAACTTACCGACACTATCGCTCCGGAAAGGGGTCTTCGTCAAGGGGATCCTCTATCCCCTTATCTTTTTCTTTTTTGCTTGGAAGTCCTATCACGCATGTTAACTGATGCCCAAGAGAATTTTAGTATAAGAGGCATTCATGTGAGTAAGGATGGTCCTAATATTAACCATTTATTTTTTTGCTGACGATGCCCTATTGTTTATCAGGAACCAAAGGGAGGAAGTGGAAGCTCTTACTCAGATTTTGGACAGATTTCAAAGACTTTTCGGACAGAGAATTAACCTTGATAAATCGATGATTTGCTTCAGCCAGAATACTCTTATGCCCCAACAGAGAATGATGAAAGGATGGCTTAATATGAAGGTGGTTGATAAACTTGATAGCTACCTTAGTCTTCCCATCCCTATTGGTAAAAAAAGATCGAACGCCTTTAAGAACATTGTGGAGCGTACTGCTAGAAGAATAAATAGCTGGTCAAAGCACCTTCTTTCATATGGTGGCAAGGAGATCTTTATCAGGTCTGTTCTCCAATTGATTCCCACTTATGCTTTCTCGATTTTTCTAGCCCCTAAAACGGTTCTTGAGGAAATCCAATCAATGATGTGTCGGGCTTGGTGGGGGAGTGGTGATAACAAAAGGAATTGGAATATGCTGGCTTGGGAGAAGATGTGTCATCCCAAAGGCATGGGAGGTCTTGGCTTTAAGGATCTTTGGCTTTTCAATGTGGCTCTATTAGGCCGACAAGTTTGGCGTCTTTTAAACCACAAAGATACTCTATGCTTTAGGGTCTTAAGTTCAAAATATTTTCCTGATGGGGATGTGTTTCACCCCAAAAAGGTTGATAGACCTTCTTTTACATGGCAGAGCATCTCAATGGCAGCTTGCATTTTGTATGATGGATTCGGTTGGTGTGTGGGTAATGGTAGAAATATCAACATATGGAAAGATAATTGGGGATTCGAAGGCCTTTCAGGATTGGTTATCAAAATGGATAGAAGCTTGGTGTATGAGAATAAAGTCTCGAACTTGCTGAATGAGAATCAGGATGATTGGCAAGAGAGCATAATATTGGAGATTTATGAAGTGTATTGGAGGGACCTTATCTGTAAATTTCCCATTATTCATAATGGTCATAATGACCACCGTATCTGGTTCCACAATCCATGTGGATTTTTTCCTCTAAAACTGCTTACTCGTGGTTGATATTGAAACAGATTGGCTTTGGCCCCCATAGGATTTTCTGGAGGCTTTCTTGGATGTTAAAAACCCTTCCCAAAATCCGTATTTTCTGTTGGAGGATGGGTCATGATATCCTCCCCACCTCTGAAAAAATTGCCAGCATTCGCAGCGATTTCAACAGTAAGTGCCCAAGATGTGGTAACGATACGAAAACTCTCATTCATGCCTTGAAGGATTGCCAAAGGGCGAGAGCGATTCTGGAGTATGGTGGCTTCAATAATAGGCTGCTCGAAGGTGTGTTTGTTAGCTGCATCGACTGGATTGAGGAAGTGGCTCGTGTGTTGGATATAACAGCCTTCTCTATTATGGTTCTTTGGAACATTTGGAATAGCAGGAATAATCGCATCTTTCAGGAAGCTAGGAGGAGGCCAAAATTACTTGGGAAAGAGCTTCGGCTTTAAGCAAAGATTTTTGGATTTTTAACTTGGTGGAGATGCCTCTACTACCGATAACGAGAGTTGACAAAAAGTGGAAGAAGCCTGCTCTAGGTGTGATTAAGATTAACGCTGATGCTACTGTTAAGAATAAGTATGTTTACTTTGGCTTGGTTGCTAGGGATTATGATGGTTTTGTTGTCGGAGGACGGATGGGAACCTGGAACAAAAGTATGGATGTGCTTTGGGCGGAGATGACTACCTTAAAGGAAAGTATCAAGTTTGCGAGTTTAAATAATTGGGAAAAAGTAGAGATCGAAACTGACTGTGCCAATTTAGTTAACCGTTTCAAGAAGAGAAACAACAACGCTACCAGCATGGGACACTGCATACGGGTGCTGTTTGAGCAAACCGAACAGTTTAATTTTTTTTATTTGCTTTGGGCTCCCAGATGCTATAATAGAGTTGCTGATCTCTTGTGTAATCTGGCTAGGGATAAAAGCTGTAATATGGAGTTTAATATGGATTATCCCTTGGAAATCCATGATTTAGTTATTAAAGATGCAATAAATTGAGTGTGGTCGGTTCTTGGTCGGTTTTTTTATCAAAAAAAGGTGTATATACAGATGTATGTGTATGAAATGGAAAATTATAAAAATATTTAAAAAGATAGAAAGTCATAGCACATTTTTCAAGATTTTGTAGCACATTTTCTAAGATTTTACATGGCATAATCTAATAGTTATATGTTGTTGTTTTTTTTATATTTCATTTCAGCCTTAAATGATTTGGATTCTACGGATCAATATTTTAGCCTTTAAAATTGGTAATTTATACTTAATTAATATCTAAATTTTGTTTTGGTCTAATTGTAACAACGATAACAAGTTGATATCTATTTTGGTGCTTGCTTGACAAAATTAAATTTTAGTACTAATAGATAATAAATAGTGACATGGACAAATGAATGTCCAACATTAGATGAATCTCGGTGTTAATACGTCCGGTTTCACTTTAGATATGCATCTTTTGTGATGCTATATCTTTTTGTAATTTCAAAAAGAATATATAAAAAGCTTACCTTTAAAAATAATTTAGATGTTTTTAGAATTTTTAAATAAAACTTTTAGTTTTTTATTTTTTAAAAATTTTCTTGAATATTATTATTATTATTATTATTATTATTATTATTATTATTATTATTATTATAACTTTAAATATATTAAAGTTGCTTTTTTTTTTCTTTTTTTGTTTTATTACTTTAAAAGTGTTGCACAATCCCCCGTCTTTCCTATTTTTCTGGTAAATTAACTCATAAGCTTGTCATTTTATTATATGATGCTTTTGTTGATGAATTTCACCGTTCCAATATATTGAAATCCCATGCAATATAAGATAATAACACAATTTGAATAAATAAATAAATTAAAATTTACATATTGTTAATGAATTAGAATTTTAATAAGTAAAAATTAAATTTAATTATCATATACAAAATAACATGAATAATAAAAGAACATATTCAAACATTTTATGAGGCGAGTGGGAAGAAAGAAAGGATCAAAATTATTGTTTCCAAAATTTACTCTTTTAAGTTTAAGTTTGTGTTTCAAAATTTAGATTATAAAAAGTTTGAATTTGTTAAAAAAAATTCAACTCTTTTAAAATTTAAAATTTAGTCTCTATATTTTAATTTTGATATATTGAATTCATGTATTTTTTTATTTAAAAATCTTAGTTCCTCCGTTCAATTTTACCATTAAAGTTATTCACATGGAAAATTATAAAATTGGTAAAGTAAATTTTAATCCTTAATATTTATATTTTTTGTAATTTAGTCCTTACTTTTAAATGCACATAAAAATGATAAAAATTAGAAGTTTTTATTGATTTTCAATTCAAAATTTTGAAAAATTATAGTTTTTTTTATAAAAAGAGAAAATTATAAAAATTATTAAAAAAACCCCTAAAATATAAATCTAAGAAAAGTCTCAAATGTCTTTTTCTTGCTTTGAAAGAAAAGACCACAAATTTTCAAAAGTAATCTAAACTATATATTTTATAATCCCAAACATAAATTTACATTCGTAATTCAATTTGAGATTATTCTTAGAAAAATACAAATTTTTATAATTATTAAATTCTTTTGTAAATGTTGTGATTTTGATTATTTATTCACTACACCAAAATAGACTTTTAGCGGCGTTTTTTATTAAAATGCCGCAAATATTATACATTAGCGACGCCGCAAAAAGTTGAGCAATAGCGGCATTTTTGGCCCAAACGCCGCTAAAAAGGAGCAATAGCGGCGTTTTTTTCCCAAACGCCGCTATAGATCTGAGCATTAGCGGCGCTTTTGTGAAAACGCCGCTATAGATCTGAGCATTAGCGGCGCTTCACAAAAACGCCGCTATTGGTGAGCATTAGCGGCGCTTTTATAAAAATGCCACAAAATTTTGAGCAAAACAACGTCGTTTATTTTTTGAGATTTAGTGGCGTTTTTTAGAAAAACGCCGCAAAAAATATTTTATTTTAGGGTTTAGGGTTTAGAATTTAAGGTTTAATGTCTATGGTTTAGAGTTTTAGGGTTTATGATATAATGTTTATTATTTTGGGTTAAGGGTTTATGTTTTATAGTTTATGGTTTATGATTTAAGGTTTATGGTTTTATAGTTTGGGTTTGGGGTTTAAGATTTGGGGTTTAAGGTTTAAGGATACTGTTTGAAAACTGAAAAATATTTGGAATTTACTGAGGTTCATGCTATTTTGTACAACACCCATATTATTTAATATAAGAATATAAAAATATGTTTTGTACTACACTAACATTGGCCACATGAATTCCTAAAAATTTAGTCTCGGATTATGGTTTAAGGTTTGCGGTTTATAGTTCAGGGTTTGAGTTTTATGGCCTATGATTTATGATTTGGGGTTTGGAGTTTGGGGTTTGGGGTTTGGTGTTTGTGGTTTAGGGTATAATATTTAGGGTCTAGGGTTTATGATTTAAGGATTAATCTTGGATTTTTTAGAATATAAATCAAAATAAGATAAATAAAAATTATTATTTTAAAAAAAATCAAAATGGGTTAAATCCCAAAAGCATACATGAACAATGGTTTAGTGTGCAATTGTATACATGAACTTTAATTTGATCCAGATCTTGTAAAATATTAACACAATTATTGATATAATTAACATCATTTTTTATTTATATATTGCATACATAAAAATTTATATTTATTCAATATAAAAATATATTGATGTATTTATATTTTAAAATAATGTGTATGATTAAATCAAAATTAAAGTTTCAACTATACATTTAAATCACAATTAGAATTTCACATCTAGAATTACACATTAAACCAAAATTCATATATAATTCTGAGATGTATCTATATCAAATTTTAGGTGTATACATATAATTAGATGCCATTTATATAAAAATATAAACAACTAATGCAGACCATATTTAAAAGAATAATGTTGATGTAAAAAGAAAGAAAAAAGGAATTCGTAAAAGAGTTTATAATGGTAATTAAATTTTTAAAATTTAATAATAAAAAATTAAAAACCTAAAAACATAAAATTTTAATATTTAATATTTTAGTTAAAAAGTTCAATACTCAAAATATAATAAAAATAAAAATTCAAAAAAAACAATCTCAGCACACCAATTTTAGAAGAAAAAACATAGAAAAATATAGGTTAAAAATAGAAAAAAATTAAAATTATGTAATAGTGGCGTTTTTAATAAAAACACCGCAAAAAATAGAGCTATAGTGGCTTTTCTAGTAAAAACGCCGAAAAAAATAAGCTATACCGGCGTTTTTTTAATAAAACGCCACAAAATTTCTCTGCTAAAAACTAAGTTCACTATCCCTATTATCGTTTCCCCAAAACCTAAATTTCGTAGGTCTCCAAAATTTCCCTATTATCGATTTCCCAAAATCCCCAAATCGGTTTCCCCCACCGATCTTCGTCCATCTGTTCTAAAATTTACATATTTTCAGAAGTAATCGAAAAAGATGAGGCAGTTTTTGAAGTTACCTGCATCGTTGAACTGGGATGAACTGGAGGAGTTTGGACAAACCGAAGAGGATAAGTTCACGAGCTCTGTAGACTCGGTGAGCGACGTCGAAGAGTTTAGGGACCAACAACCCATTGGCGGGAGGATGTTCAAGCAATCTACAAGGTTGGGATTTTCTTAATTCTTTCTCTTGTTTAGCCTTTTTAATCAGTTCTTTCATGGGTGTCGGGTACGGTTTCCTTTGGGACTTGCCTGTCCGTGGCTTGGGCACGTCTGAGTACATAGGATTGCCATTATTGTCTGGGAATGAATGGAAATTTTGGGTTTTTCCAGATGAGAAGAAGTAGGCTTGATTGAACCGATAATGGAGTTTATTGTTTCGTATTTGAATATTTTTCTTCATTTCCCTGATATTTTTCCGTATTTGATTCACCATTTTGAATATTTTAGAGTGATTCAGAGGGCATGCTTTGCAACTGAATGGAAAGGGATTTATCTTATATGTATGTGGTCATATTGTTTCGTTTTCTGGTTGTATGTTGTTGAATTGCTAGCCTGGACATATTGTTTTAAACCCCGGAAACAAGGGACTTGAGATTTTGTATCTTTCAATGCAAAACTTTTCAGTGGCTATTTTATGCAAATGTTTGCAGGTAATATCTAATAGAGGACTTGAGCTGTTATCGACAACTTCCATATTCAGTTTTCTTGTAAGTTGCTGTCAATTTTCTGATAGGTTGTTTTAGGCATACAGAAGTACTGAAACTCCTTAGAGTCTAATTCATATTGGTAGAACATTAGGAGCATGCATATATATATATATATATATATATATATATATATCAAATATAACTTGGTTTATGCTTTATCAAATGATTTTAAGTCTTGGAACTTCTTTTTAAAATTATTGGCTTGCTGAGATCCTCCCTATGGAGTGACAATATAAAAAATGCACAAATTGTCTGCAAATGTGAAGAGGTCAACTCATGACTTTGGCAAAATTGTTGCACAGGATGTATATCAGCTTCCGTGGCGTAACTATAGGCTATTGTTTACACTTTAGTCTTCTTTTAATATCTTTTTCTTTCCTTGGTGTGGAGTTGCTATTTATTTAATTTTCTTTTTCTCTAATTTGTCTTTCCATTTGCCATCCCTTTTTCAGACAATGGTAGTACTCTATGCTGATGGCTGCAGGTCACGCAGTAAAGGTTCTTCATTAAAGCCTCACATCACAAGGAACCTGATACATGACTGGTACTCTTGTTAGCAAGTTACTTTAATGTTTTGATGCTCATCTTTTTAGCAGCTTCTATGACCTGCATGAAAGGAATATTTCTATTTTGTGTTATTTAACTATATTGTTTTAAAAGGAACAATTAGGATATAGGGGAATGCTAAATTTGTCATCCCCAAGAAATTCCTTCATATGTGTTCTTTATCTCTTACGAAAAATCAAAATTTAGGCTTCTTGTAATCATGGGATTGTTTAATCAGAAGTCTATCGTGATTTGTAAAAGACCATGCTGTCATGTCAGAGTTTCCCAACAAGGAGCTGAATTCAGTTCATGCATTCAAACCTCTCATGATGGTAATAAGCTACTTTGAACAAGATTGATATTTGTCTAATACTCTATGTTAATTACTGTTACATATATGCATTGAAGTGTCTTATTATCTAGTTTACGTGCACACATCAACTAGATAATAGGAAATTAGAATATACTTTCTTGTATGTATGCCTTTGCATGCATTCCCTGCCTTTAAACCTATTAGTTCATTCTCTACGTTGTGCTTGCTAGCATAAGAATCTATTGGTTCTTCACTCAATGCATTTGTTTACTTATATGCATGCATGCATGATAGACTTTCTTTAACTTGTTCTTTTCTTTAAAAAAGGAAGATAAATTATGTTTGATATTTTGGCTTTTAATGTGCTTGCTGACTGTTGATAGATTCATCAAATGTAAACGTGGCCCCTCAAGGTTTTGAAACTAAAGGTTATGCTTCATGAAAATTTGTTGCTATAAGTCCTTTTGGAAGGGAACTAAAACTGATTAAATATGTGCACTGTTTGATCTTTTTTCATTTAGGACTGACATCTTGCTAAGCTATATAAGCTTATATACTCCTGTACAGCTCTATTATCTGTGTGTTTTTATTTTTTGTTCCTTTTATAGTATAATGGTTCATTCTCCCGCCTTCTTAAAATAAAGAGTGACTCACGTTTGAGAAGCTATTTTATCTTCAACAGCATTTATACATGCTGATTCCTATCATCTTTCTTCGTTGTATGTCAGCAGTTGTCTATGTGCTATGACTACATCTAAAAACCAAACAGAAAACCAGTAAGCCTTCATTTGCATGCAAGGAAGCTCTTCAATATTGTTTGCCATCACTTTAGGTTGTAGAGGTTTCTGAGGAGATTCTTAAAATCAAATGAGAAATTGAATTGGAACTCTTTGGTGAAGATCAGAACTGGGCTCGTGGAGAAAGCAATGTAAGCTTTAAGTGCTTGTTGTTTTTTTTTTACTTTTTAACGATCTTATTATTGTAGCAACAAACTGCCATGACAAAATTCCTGTATTTCCAAATATTACTACTAAGCAATCATTCTTTGCTAACATTTTTCTATTTTTTTATTATCTTTTTCTAGTCATCAAATCAGGTTCCGACCCGTTATACTGAGCCTGACAATCGTGATTGGCGCAATCGCTCAGCATAGTTTCCTTCTACTGGAGAGGAGAGGTCCTGGGAATCACTTCGGAATAGAGAATCGGGAAACCGATATGACTCTAGACAGCCTGAAGCTAATCAATTTAATCGTCAAGATTAGCTTAACTCTCAGTTCTCAAGGGCCCAAATCTCTTCTAACTAGGGATAATTCTCATAAAACGAGATTCTTTTTGTTTTTGAGATATCATTTGCCTTCTTTTCTTTATTGTTTGTGTTGGCTTTTGCCGGAATTGTTAGGATGCTACTTCTTGGGGTTGTTAGGTGGGTATTTAAGGCATTTTGTGACATATTACTTGGTCAATGAGCTTTTTGTAGGTAAATTTACATTGGGCATTAGTGATGCATTGGCTATTCTGCTCTACTTGACATCTTGACCTCTAGGCATTTAGTTCAATCATAGAAAATTAATTGAATGAGTACACCATTTATTTTTTTGTTTTCACTAATTTTTATGTATGATAATAGATGGTTCAACAGTGTTAGTAACCTTATAGTTAGGATTTTTCTGTTCTTTTATTGACTCATCTGCTTCACTTCTGATGCATTTTCTCAATTTTTACATAGTGATGACATTCTATGGACTTTGTCACCTGCTTTGTTCATATTATTTACTCTTGTAACTCTAAGAGAATAATGTATTCCCTGCAGCAATATATGTCTATAATTTGGTTTTGGCATTAATATTCATTTCCTTTGTTGAACCTGGGAGGACCAACTCCAACCTTGATTAAGGCTGAGGTACCATGGTCAGTTAGAAGGGGTAATCTTTCTAAGAAGGAGCGTGTCCTAAAAACTGTAAAAGGGTAAATATATTGAAAATATGTTTCTTGCATCGTACATTGAATCGTACACATTCTATTGATTTTATTGATAAACCATAAATTTAAATAGCTGGTCACATAAGAAGATATTTTTTCTTTCATAGCCAAATTTATCTTCTATTGCGCATGCAGTTATGGTTTACAGTTTTTTAAAATCTTGCAAAGTGGTTTTGATATCAATTTATGATATTGATATTTAATTACTATTCTTTTGTAAATGGTTTTGTTTTATGTTCAGTATATTAAACAAGTTGACTCTTGAGAAGTATGATCTTTTGAAGTGCCAACTTATTGATTCTGGCATCACATCAGCTAACATCTTGAAGGTTATTATTTTCGCATTCTGTTATTTTTTTTACTTCACTGCACAATGTTTTGTGCATTCGCACTTGTTTGTACATTCTATTTGTATAAATGTGTATAAGATTTCCTTAAGCGGGTAGAGGGATAGGATTTGATTTGTATATAAAATGTTATCCAATTAACGCTTGTTTGCGTGCTGTAATAATAGTGCTGCTCTTCTATATAATTTTTATTTTTTTTATTTTTCATGACTTTTAGTGACGTTTTTCAAAAAAAAGCGCCATTAAAGACATAGCCTTTAGCGGCGTTTTCGGGAAAAGCGTCGCTAAAGGTCATATTTTTAGTGGCGTTTGTAGGAGAAGCGCCACTAAAAGTCATGACCTTTAGCGGCGTTTGTGGGAAAAGCGCCGCTAAAAGTCATGACCTTTAGCGGCGTTTGTGGGAAAAGTGCCGCTAAAAGTCATGATCTTTGCGGCGTTTTTTGCCGCGCTTTTGAAAACGCCGCAAATACTATTAGTGCCGCTTATAAACGCCGCTAAAAGTCTATTTTGTTGTAGTGATTAACCATCTTTCTCTCCCAAATGTCATCTTTTTCTTTATTTTACTGCTGAACCAATTTTTCTTCTTCTTCTTCTTGATTTTTCATATAATCTCCAAATTCTGGCAGGAAAAATTAAATCAAAACTTTCATTAAAAAGGTTATCGTTCAACACCTATAAGAAAAATATCCTCCTACAATGTAAATCTAAAAAATACAAAAGAAAATTATGGGAATTATTTAGTGGGAGAGTCGAAGATTCAAGTGGATAAAACTTGAACCAGTGAAACTTTGGATTTTCTTTTTTTAAATCTTTCACTTTGAATTTGTTCATCTCTTTCAAACTGTTTGTTGTTCTTGGTCAATAAAATCACAAATTATTTGCAAACTTATAAAAAAAATTAAAATTTTTTATTAATTTTTATTTTTATAAAATATATGTTTTATTTTTTAAATATATTTTTATGTACTTATAAAGAGTAAAGCCAACTTAACAAAAAAAAAAATTGCAAGCATTGAGGGTATAAAAGTTATTTTGCATTTTTTATAATCACCACATAAACCACTCTAACAGGAAAATTGGATAGATGGTACAAGATTTTTAGATTAGAAAAAGTACATGAATTCAATGTGTCAAATTTAAAGCATAAGGACTGAATTTTAAATTTTGAAAGAGTATAAAAACTTCTAACATATTTAAGCCATTAAAAAATGTGAAAATTTGTTGACTTTTGCTTTATGTACATAAGTCTAAATATAGGTAAGTTGCAATTAAACTAAGTGATCATGTACGAAAATAGAGATGGACATCAAAACGTTGTTCACACAATTTGAAAATTTCTTACATTTGTGGGGCCTAACATAGATAGTTGATTTACTAAACTTTAATGAGTACAACTTGTGATTTAAGTCACACTCTTTATACATTAAACAAGATCATTATCTCTGTAAGATTTCTACTTAATTTTTGTTTTTTTGAAATGTTAAATATAAACTAAGTCACTCTTTAGTTTACTTACAATAATGCATTCAAAATGAAAGTTCCCATTTGAACAAATCACGTGTTCTTTCATTTGCTACATCTAACCTAAACAAGCTGTGCAAATATATATAAAAAAAAATACGGCTTGTTAAGTTATAATTAATTACAATCACTTTTTACACATCAGTAGCCACATATAAAAGTTTCCAATTATCTGTATAATGATTGAAATCTCTTCAATACTAAACACTCATTGTGATTCAATCTTCTAAACAATAAAACTTAAATTACATTAATATACTTTAATCCAATTCTTGCTTTATTTGATTTCAGCATGTCTTAGCTTCATAATTTGGTCCATAATTAATCGCTGACGCCCGTAAAACAAAAGTCCATAATAAACAATACAACAACTTAAATAAGGCAAGTTCTAACTTTTAGTTATATCTCAAGTTGCAACTGGCGTAATAGCTAGATGATAAAATTGAAACTAATAAAATGATATAAATTTTTTATGTTTATATTAGATATTTTATTAAATTTAGTGTCACGAGTTAATCAATTTAAAAAAAATTAAAAATTTTTTTAAAAATAAATTTATTATAAAAATTATAAAACATAACAAAAACAAAAAAAAAACTGAAAATTTATAATAAAAAATTTCTAAAAATACTTGGATTAAAAAAAACAGTTTTTATATCATTATTTTTAAAATCAAAAAATATAAAATTACTAAAATGCAAATTTTTAATGAATTCGAACAAATAAATGTCTAGTCCTCCTTAAACTGAGATCAAACCTTACCAAAATCAAAGTGTGAATAAATCAAATAAACTTTATTTTTGTAGAAAATAAACTTAATATCTCTAAACTGAAATAACTGAAAATGTGTCTATAACATAAAAAATATTTAAACTTTAACTTTATAGGTACCAATATGCTTTATAGGTACCTAACCACTCTGAACTTTAACTTTAACAACCATGAACTTAAATTCTATGTGCTTTGACTTTGATGTCCTCTTGTTGTTATTGGAAGAAAGAACTACCAATTATTGTCACAATTTGCACCCTAGTGACAAAATTTTGCATCAATATTCCATCAAAATCGGAGTTTGTATACCTGATGATCTCTAACTTATCAGGCCTCTAATATGTTAGCATGTAATCTTTTGTTCTCTGAAGATATCTCATAACTCTCTTGGCTGCTATCCAATGGTCCATACCAAGGTTGCTTAAATATATGCCTAACATCCTAACAATGTACGCAATATCCGGACGCATACGCACTTGAGCATACATTAGACTACTTGCTCTTAAGATGTAGGGAATCTTATGCATTTCTTTAATCTCAAAATCATTCTTGGGGTATTGGTTGAGACTTAAATTATTATTGACAAGCAGTAAGTCATTAACATATAAAACCAAATATAGAACCTTACTGCCACTGAACTTTTGGTATATACAATTATCGACCAAATTCATCTTTGAACCGAATGAGATAATCATTTGGTAAAATTTGTAATACTATTGACGAGAAGTCTGCTTAAGCCTATAGATGGAGTTCTTTAATTTGCAAATAATTAAATTTGTATCATCAGACACAAAGTTTTCTAGTTGCACCATAAATGTGCGATCAATGTTACCATTGGGAAGCCATTAGTGTAACATTCATCTGATGCAACTTAAGGTCAAAATATTTCACTAAAGCCATTATAACCCTTTCTCCAGTGGACTTTCTTAATGACATTCATTCTTGAGGTTGTTGAGTTTGTTCTTCTGGATTAATTACCTCATCTTGAATAGGGAGTTGTTCAACATTGTCTTGTTGAAGTTCTATATTCACTTCTTGATCAATGATAGGTATGAGAACCTAAACATCATCAACGTGATAGCAGGAACTGAGTTAGAATCCAATTCCTCATCAAAAGTAATGTTTCTAACCTTATTTATCCCTCCAATTCAAAAACTATTGTAGTTCCCATCTCAAAAGTATTCCTAATTATGGGATCATAAAACTCATGGCCCCTAGATCATTCAAAATAACCAATAAAGTAGTTGTTCACTGTTTTGGAGTCCAATTTCTTTTCATGTGGCTTATAAGGCCTTACCTCAACTGAACATCTCCAAATGTGAAAGTGCTTTAGACTAGGCTTTCGACCTGTCCAAAGCTCATAAGGCATTTTCGCAGCTACTTTAGTGGGTATTCTATTTAAAATATAAGATGCTGTCTTTAGAGGCATTGGCCAAATGAGCACTTTCTGACTTATCATATTTCAACCTTTCTTGTAACACCCCTTGCCCGTGTTCGAGCCGGAACAGGGTTCGAGGCATTACATAGCTAATCTTGCTTGAACATATAAAATAGGTTTATAAAATTTCGTTTAACTCTATCGCTCGCACATATCCGGCCTAGGAGGCCCTAAATATACTTCTGAGAAGTATCGGAGTTCATCCGGGAACTTTCACGAGTTCGATAAACTTTTTAATAAAACAGGGGCCACACGCCCATATAGGCCTAGGGACGCGCCCGTGTACCCCTAGGGCATGCCCGTGTCTCCCACCCGTGGTCGACACTGACTAATTTCACACGGCCTTGACAAGCTCGTGTCACTACCCCGTGTGAAAACCTTAGCATTCTGACTTATCTACACGGCCTATACACACGCCCGTGTACCCTAGCCTTGTGGAAATTTGATAAACCGTAAAAGTAACATATTTTAATCCCACATTTAGCATACTTTTGGATGATTTATCCTTTGATTTATGTAAAAAGGTGCTCTTAATCCTTTCTTTTCATATTTTATACTCAGGGAAGCACCCAAGGATGAAAAGAACGAGAAACGGGCTTAAACCGGACCAAATTGGGCCAAGAGAGAAATCGACACGGCCTGGCCACGATTCACACGGGCGTGCGCCATGGCCGTGTCCCTGTCGCTGGAAAGAGCAATTTCATTCAGAAAAGGATACTTGGAGGCAAAGAAACACATTCCAAAGCCTATTCAAACACCCTATTAGGAATTCTACTTAAATTAGGATACTTAGGGACCAAGTAAGGCATCTCAAAGTCTATATAAACACCCAAGGGGGCAACTTGGAGAGGAGTTTGGCAGAAGCTGGAACAGGCGGTGAGCTAGGCCAAGGAGCTAAGCCGAAAAGGTCAGATTTGTGGGAATCACTCGAAGAGAGCCAGTTGATCCATCTCAAGAAGCCGAAATTCTACTCAAGACGGTGGATCTCTCCTTCAATTCCTTCAGGGAATTTTAGGGATTTCTTATGTTTTGTTTTATCTTTTCTTCTGAGATGTTTTCTTTATTTGTTATGAACTAAACCCTTCAGATACCTGAAGGGGATGAAACCTAAGACAGATCTTGTTATTGTTTTCTGAACTATATGATAAATACTTGATTTGTTTTTAATTATGTATGCTTAATTCTTGTGTTAATATTTCCGGGATATTGATTCAAGTTGGATGTGCTTAGGTGGAGGAGCAAAAGTCCCTGCTTAAGAGTAGATCTAGCATAATTAAGCGGAGTTGATCGCGCGCCTAGAGATAGGGTGATGAGATTTTGCCAGATTAGGGTGAAACCTAATATGGGAGTCCATAGATCGAGTTAATGTGATTCTAGGGGTTTTAATTAGAAAGAGATTTCAATTAATCAACCTACGGTTAGACGTTATTCCCCTCGAGAGAGGGTTTAATATAAATTAGGAAATCTTAAGGATCAAGTCAAGTGAATAAATCGTCTGGTTCAGTGTTAGATAACAAGTGAAGTCTAGGTGGATTCTTCCTAAGGGTATCGTCTTGATCAACTGAGATTTTCCAACAGTATTTCCCCAATTCGTTCTTTTTGTCTTGAGTCTTTAGCTTAGTAGTCAGTTAAATTTAGATTAGATAACAACTTCACTTATTTTAGGCTAGATAATAAAAAGAAAGTTAGTATTAGCACTTTTAGTTCCTTTGGGTTCGACAATCCGGTTTTGCCTAAGCTATACTACTGTTCGATAGGTGCACTTGCCTCAATCGTTGTCAGAGTTAGATTCCAGGTTCGATCATTCTCATTCATACAAATTGAAAACTCTGAAATCTAACGATCAAAATTCAAAATCCCAAGTGCAAGGTGCAGACTTCACACGGCCTGGGTGCACGCCCATGTGCTAGCCGTGCCTCCCACACGGCCTAGACCCACTCCTGTGTGTCTAGCTAAGTGAGCAATTAGCAGGCTATATACCAAGCCCTTGCTACCTTAGAATGCATACATACATACTTCTACTCAAAACAATACCACTCCTAGCCACAAGCAAATCCAAGAGCTTATTCTAACATACAAATAATTAAAGGGACATACACTTCATGAATTTCATCTTCATTAAGCAAAAGAGTTTGCCAAGTATTCGCCTAACTCAATAGGCCATCTACAAAATGACTTTTACAAACTTACATAGCCAACACTTTGACTAACAATTACAGCTTAACAAAATGCTCAAGTCCTATACATGCCATACTCAAAATAAGTTTAAAATTGTTATACAAAAATGCTGTAGATAGTGTGATTTCCGAATTCCTACATCCACAATCCTCGAGTTACCTTGGCAATACTACAAGAAAGAAGGGCAATGAAAAAGGAGTAAGCATAAAGCTTAGTAAGTTGCATGGAAATAAATAGCAATAATAATGCTCATAAAATAATCCATCTACGGTATTAGTTACCGTACACAAGTCAAGGCTTCCTAACAATACTTACTTACAATTGCCCTTATCTAGCACATACCGTGCCACGTATCGAAACTGATTCTTCGTGACTCGTTCATGAGTACCTGTATTCACTCATTCGCATGACCTTAAATATCATTCACTTCTCTACTTCTAAAATTCATCTACTTATCCCACTATTCACAAGGGATAGTCAAGACGTGTGTTTATCGTCACTATTGTAAGTATAAAGCCAATGCCACATCCTCAAGGTGGTCTTACATGGAGTCACCTCTAGATGCCAATGCCATATCCCGGACGTGGTTTTATATGGGATTACCTCTAGGTGCCAACGCCATATCCCAGATATGGTCTTATATGGAATTACCTCTCTTATATCGATGCCATATCCCGGATATGGTCTTATACGATTTCCATATTCATTACCGAAGCCATATCCCAGATATGGTCTTATACGGGATTTCAACTCGGAACCGAGGCCATGTCTCGAACATGGTCTTATACGGGACCTTATTTATTTCATATCTCAATGATAGCATTTCTATAATCAATATGGCCCATTAGGACTTCAACATCTCATTCACATTAACTACTCAATTTAGTAATGCATTTAATCTAATGCCAAGCGTTTCTCAACATACTAATATAAAAGTTGCTTAAATCACATACAACTTACCTCGTTTTCAAAATGAGCTAGTTCTTCGGTTCTGTCCAAGACTTTATTCTTTCCCCGATCGAGGCGGATTCTCGACTCCTCTGGCTCTATAATAGCAAATTAGTTCATTTTAATCACTACATTAATAAAAGCATTTCAAACATCATGCTTGGGCAAAAATTACTAATTTGCCCTTAGACTTTGGCAAAATGACCATTTTGCCCCAAGGCTTGGAAATAAATTCTAATCATATTTCTACCTTCAACAAGCCTAGGTAAACATTTAATGCCCTTAAGGCTATCATCAAAAATCAATATTTCACACACTTTCTACAAAATTTGTAACCTTTTCATTAAGGTTCTATTTGGTGTTTTCATGCTAACACCTTCACAAAAGTTGTTCATCTAACAACTAAGACTCAATTTCTTCCATAGAAATGCAGAAAATAACAATGGAGGCTCTCATGGAAAAACTCTAAACTCTTCATGATATTGCACATTAGTCCCCTCATATGAAAGCTTAAGCTTTAGGGGTCTTAAAAGTACAATTATTTTCAAGAATAGGTCACTAGAACACTTACTTGAATGGATGAGAGCTTGCTGAAATTTTGAGTATTCAAAAACCCATTTTTTCTTGCTATTTTCGGTGGAGAAGAATGAGCAAAAATATGGACATCATCTTTTCTTTATTCTAATACTAAACTCCCAATTTAGTCCACCAACCACCACCAACTTTGACCAACTTGGTCAATCCTTCTCCCCTTTGATCTCTATGGCTGGCCAAGCCAAATTTGGGGGTCTAATTGCCTTTTAAAGACCTCCAATTAAGAATCTATAGCTTCTTGGTACCCTTAACTTATAGAATGGAACTTTCGCACTTTATGCGATTTAGTCCTCTTTTTTTTTACGATTAAACACGAAATCGCTAAAATTAAAGCACCAAAATTTTCATGCATATGTACTGTCATGTTCTAACTCATAATATAACATGAAAATAAATTTCTCAAATCTAAGATTAATGATCTCGAGATCACTATTTCGGCTAGCCCCTAAATCGGGCCGTTACAATTCTCCCTCTTAAGGATTTTCGTCATCGAAAATCTTACCAGTGAAAAGATTGGGGTATTAATTTCTCATCATTTCCTCGGGCTCCCATGTAGCCTCTTCGATACCGTGCCTTTTCCATTGGGCTTTCACTAGGGCTATGCTTTTGTTCCTTAACTGTTTGACTTCACGAGCCAAAATTCTAACTGGTTCTTCTCCATATGTCAAATCCGGTTGTATTTCTACCTCTGTCAGCACTAAGACATGTGAAGGATCTGGACGGTATCGGCGCAACATAGACACATGAAAGACATCGTGAATCTTCTCTAACTCAGGTGGCAAGGCTAATCGATAAGCTACCGGTCCAATCCTTTCAGTAACTTCATAAGGTTCGATAAACCGCGGACTCAATTTGCCCTTTCGGCCAAATCTGAGGACTTTTCTCCAAGGTGATACCTTCAAGAACACTTTATCATCGACTTTGAATTCTATCTCTTTCCTTTTTAAATTCGAATAGGACTTTTGTCTATCTGAGGCAACTTTCAGGCAATTATGTATCACTTTTACCTTCTCTTCAGTTTCCTTAACCAAGTCAACCCCATGCATCTGTTTCTCTCTGAGTTCTGACTAATACAAGGGCATTCGACACTTACGCCCATACAATGCCTCATAAGGCGCCATCTTCAAACTTGATTGAAAGCTGTTCTTGTAGGCGAATTCCACCAACGGTAAGTATTTCTCCCAATTACCATGAAATTCCAACACACAACACCTAAGCATGTCTTCTAGTATCTGAATTACTCTCTCTGACTGCCCGTCAGTTTGCGGATGGAAAGCCGTACTGAAACTCAATTTCGTGCCCAAAGCTTCTTGCAGCTTTTTCCAAAACCGTGATGTGAATCTCAGATCTCTATCTGAAATGATTGACAACAGTACACCATGAAGTCTTACTATCTCAAACATGTACAAGTCTGCCAATTTATCAAGTGAATAGTCGACTCGCACTGGCATAAAGTGGGCTGACTTACTGAGTCTATCAACCACTACCCATACTGCATCCTTCCTCTTGGGAGTCAACGATAAGCCCGTCACAAAGTCCATAGTAACACGGTCCCACTTCCACTCAGGAATCATAAGGGGCTGAAGTAAACCCAAAGGTACTTGATGTTTAGCCTTCACTTGCTGACAAATCAGGCATTTAGATACAAATTTGGAAATATCTTTCTTCATACCCAACCACCAATACCATCTCTTCAAATCATGGTACATCTTTGTGCTGCCTGGGTATACATTCAAACATCCGTTATGTGCTTCATGCAAAATTTTGCGAATGAGCTCATCATTCCTGGGTACACAGACTCGACCTTGAAATGTTAGACATCCATCAAGATTTACTCGAAAGTCTGTCTCAACGCTCGACTCACATAATATCCTCTTGGCTTGCAAACTGTTACCATCCTTCTGAGCTTCACAAATCTCTTGGAGGAGCAATGGTTTACCCCTCAACTCGGCTAAAACGGAACCATCATCTAAAACGGAACAATTGTTTAGTGCAAACAATGATTTTCTGCTCAAAGCGTCAGCGACTACATTTACCTTTCCCCGGATGGTAGTCAATTACTAATTCATAATCTTTAATTAACTCTAACCATCTTTGTTGCCTCAAATTTAAATTCTTTTGGGTCATCAAATATTTTAGGCTTTTGTGGTCAGTGAAAATCCGACACCTTTCACCATATAAATGATGTCTCCAAATTTTTAACGCAAACACAATTGCGGCCAATTCTAAATCATGAGTCAGGTAGTTCTTCTCGTGCGGTTTCAATTGTCTAGAGGCGTATACAATCACTTTACCCTCTTGCATAAGTACACAGCCCAATCCGTTCAAGGATGCATCACTATAAACCACAAATTCTCTTCCCGGTTCTGGTTGCACCAAAATAGGAGCCTCAGTCAACACTGTCTTCAGTTTCTCAAAACTCTGTTGAAACTTTTCCGTCCAGTCGAAAACTTTACATCTTTCTGCAGAAGTCTTGTCATCAGTGTAGCTATCATGGAAAACCCCTTGACAAAACGCCTATAATAGCCTGTTAGGCCTAGAAAACTCCTCACTTCAGTTACACTCCTCGGCGATTTCCATTCAACAATTGCCGAAATTTTACTCGGTTCGACTCTAATCCTATCTCCCGAGACAATATGCCCCAAAAATCCCACTTCCTTGAGCCAAAATTCACTCTTACTGAATTTGGCATACAATTGGTTTTCTCTCAAAACTTGTAGAACCATACTCAAATGCTCTACATGATCGTTCTCATCTCAAGAGTAGATCAGTATGTCATCGATGAAGACCACAACAAACCTATCCAAGTACGGTCGAAAAATGCGATTCATCAAATCCATGAAGATCGCGGGGGCATTGGTTAGACCAAAAGGCATGACCAAAAACTCATAGTGGCCGTACCTAGTTCTAAACGCAGTTTTTGGTATGTCCGAGTCCTTGACTCTCAACTGATAGTACCTTGACCTCAGATCTATCTTGGAAAATACTGTAGCTCCCTTCAACTGATCAAATAGATCGTCAATCCTCGACAATGGGTACTTATTCTTCACTGTCACCTTGTTGAGTTGCTGATAATCTATACATAGTCTCATGAAACCATCTTTCTTCTTCACGAATAGAACGGGAGCACCCTATGGAGAAAAACTCGGCCTCGCGAAACCCTTATCCGTTAATTCTTGCAACTGTACTTTCAACTCTTTTAGTTCAGTTGGGGCCATTCTATAGGGAGCAATAGCTAATTCAATTCCAAATTCAATCTCTCTATTCGCAGGTAGCCCTGGCAGTTCTTTCGGGAAAACATCTAGGTACTCGCATACTATGGGTACTGACTCAATTTTCAATTTAGTCTCTTTAGTGTTCAACACAAAGGCAAGATAAGCCTCATACCCTTTCCTTAGGTACCTCTGAGCGGACATAGTTGATACCACTATCAATGACCCATCCAGCTTATCTGATTCAACACAAATGGAATTACAATTTTCATCTCTCAACTCGATATGCTTCTTCACACAATTCACAACTACATTGTGGGTAACTAACCAATCCATCCCGAGAATGACATCGAACTCGTCAAACGGTAATAACATAAGATCGACCGGGAAACAATAACCCTTAATCATCAAAGGGCACCCTTTGCAAACTCTGTCAACCAACGCACACTTGCCTAGGGGATTAGACACTCTTATGATGAATTCGGTAGACTCTATAGGCATGCTCATGCTAGAGACTAATTTCATGCATATGTATGAGTGGGTAGATCCCGGGTCAATTAAAGCTATAATACGAGTATTATGGAGAGAAAAGATACCCGTGATCACGTTGGGGGAAGATGCCTCTTCACGAGCACGGATGGCATATGTCCTCACCGGTGCTCTACCCTCGACTCTAGCAGCTTGTTCTTTAGAAGGATTCTTGTTTCCCATCTCAATTCCAGGGTTTCTCAAAGGTCTTCCCCTAGTGGTACCTCCTGATCTCATATTCTGAGGCTTTTCTTTCTCGTCTACCTCGGGACATTCTCTGATAAAGTGGTCTAAGGATCCACATCTGAAACAAGCTTTCTCATTAGCTCGACACTCACCGGAATGGCGCCTGCCACACTAAGGGCATTCCGGTCTACTTGGTTGAATGTTGCCCACACTAGCAACTGACGTGGTTTGCCCTTTCGACCCCGAGAATTGCTTTCCATTTCCTCGGGTTGAAAACCCCGCTAAAGTGACTGATCGAGTAGTGGAATCCTTCGGTTTCTTAGACAAGGACTGGTGAGACTTGTTCAGTTGTCTCTTTCACGAGTCATGAGACTCGTACTCAGCTCTTCTCTTATCTTTCGCCAACTCATCGGCTTTACAGGCTCTATCCACCAACACTACAAACTCCTTTAATTCGAGAACTCCCATGTATAGGAGGATATCTTCATTCAACCCGTCCTCGAATCTCTTGCACATGATGGCTTCGGTAGACACGCACTCTCGTGCATACTTGCTAAGCCTTACGAACTCCCGTTCGTAGTCGGTCACTGACATACGGCCTTGCTTTAGTTCCAAGAACTCCTTTCTCTAGTGGTCAATGAACCTCTGGCTGATATATTCCTTCCGGTATTCCTTTTGGAAGAATTCCCAATTAACTCTCTCCCTTGGCACCATCGACACCAGGGTGTTCCACCATCGGTAGGCTGAATCTCTCAGGAGAGACACCGCACACTTTAAGCACTCCTCAAGTGTGCAGGATAACTCATCGAATACCTGAATGGTATTCTCGAGCCAAAATTCCGCTTTCTCCGAGTCATCATCCTTATTTGCTCGAAATTCCTCAACTCCTTACTTCTGGATCTTATCCACCGGAGGCCTTTCTCTTCTCACCACCTGTAATATCCGGGATTTAGGGGTTATGCATTTTCACTTGAATGTGTGCAGTAACATGTTGTGTGCTGTTTGTATGTGTTTTGGGGTCTTAGGGAAGCTTGGGAGGTAGGTAGGAGTTATAGGAAAATATTAGATTTTAAGCCTAAAAGGGAGCTAAGCAAGAGAGGCCTTAAGAAAATTTGTATGGGGGTTTAGACACAAGAATTTAGTTGGCAAAGTGGCAAGGGAGGCATCACTTAGGGCCTTGGTAAGTGAGGCTACAAGCAGTGAAAGGGGGCTTAGGTTCGAGCAGCAAGGGAAGCATTTGGAACTTTTATTTTGCAGCAAGGAGGAGCAGTGATGGACGACACTGGGACACTAAGTGGATAAGCATTTGATTAAGTCAAATGCATTTGAAATTCGGCTAGGAGAGAAAGATAAGGGTTGACTCATTCAAATGTTTTTGAAAGAGGGGAGAAGAGGAAAACTAGGAGAAAAATGTGGGATTTGAGAAGAGGATGAGAGTTGGCCGGCCAAGGGGCACCTATGAGGACAATTTCGGTCATGTTGAAGGGGGGAAGAAGCCGAATTTGCATAGTGAGGTTTAGGCATTTCCTTGTGCGATTTCTTTTCCCGAAAGCTTTTGTGTTCTTTTTCTTTTGAGACCGTAAACCAAGTAAGTGACCTCTCGTGCACCTCTTTCTCTTTTGATCATCTTTCTCTTCTCTTTGTTTTGCTTAGGCCGAACCTCTCATCCATTTTATTTCACCATTGCCGCAACTTCTAAGCCTCACACTCTCCCTCTCCATTCTTTTGTTAAGAGGCGAACCATTCCATCATTCACTTCTTCTTCTCATAGTTCTTTCAAAAGTCGAATCCCTTATCTTGTGGCCATAGCCGATTGCATCTCTACCCCTACCGATTTATTCACTAGATCAAAAGCCTATCATCTTTCTCATCTGAACCGATTTCTCTACTTCAGGTTCTTCTTGCCGATTTCTTGGAGTTTAGTGACCATTTGCGTTTTGGTCATTACTTTTTCGGTAAGAATCTCTTCTAGGCTGATTTCTTTTCCTCTTTCTTTTTCTGACGATTGAAAAGCAAAACTCTAATCCCCTATTCTCTTTGGCCGAAACCATTAAGGTGAGTTTCAGGGTTCATTTGTAGCCGACTGCAAGAGGAGATCTTTCGGGATTTGAATATCCAAGGTAAGCAGGTGTAACCTTAGGCCGAAGGCCATTTACTTTGTTCATCAAATGTTAGAATCAAATCTAACATATACCTTGTAGGGATTTCGATATCTCCAAGGACAAGTGATATTTTCGGGATTTAGACAATCAAGGTAAGGGGTCTTAATATTCGGCCAAAGGCCATATTGTCTATTAAGGTTGGCCGATTCTGATTATGATCTTTTAGGGGCAGACCGACAGGGATTAAGAGAAGTCTTGGGGTTCAGATCTTTTCGGTAAGGTCTTTTAAGTTATAAACTACGTTCGTTTAAGATCTCGTATATGAGTTAACATGGTTTTCTGATTAAGTGTTCCTCAATGGATGCGAGTACCAGTAACGGGGAGAAAGGGTAGTACCTACCCCTAAGTTCAAGAAACGCTCGGTTTCTGCTGTTCGTGATTGGCCACCGGGGTGTGGGCCAGTGTCGGAAAGGGATAAGCACTTCATTGTTATCCCTGCTAGCGAGAGTGTCGGTATCGAAAGTATTGTTCTCATTGTTATCAGGTGTGTAACCCTACACTATTTCCTGATAGATTAATAGTGTTAATCTGTGTTTTGTGACTATGAAAATACGAATGATTATGGGTATGGGTACCATTCAATGGTACAGTGCAATCAGGTATGTTATTCCCATAATATACTCCGTTATAATGCTATAAGCATGAGTATGAAATAAGTATGATTCTGTTATGACTTTGGGGTATACTGCATAGTATCTGAATAATATGTATGTTGCATGGGCATATGGGTGATTTTGTTAAAGGGGAAGTGTTCCGGTGGTTTTTACCACATTATCCGGTGACTATGTCACATATTCTGTATCCGGTGACTTATGTCACATATTATGATTCCGGTGACTTTGTCACAATTATCTGGTGGCTGTGCCACATTTATAAGGGCGATGTGCAGTTGACTGCAGCGACTGCCTTCGATGGTGTGTAGCGGATGGAGGGTCGATTTAGTAATCCCCACGGTGTGATTGGCAAGTACGGGTGGTGTGTGGAGGATGGATATCTAGGTGGGTTCGGGATTGCATGTCATTTTGTAAATAAATATGATTTAATGTATTATGATCTGATATGCTTTGTTATGGGCTTTGCTAAAATATATGGTTAAGGCTATGATCGTTTGGGTTTTAGTGTACTGTTACACATTGAGTCTGTTGACTCACCCTTCGTGGGATATCTTTTTCAGGTGATACCTAGCGTGTTGGACCGGGTCATCGAGGACTATGTGGTGGCCATTGCTCAATCCAGCATTTTTGGGTTTTCTTACCTTTTGAACTTTTCATATTTTCTTACTATATTTTTGGGATTTATTTCGGGTTTTGTTTTATTGTAATAAGGCTACCATTTAACAGTTTTATTTATGCACTTTTATATTTATTTTGATACGACCAACGTTAAACAAAAGAAGAACATTTTTCGTAAAACAACTACAAACTTTTTGACATTTAAACCCTACAGTTTTCTACTCAATAACTGGCTCTAAAACTCGACATTTCTTTTGACTTACAACTTTCGAAACTTAAGAGCAACATTTTAAAGAAATACAAATCTCTTTAATAACACGATTTTTGACTTGAACACAAGTAAACCCATTTTCTGCGACAATACCATATTTTCCAAGGTAACCATACGAGATTTTATTAAAGTCTTACTCGAGGAGCATGCCAGATCCGGTCGGGGCTCGTGGGCCGGGTTTAGGGTGTTTCAACTTGGTATCAGAGCCCAGTTTTAAACACTCGGCCTTGGGTTTTGAAGCCCACAACGTTTTCAAAATTTAGCCCAAATGAGTTTTTGAAACTTTTTGTTAAAATAGCTCTATGGAAGCATGACACCCGAGTTCTCGGCCCAGGTCCGCCAGGGAAGTTCTTCTAATTGGTTTGTGTATGCTGATGTGTGATACTTTAGTAGATAGGCCTAAGAAACTATACCTTAGAGACGCAGACCTTAGGTATATGTGTGCTTCTACGGAAAAACCACTGATTAAAAACTCTCTGCATAAAATTTCTCTGTAAAACAAGAAATTGAAAAGACTCTAACGCATAAAATTTCGTAAAATAGATAAGTCGCGACAGTAGACATGAGTTCTAGGGGATGTGGTTGCCGTGGGCGCGGCAGAGGCAGAATGACTGTATCGGAACCAGCTGGGTCTGGTCAGGGTTCCGAAAATGAAGCACCGCCACCGGCTGTAGGGGTGGAATTTCAAGAGCATACGGGAGGAGATGACGCAGTATCGCAGGCTATGCTACGAGTTTTAGAGCGAGTAGCAGGAGTTAGTATGGGAAATGGGCCTCGAAAGTCAGTGTCTGAGAGACTTAGAGCAAATGGAGCCGAGGTTTTTAGAGGAGTATCTAGGGTAGCTCCGAATGTAGCGGAGTATTGGTTAGAGGCAGTCGAGAGGATCATGGACGATTTGGACTGCACTGCTGAGGAGAAGCTGAAAGGTGCTGTTTCGCTGCGTCGTGATGAGGCCTACCAGTGGTAGCTCACTGTCAAAGAGGGTACCCCTGCAGATCGAGTGGATTGGGGGTATTTTAAGGTTAAGTTTGAGGGGAAATACGTCGGAGCTAGTTATATAGACTCGCAGAGAAAGGCGTTTCTGAATCTAGTGCAAGGAAGTAAGTCGGTAGCGGAGTATGAAGCAGAGTTTTTGCGGTTAAGCCGATACGCTAGGGGGATTGTGGCTACTGATTATGAGCGGTGTGTCAGATTTGAGGATGGGTTGAGAGATGAGCTGCGAGTGTTGATTGCTCCGTATCGGGAAAGAGACTTTGCAGTCTTGGTGGATAAGGCACGGATAGCTGAAGAAGTTAAGCGGACTGAGAGACAGAACCGGGACAGAGATCAGAATAGGAACAAGAGGAACTATGGGTCTTCAGGGTCATCTGGGAATTTTCAAAAGAGACCTAGAGTTGATGGGCCGCGAGGGCAGCAGGTTGCTACGGGAGGACAGTACCGTACTTTGCTCAGTGTGGAAAGATGCACCCAGGAGAATGTTGGAAAAAGACAGGGGGATGTTTTAAGTGCGGGTCCAAGGATCATATGATTAGGGATTGTCCGATGGATACAGATAGGAACCGCCCAGCAGGTCAGGGTTTTAGTCTGGCTGGCAGGGGTGGACAGCAGCCGTCAAGGGGTCGTGGTCCAAATGGCAGAGGAAATGGTTCTGGTAGAGGTCGTGGAACCCCAGGCAGAGGTAGTGGTAGGACTGAGGCGAGACAGCCAGGTCTGGTATATACAGTTCGTCAGAGGGAGGATAGTGACGCACCTGATGTCATAACGGGTACGTTTCTTATTTCTGGATTACCTTTTATTGCTTTGATAGATATAGGGCCAACTCATTCATACATCGCTAGTGAAGTATCTGGAACTCTGCATGTGAACTCTGAAACTGTATCTAGGAATATGACTGTACTTAGTCCTTTAGGACAGACTGTAGTAGTAGATAAGCTCTTTAAGGAAGTGCCTTTAGAAGTTCAGGGGACGCAGTTTCTGGCTGACTTAATGGAGTTGCCGTTCGGGGAATTTGATCTAATTCTGGGCATGGACTGGTTAGTGAAGTACCATGCGAATGTGGATTGTGCTGCTAAGCGCATGTCATTGAGAACTTCTGACGATAATGAAGTTGTGGTCGTGGGCGAGAGACGGAATTACTTGTTGAATGTAGTATCTGCCCTTAAGGCAGAGAAGATGGTAAAGAAGGGATGTCTGGCTTTTCTGATGTTGGTCAGTGCCTTGGAGGCTAAGGAAGCAACTGTTGAAGGGGTCAGGACTGTAAGAGAATTTGAGGATGTCTTTCTGGAAGAACTTCCAGGATTGCCTCCGGATCGTGAGGTGGAATTTGGGATTGATTTGTTACCTGGTACGGCGCTAGTATCTATCGCTCCGTACAGAATGGCACCAAAGGAGTTGGTTGAGCTCAAGGCTCAGATTCAGTAGTTGCTTGATTGTGGGTTTATCCGACCCAGTGTGTCTCCATGGGGAGCACCAGTCTTGTTTGTGAAGAAGAAGGACGGGACTATGCGTATGTGCATAGATTATCGGCAGTTGAATAAGCTGACCATCAAGAACAAGTACCTTTTGCCAAGGATAGACGACTTGTTCGATCAGCTTAAGGGAGCTGCGGTATTCTCAAAGATAGATCTAAGGTCGGGATATCATCAGCTTAAGGTGAAGGAAGCAGATATCCATAAAATAGCTTTCTGGACAAGATATGGGCATTATGAGTTCTTAGTAATGCCATTCAGATTGACGAACGCCCCAGCTGCGTTCATGGATATGATGAACCGGGTTTTCCAACCCTTCTTGGATCAGTTCGTCGTTATGTTTATAGACGACATCCTAGTGTATTCCAAGTCTGAGGAGGAACATGATGAGCACCTCCGGATAGTGTTGCAAGTGTTAATGGAGAAGAAGCTTTATGCCAAATTTAGCAAGTGTGAATTTTGGCTGAAGGAAGTTGCGTTCTTAGGGCATGTGGTGTCTGCAAAAGGAATAAGGGTGGATCCTCGGAAGATTGAGGCAGTGCTAGATTGGAAACCACCAAGTCTGTGGCGGAGGTTCGCAGTTTCTTGGGGTTAGCAGGCTACTACAGAAGGTTCGTAGAAGGGTTCTCGTCTATAGCTGCACCTCTGACGAAGTTGTTGAGAAAGGAGGTACCTTTCGTATGGACAGATAAGCAGTAGGAGAGCTTTGAAAAGCTTAAGAGGGTTTTGACTGAAGCTCCGATTTTGATTCAGCCTGAGGCAGGGAAGGATTACATGGTGTATTGTGATGCTTCTCACACAGGATTGGGATGTGTCCTGATGCAAGACAGGAAAGTGGTCGCTTATGAGTCTCGGCAATTAATGCCACATGAGGTTAATTATCCGACGCATGACTTGGAGTTGGCTGCTGTGGTTTTCGCGCTAAAAGCATGGAGGCACTATCTATATGGAGAAAAGTCGGTGATCTATACGGATCACAAGAGTCTGAAGTATTTGTTGACTCAGAAGGAGCTGAATTTGAGACAGCGGAGGTGGGTGGAATTGTTGAAGGATTACGATTGTTCTATAGAGTATCACCCGGGCAAAGCGAATGTAGTGGCAGACGCCTTAAGTCAGAAAGTAGTGTCGGATCTGAGGGCGATGTTTGCACATCTTAGCCCGTATGACGACGGAAGCTTGCTGGCAGAGTTACAAGTAAAGCCGTCATGGTTGAGTCAGGTGAAAGAGAGTCAATTGGTAGATGATGATTTAAGAGCTAAGCTACGGCAAGTGCAGAATGGGGAATTGAGGATTATGGTGTGAACAGTGACGGAGTGTTGTGTTTCAAGGGAAAGGTTTGTATGCCGAAGGATGAGGAACTTAGGCGGAAGATTCTTCAGGAATCGCATAGTAGCCCTTATGCTATGCATCCTGGAGGTAGTAAGTTGTACAGAGATTTACGGGATCAGTTTTGGTGGCCTGGTCTTAAGCGGGAAGTTACAGAATTTGTGGGGAAGTGCTTGACGTGTCAGCAAGTCAAGGCTGAACACCAAGTACCTTCGAGGTTGCTTTAGCCGATAAAGATTCCGCAGTGGAAGTGGGAGAGAATTACCATGGACTTTGTTAGTGGGCTTCCCCTTTCGCCTACTAAGAAAGACTCGGTATGGGTGATAGTGGATCGATTGACAAAATCTGCACATTTCATCCCATTGCGGGTTGATTTTTCTTTGCAGAGGTTAGCAAAGTTGTATGTGGCGGAAATTGTGAGGCTGCATGGAGTGCCAGTGTCGATTATCTCGGATAGGGATCCGAGGTTTACGTCTCAGTTTTGGAAAGCACTACATCAGGCATTAGGCACCAGTTAGATTTCAGCACGGCATTTCATCCGCAGTCGGACGGTCAGTTTGAGCGAGTAATCCAAGTATTAGAGGATATGTTAAGGGGATGTGTGATAGATTTCAGAGGAAGCTGGGAGGAGTTCTTGCCTTTGGCAGAGTTTGCGTACAATAACAGCTATCAAGCCAGTATTCGGATGGCACCGTATGAAGCACTGTATGGACGGAAGTGTCGCGCTCCTACGTGTTGGACAGAATTGGGGGAACGTCAAGTTTTGGGTCCAGAGATTGTGGCAGAATCCGAAGAAAAGGTTAGGGTAATTCGGGCACGGTTGAAGGAGGCATCTGATAGGCAGAAGTCATACGCAGATCTTAAGAGGAAGGAGACAGAGTTTGCTGTGGGAGATGAGGTGTTTCTAAAAGTTTCGCCGTGGAAGAAGGTGATGAGATTTGGTCGTAAGGGAAAGTTAAGTCCCAGGTTTATAGGACCTTATCGGGTTTTAAAACGAGTTGGACCAGTGGCATATCAGTTAGAGTTGCCTTCGGAATTGAAGCAGATGCAAGATGTGTTCCATGTGTCGATGCTACATCGTTACCGGTCAGATCCATCTCATGTGGTGCCAGTTGAATAGGTGGAGTTGAGACCAGATTTGTCCTACGAGGAAGCCGATTCAGATTCTAGAACGAGATGTGAAGGTGTTACGGAGGAAATCAGTTCCTTTAGTAAAAGTGCTATGGCGTAACCATGGATCAGAAGAAGCTTCGTGGGAGCCGGAGGAGGCAATACGACAGCAATACCCTCACTTGTTCTAGTTAGGTAATTTCGAGGTCGAAATTATTTTAAGGGGGTAGAACTGTAATATTCGGGATTTAGGGGTTATGCATTTTCACTTGAATGTGTGCAGTAACATGTTGTGTGCTGTTTGTATGTGTTTTGGGGTCTTAGGGAAGCTTGGGAGGTAGGTAGGAGTTATAGGAAAATATTAGATTTTAAGCCTAAAAGGGAGCTAAGCAAGAGAGGCCTTAAGAAAATTTGTATGGGTGTTTAGACACAAGAATTTAGTTGGCAAAGTGGCAAGGGAGGCGTCACTTAGGGCCTTGGTAAGTGACGCCACAAGCAGTGAAAGGGGGCTTAGGTTCGAGCAGCAAGGGAAGCATTTGGAACTTTTATTTTGCAACAAGGAGGAGCAGTGGTGGACGGCACTGGGACACTAAGTGGATGAGCATTTGATTAAGTCAAATGCATTTGAAATTCAGCTAGGAGAGAAAGATAAGGGTTGACTCATTCAAATGTTTTTGAAAGAGGGGAGAAGAGGAAAACTAGGAGAAAAATGTGGGATTTGAGAAGAGGATGAGAGTTGGCCGGCCAAGGGGCACCTATGAGGACAATTTCGGTCATGTTGAAGGGGGGAAGAAGCTGAATTTGCATAGTGAGGTTTAGGCATTTCCTTGTGCGATTTCTTTTCCCGAAAGCTTTTGTGTTCTTTTTCTTTTGAGACCGTAAACCAAGTAAGTGACCTCTCGTGCACCTCTTTCTCTTTTGATCATCTTTCTCTTCTCTTTATTTTGCTTAGGCCGAACCTCTCATCCATTTTATTTCACCATTGCCATAACTTCTAAGCCTCACACTTTCCCTCTCCATTCTTTTGTTAAGAGCCGAACCACTCCATCATTCACTTCTTCTTCTCATAGTTCTTTCAAAAGCCGAATCCCCTATCTTGTGGCCATAGCCGATTGCATCTCTACCCCTACCGATTTATTCACTAGATCAAAAGCCTAACATCTTTCTCATCTGAACCGATTTCTTTACTTCAGGTTCTTCTTGCCGATTTCTTGGAGTTTAGTGACCATTTACGTTTTGGTCATTACTTTTCCGGTAAGAATCTCTTCTAGGCTGATTTCTTTTCCTCTTTCTTTTTCTGACGGTTGAAAAGCAAAACTCTAATCCCCTATTCTCTTTGGCCAAAACCATGAAGGTGAGTTTCGGGGTTCATTTGTAGCCGAATGCAAGAGGAGATCTTTCAGGATTTGAATATCCAAGGTAAGCAGGTGTAACCTTAGGCCGAAGGCCATTTACTTTGTTCATCAAATGTTAGAATCGAATCTAACATATACCATGTAGGGATTTCGGTATCTCCAAGGAAAAGTGATATTTTCGGGATTTAGACAATCAAGGTAAGGGGTCTTAATATTCAGCCAAAGGCCATATTGTCAATTAAGGTTGGCCGATTCTGATTATGATCTTTTAGGGGCAGACCGACAGGGTTTAGGAGAAGTCTTGGGGTTCAGATCTTTTCGGTAAGGTGTTTTAAGTTATAAACTATGTTCGTTTAAGATCTCGTATGTAAGTTAACCGGGTTTTCTGATTAAGTGTTCCTCAATGGATGCGAGTACCAGTAATGGGGAGAAAGGGGTAGTACCTACCCCTAAGTTTAAGAAACACTCGGTTTCTGCTGTTCGTGATTGGCCACCGGGGTGTGGGCCAGCGTCGGAAAGGGATAAGCAGTTCATTGTTATCCTTGCTAGCGAGAGTGTTGGTATCGATAGTATTGTTCTCACTGTTATCAGGTGTGTAACCCTACACTATTTCCTGATAGATTAATAGTGTTAATCTGTGTTTTGTGACTATGAAAATACGAATGATTATGGGTATGGGCACCATTCAATGGTACAGTGCAATCAGGTATGTTATTCCCATAATATACTCCGTTATAATGCTATAAGCATGAGTATGAAATAAGTATGATTCTGTTATGACTTTGGGGTATATTGCATAATATCTGAATAATATGTATGTTGCATGGGCATGTGGGTGATTTTGTTAAAGGGGAAGTGTTCCGGTGGTTTTTACCACATTATCCGGTGACTATGTCACATATTCTGTATCCGGTGACTTATGTCACATATTATGATTCCGGTGACTTTGTCACAATTATCTGGTGGCTATGCCACGTTTATAAGGGCGATGTGCAGTTGACTGCAGCGACTGCCTTCGATGGTGTGTAGCAGATGGAGGGTCGATTTAGTAATCCCCACGGTGTGATTGGCAGGTACGGGTGGTGTGTAGAGGATGGATATCTAGGTGGGTTCGGGATTGCATGTCATTTTGTAAATAAATATGATTTAATGTATTATGATCTGATATGCTATGTTATGGGCTTTGCCAAAATATATGGTTAAGGCTATGATCGTTTGGGTTTTAGTGTACTGTTACACATTGAGTCTGTTGACTCACCCTTCGTGGGATATCTTTTTCAGGTGATACCTAGCGTGTTGGACCGGGTCATCGAGGACTATGTGGTGGCCATTGCTCAATCCAGCATTTTCGGGTTTTCTTACCTTTTGAACTTTTCATATTTTCTTACTATATTTTTGGGATTTATTTCGGGTTTTGTTTTATTGTAATAAGGCTACCATTTAACAGTTTTATTTATACGCTTTTATATTTATTTTGATACGACCAACGTTAAACAAAAGAAGAACATTTTTCGTAAAACAACTACAAACTTTTTGACATTTAAACCCTACGGTTTTCTACTCAATAACTGGCTCTAAAACTCGACATTTCTTTTGACTTACAACTTTCGAAACTTAAGAGCAACATTTTAAAGAAATACAAATCTCTTTAATAACACGATTTTTGACTTGAACACAAGTAAACCCATTTTCTGCAACAATACCATATTTTCCAAGGTAACCATACGAGATTTTATTAAAGTCTTACTCGAGGAGCATGCCAGATCCGGTCGGGGCTCGTGGGCCGGGTTTGGGGTGTTTCACCACCTCAACTACTTGAGGGGCTACTGGAGCGGGTTGAGGAATTGGTGGGGGTGGAGGGGGTTGAACATTAGGATTTGCTCGTATATACTCCGTATACCAATTGCTCATCATGTGAAGAAAGGCTTCTCGAGCCTCTTCTCCCTGACTCAAGGTCTCGGGTCTACTATTAGCTAGAGCGGTCCCTTGAGCGGGAGCCGGTGCGTTACTCGCAGCATCATCAACTACAGTTCTGCCAAGATCGGAATCTATATACTACATAGAACACAATTTAATACGTCAGGAGTCATCATACTATCATTACTCAGACACTCTTACATATGGCATGTATAGCTAGACTCGTACTTACGCTACGTTAGTCCTAGAATCAACTAAACCGTAGCTCTAATTCCAATAAATGTAACACCCCTTGCCCGTGTTCGAGCTGAAACAGGGTTTGAGGCATTACATAGCTAATCTTGCTTGAACATATAAAATAGGGTTATAAAATTTCGTTTAACTCTATCGCTCGCA
Source organism: Gossypium australe (assembly GCA_005393395.2). NCBI lineage: Eukaryota > Viridiplantae > Streptophyta > Magnoliopsida > Malvales > Malvaceae > Gossypium > Gossypium australe. Next base: position 72,013,973 of record CM016622.1, on the reverse strand, counting down.
CATATCTGTCCTAGGAGGCCCTAAATATACTTCCGAGAAGTATCGGAGTTCATCCGGGAACTTTCACGAGTTCGATAAACTTTTTAATAAAACAGGGGCCACACGCCCGTGTAGGCCTAGGGACACACCCGTGTACCCCTAAGGCATGCCCGTGTCTCCCTCCCGTGGTCGACTCTGACTAATTTCACACGGTCTTGACACGCTCGTGTCACTACCCCCGTGTGAAAAACCTCGGCATTCTGACTTATCCACACAGCCTATACACACGCCCGTGTACCTCAGCCGTGTGGAAATTCAAAATCCCAAGTGCAAGGTGCAAACTTCACACGGCCTGGGTGCACGCCCATGTGCTAGTCGTGCCTCCCACACGGCCTAGACCTACGTCCGTGTGTCTAGCAAAGTGAGCAATTAGCAGGCTATATACCAAGCCCTTGCCACCTTATAATGCACACATACATACTTCTACTCAAAACAATGCCGCTCCTAGCTGCAAGCAAATCCAAGAGCTTATTCCAACATACAAATAATTAAAGGGACATACACTTCATGAATTTCATCTTCATTAAGCAAAAGAGTTTGCCAAGAATTCGCCTAACTCAATAGGCCATCTACAAAATGACTTTTACAAACTTTCATAGCCAACACTTTGACTAACAATTACAGCTTAACAAAATGCTCAAGTCCTATACATGCCATACTCAAAATAAGTCTAAAATTGTTATACCAAAGTACTGTAGATAGTGTGATTTCTGAATTCCTGCGTCCACAATCCTCGAGTTACCTCGGCAATACTACAAGAGAGAAGTGCAATGAAAAAGGAGTAAGCATAAAGCTTAGTAGGTTGCATGGAAATAAATAGCAATAATAATGCTCATAAAATAATCCATCCACGGTATTAGTTACCATACACAAGTCAAGACTTCTTAACAATACTTACTTACAATTTCCCTTATCTAGCACATACCGTGCCACGTATTGAAACTGATTCTTCGTGATTCATTCACGAGTACCTGTATTCACTCATTCACATGACCTTAAATATCATTCGCTTCTCTACTTCTAAAATTATCTACTTATCCCACTATTCATAAGGGATAGTCAAGACGTGTGTTTATTGTCACTACTGTAAGTATAAAGCCAATGCCACATTCTCAAGGTGGTCTTACATGGAGTCACCTCTAGATGCCAATGCCATATCCCGGACATGATCTTATATGGGATTACCTCTAGGTGCCAACGCCATATCCCGGATATGGTCTTATATGGAATTACCTCTCTTATATCGATGCCATATCTCGGATATGGTCTTATACGATTTCCATATTCATTACCGAAGCCATATCCCAGATATGGTCTTATACGGGATTTCAACTCGGTACCGAGGCCATGTCCCGGACATGGTCTTATACGGGACCTTATTTATTTCATATCTCAATGATAGCATTTCTATAATCAATATGGCCCATTAGGACTTCAACATCCCATTCACATTAACTACTCAATTTAGTAACGCATCATGCTTTAATCTACTGCCAAGCGTTTCTCAACATGCTAATATAAATGTTGCTTAAATCACATACAACTTACCTGGTTTTCAAAATGAGCTAGTTCTTCGGTTCAGTCCAAGACTTTATTCTTTCCCCAATTGAGGCGGATTCTCGACTCCTCTTGCTCTATAATAGAAAATTAGCTCATTTTAATCACTACATTAATAAAAGCATTTCAAACATCATGCTTGGGCAAAAATTACTAATTTACCCTTAGACTTTGACAAAATGACCATTTTGCCCCTAGGCTCGGAAATAAATGCTAATCATATTTCTACCTTTAACAAGCCTAGGTAAACATTTAACGCCCTAAAGGCTATCATCAAAAATCAATATTTCACACACTTACTACAAAATTTGTAACCTTTTCATTAAGGTTCTATTTGGTGTTTTCATGCTAACACCTTCACAAAAGTTGTTCATCTAACAACTAAGACTCAATTTCTTCCATAGAAATGCAGTAAATAACAATGGAGACTCTCATGGAAAAATAAACTCTTCATCATATTGCACATTAGTCCCCTCATATGAAAGCTTAAGCTTTAAGGGTCTCAAAAGTACAATTATTTTCAAGAAAATGTCACTAGAACACTTACTTGAATGGATGAGAGCCTGCTGAAATTTTGAGTATTAAAAAACCCATGTTTTATTTCTATTTTTGGTGGAGAAGAATGAGCAAAAATATGGACATCATCTTTTCTTTATTCTAATATTAAACTCCCAATTTAGTCCACCAACCACCACCAACTTTGACCAACTTGGTCAATCCTTGACCCCTTTGATCTCTATGGCCGGCCAAGCCAAATTTGGGGGTCTAATTGTCTTTTAAAGACCTCCAATTAAGAATCTATAGCTTCTTGGTACCTTTAACTTATAGAATGGAACTTTCGCACTTTATGCGATTTAGTCCTTTTTTTTACGATTAAACACGAAATCGCTAAAATTAAAACACCAAAATTTTCATGCATATGTACTGTCATTTTCTAACTCATAATATAACATGAAAATAAATTTCTCAAATCTCAGATTAATGATCCCGAGATCACTATTCCGGCTAGCCCCTAAATCGGGCCGTTACATTTCTTCTTCTTACACACAATAAGAAATGAGCTCCTTTACAGTCTATTTCTCCTTTTGACAGTTGTAACTAGTTTTAAATTGGTTAAATTGTGTAGGAAGTGATACCCAAACCATAAGAACAAGCAATTCCTTAGAAAGCTCGATCTTAAGTGTATTCAGTCTTGAAACCACATGGAACATCTCCATAATGTACTTTCTCACGTTTCCTTGACCCTTATACTTCATATACATCAAAGAAGTTAGAAGTGATGTCATCTCAACCTTATCATTTTTGGCAAAACGTTTCTCAATTTCATCAAGGAAACCCTAGGTCTGAGTAATCTCTTCAAATTTTGTGCCCCTAAAGGCTTTTGGAATGTTGTACTTATGATCATTAGACTCATGCGATTTGAACGATCCCACCTTTCAAAATCCCTTTTAGCATCAGGGATGCTTGCCGCAGTAAGAGGTGCAGGTTGTTCTTCCTTTAGTGCAAGATCTATGTCCATACAACCAAACACTATAAGTGTCTTTTCCATTCCTTAAAATTAATCCCATTAAATATGTGTATAGAATTTATATTAGCAGATATTGTGGTAGCAAAAGATGAACTAGCTGAATATAGAACAAAATAGATAAAAAAAAAAAAACAAGCTCACATCAATTTTTAAAAGTAAACAATAAATTCAAAATATTGGTTAATCCCATTTCAAGATACCAAACACGACATTAATATCAAGTCTTTGAACAATAATATTAACAGTAAGCAGTACTCTTGTTGTAACAATCAAATATATAAATTATGTCAAATAATGAATCAATCTTTGGATTAACTTATTTCTCACGTAAAGTACCTTATAATTGTCACACATTTATAACTATAGATATCGTTGAAATTTTTTCAAATATTAACTTACCTTTGGGTCAATTAATAAATGCATGAATCACAAAAACATATAATCATCTTGATATTTTAAGTAAACTAATCTACGTAACAGAGGTCACGTTGGTGGCATTTTGTTTCAACTAATCTATTTAAAATATTAGACGTCCTTAATTAAAAACCAAAGCCAAAATCTAAATTTATTTGTTTCAAAATATATCTATTAATTTCATCTTTCAATCAAATTAAAAGATAATAGTATATATCTGTATATATATTTATCCCAAAGCAATATACAATGATGTTGGTAAGTATAATAACAGTTGAATAAATCAACACAACCTCACATAAGACTTCAAATTTAAACCAAAACAATTTGAATAAAGGAAAACCCATCTCAAGATATCAAACACTCCATTGATATTTCATCTTTGGACAAAATATTAACTTGTAAGTGATATCTTAGTGTAGTAATCAAACATTGATAATAAGAGCATGTCGAACAATAAATCTTTCTTTGGGCCAATTTATTGCCACATGTAATGTAAAACCCCAATACTTGGCCTAGGAGTTTAGACCGAATTTCGGAGGCCACATTGATCACCGAAGTGATCGTGGGAAATTTTGGTTTAACAAACTGAAAAACATTACTATATTTAAGTTCCATAAAAACTCTCTGATATAAAATCCCGGTATTACAAAAACCTCAGTCTAAATAAAGCTTACATGTATTTAATATGAAAGTTCATACCATAGTTTTCAAAACAGTACTTAAACGAATTATTTAAAATGTGTAACTCTGAGACCTCCGGCGTGCCGAGTCCAGGATTAGAATTCAGAAATGCACCTGAAAGGGGAAACACTAAGGGGGTGAGCTATACGAGCTCAGTGTGAGTTCAAGACATGACTAATAACAAAATTACAGACCGAAATTCCAGATAGTAGTACGATAGTGAAACGTACTTATAGAGATATACAGAACCAGAAGGTATACATGAAGCCAACGTCCAAAACGAACGTACTCAAGCAAAGCACTTATCATCATACACAGTGTTACAAAACATCATTACACGCAAGAACAATTTCAAATGATAAGTCAAACAGACAGAATATAGACAATCAAATTTACACTCAATCACTTCATCAGATGCTTATGAATGCAGTCAAGTAGTGAAAACGCATTCCTCCAGCCAAAACACCTCTCCGTCCCCCAATCACACCCCAATAGAGCTATTTAAGCTCATCCAACCAGACACACCACATAAGACCTCGAAAGGCCCATCCAACCCTACACACCATGTATGTGGACTAAGCCACTTGGATAAAAGTACGCATCAAAGTTGACATAGATACAGTACAGTGCATTGCGGTAAATCGCTATAAAAATATATTGCAATTAAATTGCCAGATCAGATCAAAATCAGTCTTCTTTATCTTCACAACCAAACCCCAAATCATGATGCAAAGCACGAACAGTCACACAGACAGAAAAGGTCGTAAACAGTCAAAAAAAATATAAAATTTCGTGCGATTACAAAAATACACTCTTTGGAATCAGGCACACAGAATTGGAATGCTCTTACACACACAAACTCAATGTCAAATTTCTTACAGTTATCGGACACAGTTTCATTTCGCAGAGCACATTACAAACATGAACTATCAAATCGAAAGTGTAGCACCATGATTACAGTTAATCACATGACCTTAAGCCATATTAGAGTTCTTAGTACTTATACAGAGGCCCCAACAACCATTGGACAGCATAAGAAATAGAACGGATTAGTTATGCTACAGAATAAAAGTTTACAAAATAGGGCCACACGGCCGTGTGGAAGCACCTAGATCGTGTGGAGGTCAACACGCCCATGTGGAGAGGCACACGCCCATGTGAAAGGAGGCACACGATCGTGTGGCTAAGGCACACGACCGTGTGGCTAAGGCACACGCCCATGTGACCTAGGGACATGGCCGTGAGATCCGACCATGTAACTCTCTGTCTGTTTGTGCTACAATAGGGTATAGGGCAGACATGGCCGTGTGTGTAACAGTCCTGTTTAGGCCCTAGTCAGAATAGTGGTTTTGGGACTACAAATCTGAGTCAGAAAAATATTTAAATATTATTTTCGATGCTTGCATTATGTGATTAAGAATGCGTGAAAGTTTCGTGAATTAATTTGTTCGTTGGTGTGCTTAATTAGAGAAAATGATCTAATTGCATGAAATGCAAAATTAGCATGCTATATGAAAAGGTATCTATTTGTTATGGCTTTTATTATATGAAGTCCTTATGTTGTTATTAAACCAAAAGAATTTTGGATGGACAAAAATGCCTTAAGATAGTGGAATTCAAATGAAAATAAAAAGGCTAGTTTAGTAATTAGCTAAATTAGTAAATAAAAAAAAAACATAAAGTGTTCATCTTTATGTTCACTATTGCCGAATTTGAAAAGAAAAAGAAGGTTTGAAGCTTTGTGATATTCGGCCATTGATGTTCTTTGATTGTGGTACGTTTTTGACTCTATTTTTGATAATTTTTACGTTTTTGTAATCGTTGCTTCGAGTACTACAAAAATCATGTCTTAATTTTGGAATTTGATGAAGAACTTGAAATGTCCCATTGATGAATGTTTAAGCTTTGTGATGTTAGTTGATGAAATATGAAATATATGTGTTAGATTAACATGCTTTATCTTTGGATTTTTTGTGAATTTGAGTAATTTAGACTAAATTGAGGAAATAATATTTTGAGGGACTAAAATGTGAAATAACTGAAATGTATGGACTTGTATGATTATGGTGAAAATTCGGCTAAGCATGGGTACAAGGGAATTTTGTGTATTTTGTGATTTTGTGAAATAAAGACTTAAATGTCAAAATGTGAAAATATGAGGGTTAATTTGTAAAATACCCTAAATGTGTGTTTTGGATTAAATTGAATGATTTGGTGAATAATTGGGTTAAATTTGAATATGTATAGATCAAAAACCAAAGAAAACAGATTTAGACCGAGGAAAGTCGAAAGTGATCGAGTAGTTTGATCCGTTCGTTTATTCCGAATACGAGGCAAGTCTATATAGAAATAAATGTAATTAAGTTGAATTATTCATGTTCAATTAATATTGAATTGTGATGAATGGCTTTGGATGATATTCGTGTGATATCTGAGAAAGTATCGACAATGTGTCAAGGTCCGAAAAGTCTCGTACGAACCTTATGAATAGATATGATTCATATACTATGACATAGGTACAAAATGTGATATCATGTAAGACCACGTCTAGGACGTTGGCATTGATTTGAGATTTCGTGTAAGACCACGTCTGGGATGTTGGCATCGATTTGAGATTTACGTGTAAGACCCTGTCTGGGACAGTGGCATCGATATTTGATTACATGTAAGACCACGTTTGGGACGTTGGCATTGTACGATTATTCTGAGTTATCAGAATATCCTATTTGTGTCTGAATGGTTCAACAGGCAATTCTGAGAAATGAAAGATTATGTGAAATATGTAACCGATTCAGGTACGTTTGAAATGTGTAATATGATGGAGTATGAAAGGTAAGTATATGTGATTGTGCACAAGTGAGATATGTGCATAGATTCAATGAGACAAAATGTGGTATATGTATGATTGTGATATGAGCAAAAGTGATACTTTGAGGTATGAATTGTTAGTAAGCAATGGCTAAACAAATGAGCCAAAGAAGAATTATGAATTTGAAATTGATATATATTAATGATCTTATATTTGATATGATTATGGATGTTATATGTTAAGTTTATTTGTATATGGCTTACTAAGCTTTTGAAAGCTTACTCTGTGTGTGTTTGCATTGTTTATAGATAGTTTAAGCTACGGAAGGCTTGGGGATCGTCAAGGATCATCACCACACTATCAATCTCTATTTTGGTACCTTTTGAAAGTGTATATATTAAAGTATGGCATGTATAGTCTAGTGAGTTTTTGATTATGTTTTGAAAAGTGTATAAATAGCCATATGATATGGCTAGATATTGAATATGATGTAAATGAGTAGTTAATGCTATATGATACATAGTTTGGTATGGTTGGCTAATGAAATGGAGAAATTAATGATAAGTTTGATGATTGCAAAGTTAGTATATTATAAATGAAAAGATGTCAAATTGAATTGGTATGCTTGTGGTTGAATTTTGGCCTAGAAATTGTTTGTGTTTAGATTGAGATAAATGGTACATAAGTTGTGATTCTTGATATGCTTATAAATGAATAGTAAATATGATCATTTTGGTATGTTTTGGTTTCTCTTGATGCATGGAATGATGCTTATTTGTGCTTGTAGGTATAATCCAAAGTGTGAGTGGCTAATTGGCCTTGCAAGTGGCCTATATTTGCCCACACAATTGAGCACACAGGCATGTGACCTGACTGTGTCCCTCGTGGTTGCATTTCAAAATAAGTCATTTTCGACCACGGACTGGACACACGGACGTGTGACTAGCCGTGTGGTGCAAGTCAGTGTCGACCATGGGTGAGGCACACGGGCGTGTCCCAGGCTGTGTGGATAAGTCAGTATGTATGCCCTGTTTTGCCACGGCTTAGACACACGGGCGTGTCTGAGGCCGTGTGAGGCACACAGCCTGCCCACACGGGCGTGTGACCTCTGTAGCTTTGAAAAATGTTTAATTTCCAAAAATTTTTGTATGTGTTCGGTTTAGTCCCGACCTCTTTCTAATGCATGTTTATGGTCTCGTAGACCTATTTAAGGGACACTTTGATTTGATTTTTAAATTATGACATGAAATGTTTGTATAAGATTCGATTTTTCTGGTAATACCTTTAACCCTTGACCGACGATGGTTACGGGTTAGGGGTGTTACAGTGTGAGGGTCTCAAACGCCCGTGTACCCATCAGGCACGACTGTGTGTCCAAAACACACGCCCGTGTAGGATCCCTAAATCCCCAAATTGTCCACACAACCGTATGGTTCCAAACCATCCAAACCCTAATCCCCAAATGCATACACTCGTATGCCAATGGGACACGGCTGTGTGGAATTCAACTAAAATCCCCAAATTAGCCACACGGTCATGTGGCACCAGAATTTGCCCGAAAACCCTAAATCCAAGATGTACACGGCCATGTGAACCGCCAGAGTGCATACGCCCTTGTGGCCACCCATGTGGTTATGAAACCACACTGAAATTGGCTGCAAACTGTGCCTTTCTTTCCCAAATGCATTCCCAACATCAGTAGATCTAAAACCCACCTTGGATTTGCTTAAAAACGATTCCTATCTGCTTTAATACCAAAAACCTACGGTTTAATTCTTGTAGTATTCAAGACATAACTGAACTCCATAGAATCCAATATCAAAACTAAACAATTCAGAAACACACCCACAATTGCTGAACTTCACATATCCATTTCAGAATTTCAATAATGTAAAAGAAAAGTTTGAAACCCACGCCTCAGTTGGTGATCGTACATCCAGACATCGACTTGACGACAAGGAAACCGCAGCTTTTCGAAAATCATAAACAAAACAATTCTTTTGTTCTTGTCAAAAGGCGCAAGAAATCCAAAAATGAAAGAAGGAGAAAGAAAAACGATGGTGAGGAAAAGGGAAGAACGTGAAAAAAATAATGAGGGTAAATAAAAATAAAATAAAATGAATAAATAAATATTAAAATTTTCAATAAAACAAAGCTAAATAAAAAATAATTCCATCATAACACACCTGAGGACTCGAACCTGGGACCTTAGGCTAAACTAACACACAACCAACCACCAGACCAGCAAGCCAACTCTGTCACTAGAACGCAGAAACACACATAATTGGTTGAGCTACGTATAGACCCTAAATGCAAACCCCAAAAAGTTTTAAGCCCAAAATTTGAGGTGTTATAACTCACACCTCCTTAAAGAAATTTCGTCCCCGAAATTTCCCATTAACAGAACAGTCAGTTAACCTTGGGTCTACCAATACGCTCCTGCTGCGCACTCTAACCCGAGTAGTACCATACAAACTTAAGACCTCAAACCACATTATTTAACCACTGAAGCAGATACATATTTGTTCATCACACACACAAATGTTATCCAACGAATAGTCGAACGAATCATTCACAGCAACAACACACAATGAAAAACTAACCTACACCCATACCTATCGTAATGTCGTCGAGGACACTCCCGGATTTGATGTTCTGTGGACCTACATCGAAGACACGCTCCCACCTTTTTCTAACAATTGCCTGGATGGCGCTTCTTACAATGCTCACAAAACGAAATGCTCGCACCACTACCAGCACCCTCTGCAATACCTTTATTACCACTCAGATATGTTCTCTCATGCTTCATAGACTGAGGCTCCAACCTCTAAGGACTGCGATTTCTCTTCTTCCCACAATCTACATGCTTACTTTGCACTAACTCTCTATGCCTGTCTAACCTAACCTTGAGCACTTGCTTTAGCACTTCTCTCACTACCTGAGTCAATGCCTCAATACCGAGCTCCGGGTTATTGCTACCCGAAGTTGATGGAATCACATTGACTTCCGACTCTTGAACGAGCACACGTCCTGATGAAGCAGACGACTCCTCGAAAGTCTCATTGGATTGATCCCCGCGATCTCGCTTGTTACCAGAATCCATATCGGTCTTATGACTAATCTTTAGAATATCTCAGTTTGTGATCGTAGACCGAGACATCGACTTGACTACAAGGAAACCGCAACTTTCCAAAAATCATAAACAAAACCATCTTTTATTTTTGTCAAAAGGCGCAAGAAATCCAAAAATGAAAGGAGAAAGAAAAATGATGGTGAGTGAGAGGAGAGAACGTGAAAAAAATAATGAGGGAAAAGAAACAAAAATAAAATAAATAAATAAATATTGAAATTTTCAACAAAACAAAGCTAAATAAAAATAATTCCCTCATAACACACTTGAGAACTCAAACCCGGGACCCCAAGCTAAACTAACACACAGCCAACCACCAGACTAGTAGGCCCATTCTGTCATTAGAATGCAAAAATGCACATAATTGGTCAAGCTACGCGTAGACCCTAAATGCAAATGCCAAAAACTTTTAACCCCAAAATCTAGGGTGTTACATGTAAAATCGAATAATCATCACATGTTTATTACCACAGTTGCACATGTAATTTTGTTAAATATTCACATTCTTTTGGGCTGATCAATATTAACGTAGCTTAGGTTACATGCACATAACATTTTATATTTTAAAACAAAATAATTTCAATATCAGAGGTCACTTTGACAATTTATTATTTCAATTAAGGTATTTTAAAAATATATAAATATATCGATATTCAAATTTAAAATTTCCATAACAGTTAAAGGTCAAAACTAATATTTTTTTACCGCGCTATAGTTTCCGAAATAACCCAAAATAAGGTTGTCTTATTGTAGCAATAAAAAAACCAAAAACCTTAATCTTTGACTAATTAATCCTTAATAAAAACGAAAACTTATGCAACCAAAATTCTTTTATATCAAAATTTAAACCCATTAAATTAAATATCTTAAAACAAAAGCATAATAATTTACATATCCCACAAATCAATTCGTAAACCATATTATAATTTGGCCAAATATTTGGAACCATAAAATACCAAAGCAAAATATTATAGAATTAAACTTAAAAAACCAATTTCTTTAAACATGTATTATAGTTGACATGAGTTTGCACCAAAACACTCATAAAATTGAATATATAACGATAAAAAAAAAATTAATAACTTCAACGATATCCATCAAAACTTAAATTTACCAATTAAACTATAAAAAATATCTTATTGAATAATGGTTATAAACACCTATTCACGCAGACTATAATTATGCATTAATCCTCAAAATCATTATATGCATATAATATATATACACAATTATAATAATAAAAAATTAATACTGGCTTGTCTTACATATTAATGTAAACTAACTAAAGACATTATCATAAAACTTTCTTTACGCGTCCAAATACTTCAAAAAAAATCCATAACCACCAAATATAAAAAGAATCCCAAATTACATAGAAACACAACTATTTAAGAAAATTTATAGACACCAAATTAAAAAAAAAAAATCCCAAATTGCAAAGTTATTTGTAAATACTAGACCAACCCAAAAGAAAAACCAAACATAATGTGCGGTTCTTTGAATTTGATAAATAATCAAAATCCAAATGCTTATGATAAATCTCAAATCTTTGAATTCGAAAAATAATCAAAAACCAAAAAATAATAGAGAATCATGACGAAGTTCGGATGTCACTTGTTAGAACCGTAAAAAAAACTGAAATAAAGCTTAATAAGCCAAGATTTGTCATGCTAAATCATCAAGAACAAAACTAGATGCATAAGTAATTTAGAGAATGTGACTCTCTCTTTTCTAAAGATAAAATATTTGAAAAATTTCTATGTGTAATTTGGGGACCATAACCTTAATATATAACATTTGCACATTAAGCCTAATTTCTAATCAGCCCATCATCAATTAGAAATTAGTTACTAGGGTATCTATACATATTTGACCCATATTTTATTTAATAACTAAAACTCTTAACAAAATTAAATCACCTTTAATTTAACCTATCATTTTAAGATAATAAATAACAATATGTAATTACTCTTATTATATTATATATATATATGATGTGGATATTTTTTAATACATAAAACCCACAAATCACAGTATCAATAAGAGAAGAAAAGAACCGAAAAAAGAAGAAGAAATCAGATTCCACTACTCAAAACTGATCTCAAAATCAATAATTCTGAAACAAAATCATCCAAATGCATATTGACATTTCAAAGGACAATAATTCATTCCTCCCCACTAAGACAAGTGTGGGATCCAAGAAAGTTTCCCATTAATTAAGATAAAAAAGGAAAGAAAAAAACAATAACTCCAAGCTAACTCATTAAATCGAAGTGGAAGTGCAGTGTCACCGTCAGATTAGCTCTAAATCCCATACACCTCCCCTTGTGAACGTGGCCTTCTTTATTCTTCCCGTCCTTAAGGATGAGGACACATGGTTTTTGTTTCCTTATATCACTAATCTAATCTATATATTCACATACATCTATCTTGCTTCCATTGGGATCCGCTTTAGAGGCTGGTCTTCTCTTCTTTCTCTATCCAATTCTTATCCAGTATCCTTTTCTATAGTATTCCATAGTCCCATGCTTCTTTTTCCAACAAAATTTGAAAATCAATGGTCAATTTTAATATTTTTTCTATATTTACACGATAATTATTTATATGAATATTATAATATTTCGTAATAAAAATTTAATTTGATCTATTTTTAATATGTTATTAATTTATAATTAATTTTAAATATAAATGAGATATATATTTTCAATTAAGTGTTATAAAGTGGTATTCATAAAAATATATATTTTTTTACTTAAGTAATAAGTTGTATAAATTTTTAAATATTTATATTGTTTCAATAACTATAAATGTAAGGGTGTAATCTTTTGGTTATATCACTTTATTTTTGACACAAAATTATAACTATACAAGTATTATAGATGTGATATATATATATATATATTTCCAATTAAGTATTATAAGATTTATATCACTTGATTTTTGAAAAAGAATTATAACTATACAAGTATTACTTGTATAGTTATGAGATATTATTTAAATAATTATGTCTCCTTTAAAGATGTGATTATTCAGAAAAACACATATTGGAAGTTATGTCTCTATGAAGAGACATGAGAGTTCCTATAAATATGAGTGAGGTTTCATTTGGAAGACATACAAAAAATTCTCAAAAGTTATTTCTATTCTTCCTCCATCTTCTACTATTATTTGATTGTTCTATAAAGAATTACTATAGAAATTCTGTATAGAAATCGATTTTCTTGTTATACTCTGCTTAGTGCTTAGTTGACTATCTTCGTTAGTGCAAAATGAAAATAGTAATCGGGCTTCATTGTATCCTCGAGGTTTATTTGCTTGAAACTCATTAGCACACCGAGTATAAGTGGGGGCGAATAGAACTTTAAAAATAGTGGCTTGATATGTGCATTGGAGCTTTGTCCTATTGCTTTGTTTTTTTTTTGTTTGTGTTCCGTCCGTGTGTTTGAGATTTTCCTCACTGAAGTTTCGCTTTATCAATTTTAAGGTTCTATTCCTTTTCATCATGGCTACTACAACCCATGAAAGTGGAACACTAAGGGCATTGGCTTCCAACTTTGTTAAGCTTGACCAGTTTGATGGTGGCAATTTTCGACAATGGCAAAAAAAGATGCATTTCTTACTATCAACTTTGAATATTGCTTATGTTTTGGATAATCCAAGACCGGAAGAGAATGAAAATGAATCTGTTATTGTGACTCGAAAAAGGGAAAAAATGAGACAATGTTGATTACATGTGCATAGGCCACATATTAAATGATTTACCTGATGGTTTATTCGACACCTACTAAAACAAGGTCACCATTAAGGAACTATGGACCAAATTGGAGACAAGATACATGACCGAAGATTCTATAAGTAAGAAATTTCTTATTAGTTGTTTCAATGATTATCAAATGATTGATGGTCGTTTTATTATTGACCAATTTCGTGCTATTGAAAAAATGTTGAATCAATTTGAACAATATGATATGAAAATGGATGAAACGATTGTTGTATCCTCCATGTTGGAAAGAATTTAAAAGAAGTTTCAAGCATAAGAAAGAGGTAATATCTCTTGAGGCTTTGGCAAATCATTTTTGTATTAAAGAAGAATGTCGAAAGCAAGATCAAAACCTAGATTCTGAACATGCTAAAGTGCATGTTACAAAGGAAGTACATACTACTAAACCATACAAGAGAATGTTCAAATAGACTATTAAAGCACCTAAGTTAAAAAAGAAACAAAAGGGCTCATGCTACCATTGTAGTAGGCCAGGGCATTTCAAGAATGAATGTTGATTTTTAAAGAAAAAATCTTCTTCTAAAGCTGATAATAAAAAAAGTTTGTTGCCATGATTTCTAAAATTAATATGGCACAAGATGATAATACATGGTGGATTGATACTGGAGCAACCAAACATGTGTGTAAAGATAAAAACATGCTCAAATATTTCATACAATATATATATGACAATGACTTGTACACGAGAAATTCTTCCACTGCAACAATCAAAGGCAAAGGGTTTGTTGAACTACAATTCACTTCTGGAAAGGTTTTAACCTTGAATGATGTATATTATGTACCAAAAATAAGGAAGAATTTAGTGTTTAGAAGTTTGTTGAATAAGTTTGGTTTCATACTTGTTTTTGAGGTTGATAAGTTTATTCTGTCTAAGAGAGAAATTTGTGTAGGTAAAGAGTATATGTATAAGGGTATGTTCAAATTCAATATTATTAATAAGAATAAAGATATTGTTTCTGCTTATATGGTTGAATTTTCTTGTTTTTGACATTATAGATTAGGTCGTTTGAATTATAGAAAATTAAATGACATGCATAAGTTAGATTTAATTCCTATTTTTAATAATAATATTGAAAAATGCAATAAATGTATGTTGACTAAAATTACAAGAAATCATTTCCCTAAAGTTAAAAAGGAAAACAAAAATGTTTGATTTGATACATAATGGTTTATTTGACATGCATAATATTCCTACATTAGCTGGAAAGAAATATTTTGATACTTTTATTGATGATTGTTCTATATATTGTTATGTATATTTATTGCATTCAAACATGAAATGTTTAATAAATTTAAGTTTATAAATATGAAGTTGAACTTTAATGTGAATCATTTATCAAGTACTTAAGATCGGATAGAGATGGAGAATACTATAACTCAAGTTATTTGAATCCACTAGGCTTATCTATCAAGTTTCAGCCCCTTACCCACCACAACAAAATGGTGTAGCTGAAAGGAAAAATAGAGTCTTGATTGAAATGGTAAATCCAATGTTATCATATTCAGGTCTTGGAGAAGGTTTTGGGGGAGAAGCTGTTCTAACAGCTTGTCACATATTGAATAGAGTTCCATAAGGAAACTAAAATAACCCCCTATGAATAATGGAATAAAAGGAAATCAAACCATAACTATTTGAAGGTTTGGGGCTGTAAAACTATTGTCAAAGTTCCAACACCTAAACATAAAAAGTTAGTTGAGAGAGGAATTGAATGCATATTTATAATATATGCACATACTAGCAAGACATATTGATCTGCCACAAATCGTAGTGGCAAATTAAGTGCTTTTTTTTTTTCACTTAACGAGCTTATTTTCTAGTCATTTTAATATAATTTATTGAATTTTTTAAATTTCTTAGTTTAAATTCAAAATATTGCAAAATAAGTGTTTTTACACATTATTTCGAGTTAGTTGATCTATTGGGTAAATATTGGCCTTAAGGTAGTTTTAACGATTTAATTGAGTCTATAAGATACTTATTTTAAAGCCCTAAAGCATTAGGAACAATAGTTGAATCGCAACACAACTGAGCCAATTCATAATTTTACATTCAAATTTGTGTGTCGTGACACGCATAAGGTTGTGTTGCGACACAGGTGCTATGATGAGAAGAAATTAAGCGAAGGTGTTTCTGTTCACACAAATGATATTTTATATGATTAAGGCTTGTATCTAACCTAATTAGGGATTCTAAACTCTGCCTATAACTAGTTAAGTTGAGGCAAAGCGTAAAGAGCTTATGCCAAGTTGTTTTAGGGTTTAGTTAGTAGTTTAGGACTTTTATTTAGTTTTAGTTTATTTTCAAAAATAGTTTATTTTTCTTGTTCGTCAACTTGGATTCTATTTGAGTCCAAGTCTTCATTAATAAGTATTTCAGTATTTTTCTTTCGCTTCTTGTTTACAATTGACGAGATCTCAATCACTGTTAAAGGATTTTTTGATTCCGAGTGCATCAAGTTCATCAAATGAATAATTTCTATCTCTATCTCTTTTATGTTAATTTGCATTATAGCATGATTAATTTAATTTTCTGAGAGATGATTGTTAAGACGATGAGTGGCTAAATCCTTAGGGAGATTAATGAGCGGATGTGAGAGTGATTAATGAAGGAATTAGGGTTTTTCTAATAGAGTTAGTTGGTATAAATTCATGTGTGTTTAAACCCTAGGATTGACGACCTTAGGAAGTAATCTAGGATAAACGAGGTCAAGAGATAAGTTTACCAAGTAAATCCTTGATTTATCCCAGTCAGGAAAGTGAGGTAGAGAGATAAGCATGTACTAGTCAATTAGTTAAGTATTAGAGGTTGAAAAGTAATATTGGTTAATTAACTAATTCCCTAATAAAACCCGAATTCTGAAGTTAAACCACTAAAGCGAGTTAATCTTTTGCCTGTTAATTGCGAGTTTTGTTTGTTAACTTTGTTTTAGTACTTACTTTTTATTTCACAATCATAATCCATAATTTTAGTCATCGTAATATGATTTTTAGTGTAACGACCCGAATTTGGGCCTAGTAGAATTGGGCCCATTGGGCCTTGGGCGTGGGATCGTTTAAAATTTTTGGAGAACAAGAATACGGCTTTCATGTAAGTTGGACCTATTAGGTGAGTGATTTTGGAAGGTTAGAGGGCTTCTATGAAGTGCCGGGTTCAGACTTTGGCTTTAGGGAAATTTGGTTTTAGGTGAATAAAACCCTGGGAGTTAGTCGTAGGCTTTAAGAATAAAATGTGGAGAAAAATGACACAAGGAAGGGAGTGATCTAGTGGCAAGGCGTCATTAAGGGGATAAGTGAGTGCTTGGGTTCAAGTCTTGGCGCTTGCATTTCATTTTGATTTATTTTTATGTGAACTTAGACTTTGGTCATAGGTTTATATTTAGTTGCGCATACTTTAAGACACAAAAGAAGCTTGTGGCCTAGTGGCTAGCAGCGTAGGTTATGCTACAGGGGAGCCTGGGTTCGAATATCATGAGTAGCAAAAAGGAGATATTTATTTTGCTAAGTTGGGGCGGCAAGAGTTTGTATTGGATTTAAACTCTACTGAAGGAGGGATCCCACATCGAAAAGGTAGCTAAAGGGAAGGAGAGTAAACATACCTTTGTGGGCGTTTGGGCACAGGAGTGCTCGGAGCATGGATTAGCAGCTTCAGATTTCTATCAGGTGTGTATTTCGCCCTACTCTAACTATAGATCGGCAAATGCCGAAATGTCGGTCACACGGCGATGGTAGCCACAAGAGGGTGCGAGCGCACGTATGGGAGCTTCGACGCGATATTCGAGGCCACCATGAGTATATTCTTGTGGGCTGATGCTGTTTGGGCCACGATGGTCCGAACGAGGCCAAGTGGGCCCAATGGGCCTGTGGGCCCATATGAATAAGTTGTATTATTGTGTAGTAGATGTTGGATTAAACTATGTGAATCTCATATCTGTGGCTAGATTTGGGCTAAATGGGACACACGAACGTGTGGGCTCATTTGGGCCGAGAATGGGCCTTAGGCCCATTCGTACCATTATCTCTGTTTAGAATGCTTGAGTCGCTTGAGGCGACTGACCTTCTAAAGGGTTGACAAAATTACTGAAATACCCTTGGTTTACAAAATTACTGAAATACCTATGGTTTAAAAAATTAATGAAATACCCTTGGTTTACAAAATTACTGAAATACCCCCAGTTTGTAAAATTATCGAAATACCCCTGGTTTGTGAAATTACCGAAATACCGCTGGTTTGCGAATTTACTGAAATCCCCCGGTTTGTAAAATTACTGAAATAACCCCGGTTTGCAAAATTATCAAAATACCCCTAGTTTACGAAATCTCCGAAATACCCCCGATTTGAGAAATTACCGAAATACTCCTGGTCTGCGAAATTACTGAAATACCCCCAGTTTGTAAAATTATCGAAATACCCCCAGTTTACGAAATTACCAAAATACCCTTGATTTGTGAAATTATCGAAATACCCTCGGATTATAAAATTACCGAAATACCCTCGATGGGTAAAATCACCGAATTACCCCTATAGGGTGAATTATCGAAATACCCCTGAAGGTCGGATTACCGAAATACCCTTATAGGGTAAATGACTATTTTACCCTTGTAGGTAAATGACTGATTTAGATTGTGAGTTTGACTGAGTTGACTGTGATTGTATGACTGTGTTTTAACTGACTTGACTGTGGGCGTGTGTCTGATTTGCTATTAATATGTGTTGAAATGACTGTTACTAAGCATGGCCATTTTGCATACACGTGTAATGATTGAGCATGACATACACGGCATATTGCATTGGGTTGGGTTTGATGATTGGAGGAAGTGTAGCCTGGTGGCTCTGCCACATACTGTTTTAGTGGCTAGGCCACATATATTATTTTGGTGGCTCAAGCACATATACCATTATTAGCAGCTTGGCTGCATTATTGGAGAGCTTGGCTCTATGCCATCTTGATTATGGCTTTGTGCCAATCATATTTACCCATGGCTATGTGCCTAGCAGATATCGATGACTCTGTGTCAATCATATTTATCCAAGGCTATGTGCCGATTATATTACCGTCGCTGATGGCTATGTGCCAAATATACAGTTATTGATGGCTCTGTGCCAATTATAATACCATGTTGAAGGCTTAAGAGCCGTATATATATATATACACCGTCATTAGCAGCTTGACTGCGATATTGGTGTGATTGGCGGGGTGGGTTGCCTTGATCCCCACAGGTGTGATTGGCTGGTCAGGGGTGTGTTGGTTGGATTGGGTTGGGTTGGATTGCACTATTTCATTTGCACTTCCATGATTATAGGGCTTAGGCCCAAATTGATGTCTTATGGGCTCGGGCCCAGTAATGCCGGTTTAGGGGATTGCACACTGAGTTCTCGTAACTCACCCCTTTTCACTAAACTCGCAGGTAATCCTCAGCGATAGAGGACTTGGAGCCGTGGAGGACTCAATGGTGGCCATACATCGGAGATTTCGCGCGAACCTTAGTAAATTCATCTTTTACCTTATTTTTAAGATTACTTTATTTGGGTGTAATGTCTTGAAATAAGGCCTCTAGACTTAAATTTCCTTTTAAACCTGCTTTCCATTATTATTTATTGTTAAATGCTTAATACGGGAGTTTTCCTAATAGTGTTAACAAACTCGTTTTCCAAAACATCACGTTTCCACAAGTACTCAAGTTTGATTTTCACAGCAAAAACAGTTTTATTGTTAGAATATTAATAACCTTATAAAAAGGACCTTAAATAAACAGGGTTTTTATTAACAACATCGAAACTCGAAGTTGTAAAGAGACACGATATTTCCAACGTACACATAGCTTTTAAACAAACCCTTCCATGTGGCACGCTAGATCCGACCATAACGTCTAGGTCGGGTTTGGGGTGTTACATTTTATGGTATCAAAGCTCGGTTGCAAAACTCGGCTGTGGAATGGGTTTGAAATGAGTTTGCAAATTTTTCCGAATCAATTTAAACTTTGATTTAGAAAAAACAAAGTGATAGTGTTAGTGGAAGTATGGCACACTGAGTCTCCGACACCAAATCCGTAAGTTTCTGACCTTATACTCTGTTATATGCTGTAATGACTATATTTCTGGCACTTATTCTGTGTATGTTTTGGTTGGATGTGGTGTTTGAATGTAGAAAATTTTATGTATGTGTGATAAATACCTGTTTGCTTTTGTGGTTAGATATTTGGTTGGGTGAAGAGGTTTCTAAATTAGGTTGGAAGTGTATTAGTGTTATTGGAATGAGAGTGCACAGTGGCAGTGTGGTAGAGTAGCCTGTGTTAAAACCACTGTTAGATAGCTGGAAATTTCGAGGACGAAATTTCTTTAAGGAGGGTAGATTTGTAACGACCCGAATTTGGGCCTAGTAGAATTGGGCCCATTGGGCCTTGAGCGTGGGAGCGTTTAAAATTTTTGGAGAACAAGAGAACGACTTTAATGCAAGTTGGACCTATTAGGTGAGTGATTTTGGAAGGTTAGAGGGCTTCTATGAAGTCCCGGGTTCAACCTTTGGCTTTAGGGAAATTTTGGTTTTAGGTGAATAAAACCCTAGGAGTTAGTAGTAGGCTTTAAGAATAAAATGTGGAGAAAAATGACACAAGGAAGGGAGTGGTCTAGTGGCAAGGCGTCATTAAGGGGATAAGTGAGTGCTTGGGTTCAAGTCTTGGCGCTTGCCTTTCATTTTGATTTGTTTTTAAGTGAACTTAGACTTTGGCCATAGGTTTATATTTAGTTGCGCATACTTTAAGACACAAGAGGAGCTTGTGGCCTAGTGGCTAGCGACGTAGATTATGCTACAGGGGAGCCTGGGTTCAAATATCATGAGTAGCAAAAAGGGGATATTTATTTTGCTAAGTTGGGGCGGCAAGAGTTTGTGTTGGATTTAAATTCTACTGAAAGAGGGATCCCACATCGGAAAGATAGCTAGAGGGAAGGTGAGAAGCTGGCTTTAAATAGAGCAATCTAGAAGGAGAGTAAACATACCTTTGTGGGCGTTTGGGCATAGGAGTGCTCGGAGTGTGGATTAGCAGCTTCAGATTTCTATCAGGTGTGTATTTCGCCTTACTCTAGCTATAGAGCGGCAAATGCCGAAATGCCGGTCACACGGCGATAGGAGCCACACGAGGGTGCGAGCGCACGTGTGGGAGCTTCGACGCGATATTCGAGGCCACCATGAGTATATTCTTATGGGCTGATGCTGTTTGGGCCCCGTGGGCTCATATGAATAAGTTGTATGATTGTGTAGTAGATGTTGGATTAGACTATGTGAATCTCATATCTGTGGTTAGATTTCGGCTAAATGGGTCACACGAGCGTGTGGGCTCATTTGGGCCAGAATGGGCCTTAGGCCCTTTCGCATCATTATCTCTGTTTAGAATGCTTGAGTCGCTCGAGGTGACTGTAAACCTTCTGAGGGGTTGACAAAATTACTGAAATACCCTTGGTTTACAAAATTACTGAAATACCCCCAGTTTATAAAATTACTGAAATACCCCTAGTTTATGAAATTACCGAAATACCCTCGGTTTGCAAAATTACTGAAATACCCTCCGTTTACAAAATTACCGAAATACCCCCGATTTGTGAAATTACCGAAATACCCCCGATTTGTGAAATTATCGAAATACCCCTGGTTTGCAAAATTACCGAAATACCCCTGGTTTGCGAAATTATCGAAAAATCCCCTGGTTTGCGAAATTATCGAAATACCTCTGGTTTATGAAATTACTGAAATAGCCCTGATTTGTGAAATTATCAAAATACCCTCGGATTGTAAAATTACCGAAATACCCTCGCTGGGTAAAATCACCGAATTACCCCTATAGGGTAGAATTATCGAAATACCCTTGAGGGGTAGGATTAACGAAATACCCTTATAGGGTAAATGACTGTTTTGCCCTTGTAGGTAAATGACTGATTTAGACTGTGAGTTTGACTGAGTTGACTGTGATTGTATGACTGTGTTTTAACTGACTTGACTGTGGGCGTGTGTCTCGTTTGCTGTTAATATGTGTTGAAATGACTGTTACTAAGCATGGCCATTTTGCATACACGTGTAATGATTGAGCATGACATACACGTCATATTGCATTGGGTTGGGTTTGATGATTGGAGGAAGTGTAGCCTGGTGGCTCTGCCACATACTGTTTTAGTGGCTAGGCCACATATATTATTTTGGTGGCTGAGGCACATATACTGTTATTAGCAGCTTGGCTGCATTATTGGAGAGCTTGGCTCTGTGCCATCTTGATTATGGCTTTGTTCCAATCATATTTACCCGTGGCTATGTGCCTAGCAGATATCGATGACTCTGTGTCGATCATATTTACCCAAGGCTGTGTGCCGATTATATTACCGTCGCTGATGGCTATGTGCCAAATATAATACAGTTATTGATGGCTCTGTGCCAATTATAGTACCGCTATTGAAGGCTTAAGAGCCGTATATATATATATATATATACCGTGATTAGCAGCTTGACTGCAATATTGGTGTGATTGGCGGGGTGGGTTGACTTGACCTCCACAGGTGTGATTGGCTGGTTGGGGGTGTGTTGGTTGGATTGGGTTGGGTTGCACTATTTCATTTGCACTTCCATGATTATAGGGCTTAGGCCCAAATTGATGTCTTATGGGCTCGGGCCCAGTAATGCCGGTTTAGGGGATTGCACACTGAGTTCTCGTAACTCACCCCTTTTCACTAAACTCGCAGGTAATCCCCAGCGATAGAGGACTTGCAGCCGTGGAGGACTCAGTGCTGGCCATACATTTGAGATTTCGCGCGAACCTTATTAAATTCAGCTTTTACCTTATTTTTAAGATTATTTAATTTGGGTGTAATGTCTTGTAATAAGGCCTTTAGACTTAAATTTCCTTTTAAATCTGCTTTCCATTATTATTTATTGTTAAATGCTTAATACGGGAGTTTTCCTAAAAGTGTTAAAAACTCGTTTTCCAAAACATCACGTTTCCGCAAGTACTCAAGTTTGATTTTCACAGCAAAAACAGTTTTATTGTTAGAATATTAATAACCTTATAAAAAGGACCTTAAATAAAACGGGTTTTTACTAACAACATTGAAACACGAAGTTGTAAAGAGACACGATATTTCCAACGTACACATAGCTTTTAAACAAACCCTTCTATGTGGCACGCTAGATCTGGCCATAACGTCTAGGCTGAGTTTGGGGTGTTACATTTAGTGATTATTGTTTAGACCTTCTAGTGTAGATAATAGATTTAGATTTAATACAACCTCCTTTTGGTACGATCGTCGGAATACTTCCCTTTGTTCCGTTGTAACACAAAACTATATTACAATTTGACCTGTTCGCTTGCCGATACCTCACTGATTTCATATATTTTATTTGTATGATTTTTACTCTAATGTTTTCACGTTTGGGATGGTTAATTTGTTGGAACTATTTCTAGGGAGGTTTCAACATTAAATTTAAATTTATTTTCTACATTTAGTATGATAAATAAGAAAATTAAAAATTGTAGATAATATTTTTATTTCATTTTATCTTTTTTATTTTTTTTAAGTTACTAATTTTTATTTTTCTATCCTTGGTTTCAATTTGTGAAACGAAGTGGAAGCACTCCAATCGAGCAATATCTTAATTCGGAGCAATTTCTGAAACATGACAACAATCCTTGGACAAACTTGGTTTGACACCGGCTGTTTAAAACCCAATATTACAAAACTAGTTATTACTATACCTCATTTTGAACTCAGTCCTGCATTGTTGACTTGGGTAACCACAAACTTGCAATTTGGTGATGATACCAACATGGATTCTGTAACACCCCCAGACCCGGCCCAGACGTTATGGCCGAATCCGGTGATGTCACACCAAAGGAAAAATTCAAAACGACTTTGCTTAGTTAAAACTTAAGTTTAAGGCTTAGAAACCCAAAATCTATGCAACTTGTTAAGTTATGATGAAAGCCCACGTTTTAAGAAAACGTCCATATGTTATAGTTATTTTGAAAACCATGTTAAACTTTAGAAATTTATTTAAGTTTAATAATTAAGAAGTTGAAACAAAAATAACCCAAAGGTAAAGTCAAGTTGGAAATACTTGGCCTTATTACATCCCAATGTAAATAAAACAAAGTCATTCGAAACAAATAAACAAAAACTTCTAAGTATCTTGCAGTGTGGCCATCTCCGAGTCCTCTCCTACGTCGAGCCGTCTACTGAGGGTCACCTGAAACATTTAATAAAAGGGTGTGAGTTTCGAAACTCAATTTTTACGACCCTTGATAATCCAATCAACATGCAATTATCACATTGGGCTTAAGCCCAATCAAAATCGGTGGTCTTGGGCCTTAGCCCACAATGACCTCGTATCACATCAGTATCATATGAATGTAATGCTCCCATCCCAAATCCAACCCTGCACTCCATTTCCCTTCCAACCCTGCACTCTTGTGGGGATATAAATATCAACCCACCCATCCCTACACTCCAAAGGTAGCACCAATAGCGGCACCACTCAAACGTTGCAGCAAGGCTACTAAACATATAATGGGCTTAAAGCCACCGGTGGATCCACAATCGTCAAGCGACTATGCGATCCTCACGTATCTTCCTTCGTATCATAAAACCCACCCAAGTGCAACATATACCTCATGAATGCAACATACACATTATCACAGATTAAACACCTAGGGGTATTTTAGTCATTTCATTACCCAGGGGTATTTTCGTAAAACTACCTTACAGGGGTATTTTCGTATTTTCTTTCATCTTAGGTTTTGGTTATGAACTTTGGCCCATCAACAAGTCCTTGTGGCTAAAGTGAACGGACACTATACACCAGGTAGGATCCTAGAGAAGAAGAGGTGGGTCACTAGGACCGCTTAAGTACCAAGCTCTCCCTAGATCCAATCCTAGACATGCCTATGTCCATTGCCACACTCTAACCTAGCGACTTGTCCACTGACATGTTTGATTATTAACTTAAGTTTTATGCCATTTAAGAATTTATCGGAACCAGGCCTAGAGTCCATTAAAATCCTAGCATGCATTTCTAAAATCCCATAAGTCCTACTAAGCCTAATCATGTCCATATAGCCCATTAAGCCCAATCATGTTTATGTACCCATTAGGCTCGATCATAATCAAATCATACAGCCATCCATATCATGCCATCATTCAATTTCATATCTCAACTCTTGCCAAATTGGGCCCACGAACTCGGCAGGCCCATTTAGCCCCGTCTGGCCCGATTGGCCAAATAGTGGCCCGAGACCATGAGATCGCTCTCTTAGCCCCGAAAAATGTATCTGTGTTCCCACACAAATGTTGACACGCTCGTATGGTTATCGGCGCCAACCTTTCGGCTTTTCGACTTTTCGGCATTTTGAGTTTTTTTCAGGATTTCGGCTTTTGCCAATTGTCGTGTGTGAAGTGTATGTACACACCTGGTTAATGTGACGGGCTACACTATCCTCAACCTTGAACCTACAACCAATATCAATCTCTAATCAATCACACACTTAACCACAGTATTTACCCAAAAACCGAAGCCTTACCATAACCTTACAGTGTGCCACCAATTCTAATAGCCCTTCCTTAGTGCTATTCACGTAGATCTGCACCCACACATATACTATCGACAATCAGTGGCTGATATACCACACAAGTCACCTTTATAAGCCATACTTACATTCGGCCACCCACTAGTCCATAATTTAGACGAGTACACTTACCACTTGCTAACGATCCTTACATCGCTTGCGATTTTTGAACCCTACCCTTGTTAATACAAGGTTAACGACAAGAAGAAGTTAGATAGCCCTTCGGCTTTTAACAAAACACACTAAGGAGGTTGACTGAGAACTTACCAAATCCCACCTTTGATTCTGCGGCCTAGATAGCTACTGAACAAGATCCGGCTTTTAACACTTGATCAACAGATTTGTGATGGAGGAAAATAACGAAGAATTGACAAAAACAGAGATTTCGACAAGAATGGATGATGGTAATTCGACAATGGAAGAAAAAGAATGAGGGGAAGAAAAGAAAAAATAATGGAAACCTAAGGAACCTTTCAAAGGAATTCGGCACCCCTCTTTTATAGAGAAAGCCGAAACTACCTTCCCCCGAAGTCCAATTCGGCACCAACACATCCACACCACAATCCCCTACCTTTTCTCTCTTATCTTTACCTTAAATTTCTCTCCTGAACACTCCCTTCCAGAGTCCACTCTAGCGCCACTACCTTTCTTCCATGTGAAAAAATAAAACCCCTCAGTTCACTACTCTTAAGCCTCGAACCTTGGATTTTGGGGCACAGAAATTTAGAGTTTCAGGATTTTGGGGCGTTACAATTTTACCCTTCTAAAAAATATTTCGGCCTCAAAATTTACCTGATTGAAACAAGTAAGGGTATTGTCGTCACATTGCCTCCTCAGATTCCCAAGTAGCCTCCTCGGCATTATGGTTATGCCAAAGCACTTTGACCAAAGGGACAGACTTCTTTCTTAGCACCTTAACATCTTGATCAATTACTCGAAATGGCCCCTCCTCAAAAGTTAGGTCTGGTCTAACCTCAATCTCCTCGACTGACACGATGTGAGAAAGGTCTGAGTGATAACGCCTTAGCATTGATACATGGAACACATCGTGTATTTTGCTCAGTTCAGAAGGCAATTCCAGCTGATAGGCAACTGGCCCAATTTGCTTCAACACCCGGTATGGCCCAATGAACCTAGGGCTTAACTTGCCATTCTGACCAAACCGTAACACCTTCTTCCAAGGGGAAACCTTGAGAAAAACCAAGCCCCCACCGCGTACTCAATCTCTCTCCGTTTGAGGTCAGCATACGACTTCTGCCTATTCGTCGCCTCCTTCAACCGATCCCGAATCAACTTTACCTTATCATCGATGTCTGCTACCAACTCCGGACCCAATACTCGCCGCTCACCCAACTCAGTCCAACAAGCCGGGGTATGACATCTTCGCCCATACAGTGCTTCATATGGTACCATTCCAATACTTGCCTGATAACTATTGTTATACGCAAATTCAGCTAACGACAAGTAATCCTGCCAACTACCTCGAAACTCAATTATACACCCTCTCAGCATATCCTTCAAAACTTGAATTACCCTCTCCGACTATCCATCAGTCTTGTTACCTCCGAGGTGCATAGCATAGGAGCTACTATGCACTTCCCGTAGTATAGACTTCCTTAGCTCTTCGTCCCTTGGCACACAAATTCTACCACGGAAACACAACAACACGTCACCATTTAACCCAAAATTCATCGTTTCCCCATTCTTAATTTGCTTGAATTGAGAACCCAGAGTTCCATCCAATGACTGCTTAACTTTAATCTGCTCAACCCACAGTGGCTTCACTTGCAACTCGGTTAACAAACTCCCATCGTCATACAAACTTAACCGAGCAAACATCGCCCTCAAATCCAACATAGCTCTATGGCTTAGCGCATTAGCAACCATATTTGCTTGGCCCGGGTGATATTCGATCGTGCAATCATAATCCTTTAACAGCTCAATCAATCTGCGCTGTCTCAAATTCAACTCCTTCTGAGTTAAAAGGTACTTCACACTCTTGTGATCCGTATAGATGGTGCACTTCTCCCCATACAAATGATGCCTCCAAATCTTAAGTGTGAATACCACTGCTGCCAACTCCAAATCGTGGGTTAGGTAATTTCTTTCATGAGTCTTAAGCTGGCGTGGCTCATATGCAACCACCTTTCCTTCCTGCATCAAAACACAGCCCAAACCCACGTGTGATGCATCGCTATAAACTGTAAACTCCTTCCTGGGCTCTGGCTGAATCAAAACAGAGGCCTCCATTAAAATCTTCTTAAGCTTCTCAAAGCTTTCTTGCTGTTTATCAGCCCACACAAATGACACCCCCTTCCGTAGCAACTTGGTCAAGGGTGCAGCGATTAGGGAGAACCCTTCAACAAACCGCCTATAGTACCCTACCAGGCCTAGAAAACTCCAAATTTTTGACCCTGTCTTAGGTCGTTTCCAATCCAACACTGCTTCCACTTTCCGAGGATCAACTCTAATCCCCTCAGCGGAGACCACATGCCCTAAGAAAGTGACTTCCCTGAGCCAGAATTCGCACATGCTAAACTTAGCATAAAGTTGCTTCTCCCTTAGAATCTGTAACACAATCCTAAGTGTTCATCATGATCATCCTCCGTTCTCAAGTATACTAAGATGTCATCTATGAACATTACTACGAACTGGTCTAGATACGGTTGAAAGACTTGGTTCATAAGATCAATAAAAGCAGCAGGTGCGTTCGTTAGCCCAAAAGACATCACCAAAAACTTGTAATGTCCATAACGAGTTCTAAAAGTTTTCTCATCTGCTTCCTTAACCCTCAGTTGATGGTACCCTGAACGCAAGTCAATCTTTGAGAAAACTGAGGCTCCCCTAAGTTGATCGAAAAGGTCATCTATCCTAGGCAGGGGGTACTTATTCTTAATGGTTAAATTGTTTAACTGCTGATAATCGATGCACATCCTCATGGACCCATCCTTCTTCTTCACGAATAATACCGGTACTCCTCATGGAGACACACTTTGTTTAATAAATCCGCGGTCCAATAACTCCTGAATCTGGGCCTTCAACTCCACCAACTCCTTCAGTGCCATCCTATAAGGTGCGATGGACACTGGACCCGTAGCAGGTAACAATTCTATTCCAAACTCCACCTCTCTACTGGGAGGTAACCCAAGCAATTCCTCTGGAAAAACATTAGGGAATTCTTTTACTGTTCTCAAATCCTTAACAGTAAAACTCTTAGATTCCAAATCACTAATATAAGCTAAGTAAGCTTCACAACCCTTCCTCACCAACTTTTCTACCCTTAAAGCTGAAATCACGTTCGACAAGTAATCACGTCGTTCCCCGATCACTACTATTTCATCACCTTCCATAGTTCTTAACACCGTCCGCTTCGCAGCACAATCTAAAGTTGCTTGGTGCCTCGTCAACCACCACTGATAAGATTCCTCCCTAAATAAGGATATCGCCCCTTTCAACTTTTGTTCCACCGTGCAATCCGGGTCGTCCATTATTCTTTTTGTAGCTTCCAACTAGTACTCGGCCACATTCGGGGCCACCCCAGCTACTCCTTTGAAAATGTCCGCCCCATTAGCTCGGAGTCGCTCCGTGATCGACCTATGACTTCTCGTACCATTATTGGGCCCAATGACCGTTTCTAAAATCCTTAACATGGCTTGCGATACTGCATCTTTTGTAGCAGTAGCCCGTTCATATGGTCCCGTTTCAGCTACTGGTGAGGCCAAAGCCTCCTCTACTCCAACATTGGGCATATGGCTCGACGCCGACGACCTAGCCCTAACACTTCCCTGGCCTCTGCCGCAGCCTCTTGCACCTTTTCTAGCGCTCATCGTTGCGTGCATATTTCTGGATTAGAATTTTTATTAAATTAGTTCATAGTTCCACTGTTTAAAGCACATGTCTTATGCAAGTAACAATTTAAAAGTTGTTTCGCAGTCATAAATCCACTATAGGCTTAAGTTTCCTACGGGCTTTAGTCTCTAAGAACCTATTGTTTAAAGTAGCCCAATATCTAAATACAGTTCAGTAATCTAAACAAGTGTAATAACAAAAAAACTTACTTGGCTAGACGTCGAGGGCTCGGTGAACCACACTTCAAGAATCCTGCAAAAAACTATTTAATCTACTTGTTTTAAAAACCCAAAATCTAAGGCCCATTTCATAGGCCGAGCTTTGGAACCTGGCTCTGGTACCACTAAATGTAACACCCCCAGACCCGGCCCAGACGTTATGGCCGAATCCGGTGATGTCACATTAAGGGGAAAATTCAAAATGACTTCGCTTAGTTAAAACTTAAGTTTAAGGCTTAGAAACCCAAAATCTATGCAACATGTTAAGTTATGATGAAAGCCCGCGATTTAAAAAAATATCCATATGTTATAGTTATTTCGAAAACCATGTTAAACTTTAGAAATTTATTTAAGTTTAATAATTAAGCAGTTGAAACAATAATAACCCAAAGGTAAAGTCAAGTTGGAAATACTAGGCCTTATTACATCCCAATGTAAACAAAATAAAGTCATTCGAAACAAATAAACAAAAATTTCTAAGTAGTATCTTGCAGTGTGGCCATCTCCGAGTCCTCTCCCACGTCGAGCCGTCTACTGAGGGTCACCTGAAACATTTAATAAAAGGGTGTGAGTTTTGAAACTCTGTGTGTACGACCCTTGGTAATCCAATCAACATGCAATTATCACATTGGGCTTAAGCCCTATCAAAATCGGTGGTCTTGGGCCTTAGCTCACAATGACTTCGTATCACATCAGTATCATACGAATGTAATACTCCCATCCCAGATCCAACCCTGCACTCCATTTACCTTCCAACCCTACACTCTTGTGGGGATATAAATATCAACCCATCCATCCCAACAACGGCACCACTCAAACGTTGCAGCAAGGCTGCTAAGCATATAATGGGCTTAGAGCCACCGGTGGATCCACAATCGTCAAGCGACTATACGATCCTCATATATCTTCCTCCGTATCATCAAACCCACCCAAGTGCAACATATATCTTATGAATGCAACATACACATTATCACTCATTAAGCACCTAGGGGTATTTTAGTCATTTCACTACCCAGGGGTATTTTCGTAAATCTACCCTACAAGGGTATTTTCGTAATTTCTTTCATCTTGGGTTTTAGTTATGAACTTTGGCCCATCAACAAGTCCTTGCGGCTAAAATGAGCAGACACTATGCACTAGGTAGGATCCCAGAGAAGAGGAGGTGGGTCACTAGGACCGCTTAAGTACCAAGCTCTCCCTAGATCCAATCCTAGACATGCATATGTCCATTGCCACACTCTAACCTAGCGACTTGTCCACAAACATGTTTGATTATTAAATTAAGTTTTATGCCATTTAAGAATTTATCGGAACTAGGCCTAGAGTCCATTAAAACCTTAGCATGCATTTCTAAAATCCCATAAGGCCCAGTAAGCCTAATCATGTCCATATAGCCCATTAAGCCCAATCATGTTTATGTAGCCCATTAGGCCCGATCGTAATCAAATCATACAACCATCCATATCATGCCATCATTCAATTTCAAATCTCAACTCTTGTTGATTTGGGCCCACGAACTCGGCAGGCTCATTTAGCCCCGTCTGGCCCGGTTGGCCAAATAGTGGCCCGAGACCATGAGATCGCTCTCTTGGCCCCGAAAAACGTATCTGTGTTCCCACACAAATGTTCACACGCTCGTATGGTTACCGGCACCAACCTTTTAGCTTTTCGGCTTTTCAGCATTTCGAGTTTTTTTCGGGATTTCAGCTTTTGCCAATTGTCGTGTGTGAAGTGTATGTACACACCTGGTTAATGTGACGTGCTACACTATCCTCAACCTTGAACCTACAACCATTATCAATCTCTAATCAATCACACACTTAACCACAGTATTTACCCAAAAACTGAAGCCTTACCATAACCTTACCGTGTGCCACCAACTTTAGTAGCCCTTCCTTAGTGCTATTCACGTAGATCTGCACCCACACATATACTATTGACGATCAGTGGCTCATATACCACACAAGTCACCTCTATAAGCCATACTTACATTCGGCCACCCACTAGTCCATAATTGAGACGAGTACACTTACCACTTGCTAACTATCCTTACCACGCTTGCTATCTTTGAACCCTACCCTTGTTAATACAAGGTTAATGACAAGGAGAAGTTAGATAGCCCTTCAGATTTTAACAAAACACACAAAGGAGGTTGATTGAGTACTTACCGAATCCCAGCTTTGATCCTGCGACCTAGATAGCTATTGAACGAGATCCGACTTTTAACCCTTGATCAACAGATTTGTGATGGAGGAAAACAATAAAGAATCGACACAAACAGGGATTTCGGCAAAAAGGGATGATGGTAATTCGACAATGGAAGAAAAAGAATGAGGGGAAGAAAAGAAAAAATAATGGAAACCCAAGGAACCTTTCAAAGGAATTCGGTACCCCCTTTTACAGCCAAAGCCGAAACTACCTTTGATACGAATGCACCTATAACGGAACTAAACTGAGACACCCTTGAGCTGCCCAATGGACCAATTATGCGTAGCCGTGCTAAACGACTTAAGGATGCCACTTCAGTTTTAGTGGCACAAATCTGGAACGAAGAAAGAAAGGACTTCAAGAACACACCGAATATTTACAATTTATTTAAAGCCAATTATACTAGCTACCAAACAATCACATGAGCTCGTTATTAGCTCATTCTTAGCTCATTTTAATTATTTTATTGCTAGGTGCCTTTTCAAAAACCTAAAGGTTAAGGGTTAAAGGTTGCTGGTGCCCTTTCAAAAACTTAAGGGTTAAGAGGCAAGATTAGAAGACTATTTGGCTAGCCTTTGTTCAGCCTATAAAAAGGCTATGTAATTCTCATTTGACACAATTTAGACTTTAAGAAAATTTTATGAACTTTTGTTCATTTGAGTGAGTTCATATCCTCTTCATTTTCGTACAAGTTTCGTTAGACTTATCAAGCTTGCTTGTGGCGTCTTCGACTTGTTTGAACTTATTACCAAATTCCCTTTGGTGTGGCGTTCATCAACCTATTTTCATCTTTCCACCTTAAACATTATAGAATCCGGGGTGACACTCTTTAGTGTCGAATCGCTTCTTGTTTAAGTTCGTTTATCCACCCCTATCAAAATTATCCTTTATCTATTTTTTTATTCTATTTATCCATTTTTCATTTCTTTTCATCAAACCGAACCATTTCTTATTTTTATTCACTTAAAACTTCCGCAAACGCATCCATATTTTCCAATTATTTTCCAAAGGCTTGATTCCTCCTCGTAGACGATTGGGCAACACGCATACGTTTCGACTCATCCCGAGCCGGCCCGTATCATCTGGTATCAGAGCTACAAAACGAGGAGTTCCGACAATCATCGTGAAGCCGGAATTAGGTTCGTAAGTTAAAAAAAAATTTTAAAAAAAATCAATTTTTTTTAAGTTGTGATTTTTGTATTTCATTATAGCATATTTGAAGTTAAAAAAAAAACGAGAGATATAAAAAAAATTGAGGTTAAAAAAAATTCAAATAAAAAAAAGAGAAGTTAAAAAAAAAAGGAGGTGTGAAGTTTGCAAGTTTTGCTTTACTTTCATATTTCTACCCCCGATCTTAAAAAAAATTCTACCAGCATTCAAGTTCTCATCATTTCACCCTAACGCCACACATACCAATTTTTTTTTCAGCCTCTCCTATACCTGTAAATCATTTAACCCTTGTAACCAACTTGAAGCCGACCCTTAAGCCGTAATAAGTCTTTTGAAACGAAATACGAATTTGTGAGACGAGATTGAGCGGTAAAAAGGTAAGAGAGATTTCATTAAAAGAAAAAAGCCGAAAATTGAGTAAAAAAAACGATCGTGAGTGTTCAATATTTATTTTCTTTGTGAGTGATCAAGTGAGGTTTGTGGTGAGGTTTCTTTAATCTTGTTCAATATGTCTAGGAGTCCCGAACGACGAGTAGTGAGTGACGAAGCGTCAGATGCTGGGGGTGGTGGGAGAAGATTGCAACCACAAAGGAATGTTCCCAGAGGTAGAGGTTCTAATTTAGAAATGCAAGTTGCATTACGAGAAGTCACACGCTTGCTCCATTCTATCACCGAACATTTAGACCAAAGAGATGAACAGGGACAACGAGCAAACACTCCTCCAATTTCGAGAAGTGAACAAGAACGACCTTAGCTACATGACAACGACTTATACGAACCAAGTGAAGTTGACAGCAATCAAACTTCCAGACAGAATGAGCGAAGAAGAGGTCCACGAGCACGTGATCAGAGAGATCAGAGGCGGGAAGACGATGATCTCAAGAACATCAAGTTGACCATTCCTCCTTTTCAAGGCAAGTCAGATCCTGAAGCCTATTTGGAATGGGAAAAGAAGATCGAACTTGTGTTCGATTGTCACAACTACTCCGAAAATAAAAAGATTAAATTAGTCGCCATAGAGTTTTCCAACTATGCTATGATATGGTGGGATCAGTTAACTACAAACCGGAGGCGAAACGGAGAACGTCCAATTTCCACTTGGACCGAGATGAAAGCAGCCATGAGACGACGATTCATTCCCTCTTACTACCATCTGGAGTTACATCAAAAACTCCAACACCTTACTCAAGGATCGAAGAGCGTCGAAGATTATTACAAAGAGATGGAGGTAGCAATGATCCGAGCCGATAAACAAGAAGAACGAGAAGCTACCATGGCTCGATTTTTAGCTGGGCTTAACCGTGAGATAGTAAATGTTATAGAATTACAACACTATGTTGAAATGGAAGATATGGTCCATATGGCCATTAAGGTAGAAAAGCAATTGAGGCAGAAAGGAGCATTCCGAAGTTACTCCAACGCTAAACCTTCTAAATGGGGCCAAAGCTCGAGCAAGGGACTCCCCGCAAACAAGTCGAAGGACTCTACTTTCACCCCTAAGACCAACAAGCCTTTGGCTGAAACAGACAAAGACAAGGCTCCAGAAAGTTCTAATGCAAGATCAAGGGACATAAAATGCTTCAAATGCCTTGGTAGAGGACACATCGCAAGTCAATGCCCGAATAGACGAACTATGGTGATGCGAATTAACGGTGAGATAGAAACGGAAGACGAAGAAGAATATGAATCTGAATCCAATTCCGAGGCTGATGAAGACTTAGAACAACCTGTGGACGGCGAATTACTTGTCGTGAAGCGAAGCCTCAACCTTCAAGGTGTAGGAAAAGAGGAGCAACGAGAAAATATTTTTCGTTCAAGATGCCAAGTGCAAGGTAAGGTTTGTAGCTTTATCATTGACGGAGGGAGTTGTACGAACGTAGCAAGTACTCTTATGGTGGAAAAGTTAGGCTTGACAACCACCAACCATCCGGCTCCGTATAAGCTCCAATGGCTTAATGATGGCGGAGAGCTTAAAGTTACAAAGCAAGTGTTAGTATCTTTTAGCATCGGGAAATACTCCGATGAAGTGTTGTGTGCCGTAGTGCCGATGCACGCGAGCCACTTACTCTTGGGACGTCCATGGCAATACGACCACCGAGTGATCCACGATGGCTACACCAATCAATATTCCTTCAAGCATCATGGAAGGAATGTAACACTTGCACCCCTTACTCCGAAGCAAGTGTTTGATGATCAACAGAAACTCAAGCTCTCTATTGACCAAGCAAAAGAAAAAGGAAAGGAGACAAAAGAAAAAGTCAAAAAAAATGAGAGAGTGAAAATTAAAAACACTAATGAGAGAGAAGAAAAACAAGAGTTAAAAGAAAAAGAGAGTGGTAAGATGAGTGTTTTTGCGAGAGCAAGTGATATACGAAGAGCATTATGTCTTAGACAACCGATGTATGTCCTATTGTGCAAGGAATCATTCTTGAACTCTAACAACTTACCCGAAAATCTTTCTTCTTCTATGTTGTCTCTGATTCAGGAATTTAAGGACATCTTTCTGGAGGAGATACCAAGTGGTTTACCGCCCATTCGAGGCATAGAACACCAAATTGACTTGGTTCCGGGAGCTGCTCTACCCAATCGACCTGCGTATCGGAGCAATCCCGAGGAAACAAAGGAGCTCCAAAAGCAAATCACTGAATTACTAGACAAGGGATATATCCGAGAAAGTCTTAGTCCCTGCGCGGTACCGGTATTACTAGTGCCAAAGAAAGATGGTTCGTGGCGTATGTGTGTCGACTGTCGTGCCATCAACAAGATTACTGTCAAATATCGACACCCGATACCCCAACTCGACGACATGCTCGACGAGTTAAGCGGAGCACGAATCTTCACAAAGATTGATCTCAAAAGTGGCTATCACCAAATTAGAATGCGAGAAGGCGATGAATAGAAGACGACCTTCAAGACAAAGTTAGGTTTGTACGAATGGTTGGTAATGCCATTCGGACTTACCAACGCCCCAAGTACTTTCATGCGTCTTATGAATCATGTCTTACGAGCTTTTATTGGAAAATCATGTGTTGTTTATTTTGATGATATTTTAGTGTATAGTAAATCCTTGGAGGAACATGTGCAACACTTGCGTGCGATCTTGGAAACGTTACGAAAAGAGGTATTGTACGCTAATCTTAAGAAGTGTTCTTTTTGCACTGACAAAGTTGTTTTTCTAGGTTATGTTGTGAGTGCAAATGGCCTGGAAGTAGATCAAGAGAAAATCCGCGCCATCCAAGAATGGCCATGTCCTACGACGATCAGCCAAGTCCAGAGTTTTCATGGATTGGCTAGTTTCTATCGACGATTCGTTCCTAATTTCAGCACGATAGC
Organism: Gossypium australe; assembly: GCA_005393395.2. Lineage (NCBI taxonomy): Eukaryota > Viridiplantae > Streptophyta > Magnoliopsida > Malvales > Malvaceae > Gossypium > Gossypium australe. The sequence continues at coordinate 71,977,655 of CM016622.1, read as the reverse complement.
CGCTCTTTTAATGAATGTAATCAAGAAGACTTCAACCTTCCATTGGTCTGATGAACAAGAACGGTCCTTTAATACGATTAAAGTATGTCTTGTAAAAGCCCCATTATTAGCCCTTCCTGATTTTACTAGAACTTTTGAAATTGAGTGTGATGCTTCAGGTGTAGGGATTGGAGCCGTTCTAACACAAAATGGAAGACCGGTGGCATATTTTAGCGAGAAATTAAACGGAGATGCCCTTAACTATCCAGTGTATGATAAAGAGATGTACGGCCTGATTAGATAGCTCGAAACCTGGCAACATTACTTAAGACCAAAAGAGTTTGTTATTCATTCTGATCATGAAGCACTCAAATACATTAAAGGTCAACATAAGCTCAACAAAAGACACGCGAAGTGGATCGAATACTTAGAATCATTCCCGTACATAATTAAATACAAAAAAGGTAAAGAAAATGTAGTAGCTGATACATTGTCACGAAGGTATACTTTATTGACTACCCTTGACTCTAAACTGCTTGGTTTTCATCACATCAATGAATTGTATTCTAATGATGCTGATTTTGGAAATGTCTATAATGCTTGCGAGAGTGGTGCTTTTGATAAGTTTTACAGGCATGAAGGATTCCTTTTCAAGGAAAACAAATTATGCATACCGCAAGGCTCTATGCGAGACATGCTTGTGTTAGAGGCACATAGTGGTGGCCTTATGGGTCACTTTGGAAGAGACAAAACATTGTCCACTCTTCAAGAACATTTTTTCTGGCCAGGAAAGTGAAAGGACATTGAACGGATCTGCAATCGTTGCATAACCTGCAAACAAGCTAAATCACAGGTTCAGCCTCATGGTTTATACACGCCCTTTCCTATTCCGGACACTCCTTGGACCGACATCTCCATGGATTTTATCCTTGGCTTACCGAGATCTAAAATGGGGAAGGACTCGATATTTGTTGTAGTTGATCGTTTTTCTAAAATGTCTCATTTTATTCCTTGCTCTAAAACTGATGATGCTGTGTATATTGCAAACTTATTTTTTAAGGAAATCGTTCGATTGCATGGAGTTCCATGAACGATCGTATCCGGTCGGGACGTAAAATTCTTAAGCCATTTTTGGCGAACTCTGTGGGGAAAGCTAGGGACGAAATTGCTATTTTCAACCACTTGTCATCCTCAAACGGATGGACAAACCGAGGTGGTGAACCGAGTCCTATCGACCTTGTTGCGAGCATTGGTGCAAAAAAAATCTCAAGACGTGGGAAGATTGTCTGCCCCACATTGAATTCGCTTATAACCGAGCTATTCATTCCGCAACTAAATTTTCTCCCTTCGAGATTGTTTACGGGTTTAACCCTTTCACTCCTCCGGATTTATTACCATTGCCTTTTGACAAATTTATCCATTCTGATGCCAAAAAAAAGGCGGACTATGTAAAGGAACTACATAGAAAGGTGCGCGAGAATATCGAAGCAAGAACCGAGCAATACGTCCAACGAGCCAACAAAGGTCGTAGACACATTCTCTTTGAACCAGAAGATTGGGTTTGGGTTCATATGCGAAAAGAAAGGTTTCCCGCGCAAAGGCGATCCAAACTTCTCCCAAGAGGGGACGGTCCATTTCAAGTCCTTGAACGAATAAATGACAACTCGTACAAATTGGACTTACCAGGTGACTATAACGTGAGAGCGAGTTTTAATGTCTCTGATCTGTCTCCTTTTGATGTAGGTGATGATTCGAGGACGAATCAACTTAAAGAGGGAGGGAATGATACGAATGCACCTATAATGGAACTAAACCGAGGCACCCTCGAGCTGCCTAATGGACCAATTACGCGTAGTCGTGCTAAACGACTTAAGGATGCCACTTCAGTTTTAGTGGCACAAATCTGGAACGAAGAAAGAAAGGACTTTAAGAACACACCGAATATTTACAATTTATTTAAAGCCAATTATACTAGCTACCAAACAATCACATGAGCTCGTTATTAGCTCATTCTTAGCTCATTTTAATTATTTTATTGCTAGGTGCCTTTTCAAAAACCTAAAGGTTAAGGGTTAAAGGTTGCTGGTGCCCTTTCAAAAACTTAAGGGTTAAGAGGCAAGATTAGAAGACTATTTGGCTAGCCTTTGTTCAGACTATAAAAAGGCTATGTAATTCTCATTTGATACAATTCAGACTTTAAGAAAATTTTATGAACTTTTGTTCATTTGAGTGAGTTCATCTCCTCTTCATTTTCGTACAAGTTTCGTTAGACTTATCAAGCTTGCTTGTGGCGTCTTCGACTTGTTTGAACTTATCACCAAATTCCCTTTGGTGTGGCGTTCATCAACCTATTTTCATCTTTCCACCTTAAACATTATAAAATCTGGGGTGACACTCTTTAGTGTCGAATCGCTTCTTGTTTAAGTTCGTTTATCCACCCCCATCAAAATTATCCTTTATCTATTTTTTTTATTCTATTTATCCATTTTTCATTTCTTTTCATCAAACCGAACCATTTCTTATTTTTATTCACTTAAAACTTTCGCAACGCATCCATATTTTCCAATTATTTTCCAAAGGCTTGATTCCTCCTCGTAGACGATTGGGCAACCCGCATAAGTTTCGACTCATCCCGAGCCGGCCCGTATCAACCTTCCCCCAAAGTCCAATTCGGAACCAACACATCTACACCTTAATCCCCTATCTTTTCTATCTTATCTTTACCTTAAATTTCTCTCCTAAACACTCCCTTTCAGAGTCCACTCTAGCGCCACTACCTTTCTTCCATGTGTAAAAATAAAACCCCTTAGTTCACCACTCTTAAGCCTCGAACCTTGGACCTCTGCACCTGATAGTAACGCCGCCTTGTAGCTCCCCAAGTGACGCCACCTTGCCACTGGACCACAGGCCCAATTATGTCCTATTTTCCCCTTAATCTACTTAAGAGGCCTAATACCTGAGACTAGGGTCCACTAAGGCAAAAATTAATTTTTTTCCTATGGTCTTCCCTATCCCTAAGACTTCAAATAACCCTGGTAATACCTTAAAATTAATATTCGAAGTGCTACTTGTACATACCAACTTCAGTGCACAGAAATTTAGAGTTTCGGGATTTTGGGGCATTACAGATTTGGTGATAGTTTTGAGATGATTTGAACAAACTTACAATATAGTGGGGTATGTTGGAATTTCAAAAGAGGCAATTAAATTAATTTTGATTCCTTTTTCACATGGAGGCTAGATCAGGGAATGGTTAGAGGCATTACCTCCAAATACTATCACATCTTAGGAGGAATTTGTCCAATTATTTTTACATAGGCTCATACAAAGACCTTCTGCACTAAAAACTCCAGCCAAATTACTCAAATTCAAGCAAGAACCAACTGAAATGTTAGGACACGTTTGGGATAGGTTCAAGATAATTCTTCAAAAAATACTTGGAGGTGAGATTTATTTAGCCATTCAATTACAACATTTTTACGGAGGCCTAGATCAGGATAGAAAAGGGCAATTTATTGTTATGACTGGAGGGAGTATTTGGACAAAGATGACTCATGAGATAGTTGTTCTCTTAGAAAAAGCAAGTAGCAATGATCACACTTGGGGGTTGACTAAATAAACAAAAGGCAGTAAGAAACTGATGAGTGTTGTCGAGAAATAGGTAGTAAAGAAGACGATTTGGAACAAAGCAAGGATCATTGGAGTGATGGTGACTTTGATGTTTCAAATTTATACGAAATGACAATGGAAGATTTGAGATTTGTTGAGGGATCTACTGGAGCAAAATTATCAGCTAGAGGGGGAAAGAAAGAGTAAGGAATCGGTGAGCCAACCAAAAAATTCACTGAAAAAAGTGGTCTCATCCATCATTAAACTACCAGTACAGGAGTTAAAACCATTGCCAACACATTTGAAGTACGAATATTTGGGCAACAATAATACATTACCTGCCATCATCGCAACCGTGCTATTGATTGACCAAGAAAATGCATTATTGCAAGTACTTAAGACCCACAAGAAAACAATAGGATGGACTATTTCTGACATAAAGGGGCTCAATCTCGTGTTGTGCCAACATAAGACCTGACTATTGTTCCTTCCATCTTGACTAGTTCAAAGCCAAACTTATAGGACACTTTACGTTACTACGTAAGCTCACATCATAAAGATCATTCCCCTTATCCATAATGGAATACGCCTACTATATGTGCCACCAAAGCTTTTGGTTGAATCCTTCCTTACTAGACACTAACTATATGCCAACCTTGTGTTCGCCAACATCAAGGTGTGATTTGCCACAAATTGATGTGACAAATTAGGCTTTTCCGACACACGTAAGGATCTTTTTCTCAAGGAAAATAGGGTTTTTAACTTTGTTTTTCAATATCATCATATTTTTATATTTTTTAGGTAATAAGTGAGTTTCTCGTTTTTGTCTAATTATTGAATGTAAAATGTTTAAATGCTTTTGATTGTACTATAATAATCCGTAACTGTAACATCCTGAAATTGGGCCTAGGAGAATTGAGCCCAATGGGCCTCAGGCGTAGTAGCGTTTAAATTTTTGGAGAATAAGAGATCGGCTTAAATGCAAGTTAGACCTATTGGATAAGTGATTTTGGAAGGTTAGAGGGCTTCTATGAAGTCCCGGGATCAAATATTGGCTTTGGGGAAATTTTGGTTTTAGGTGAAAAAAACCCTGGAAGTTGGCAGATAGGCCTTAAGAATAAAATATGGAGAAAATGACACAAGTGGAGTGTGTGGTGTAGTGGCAAAGTGACGCCACATAAGAGACAAGGGGGTGACGCCACAAGGAAGGAAGGAGGTCCAAGGTTCAAGTCTTGGATTTTGTATTTTGGTTTCTTTTTACTTGGATCTTAGAATTTGGGCCATAGTTTATATTTAGTTGCGCATGGTTTAAGACACAAGAGGAGCTTGTGGCCAAGTGGTTAGCGGCGTGGATTATGTTGCAAGGGAGCCTGGGTTCGAATCTCATGAGAAGCAAGGGAGTAATTATTTTGCGGATTGGACGGCAAGAGTTTCAGTTGAATTTAAACTCTACTGACGAAGGGATCCCACATCGGAAAGACACAAAGAAGAAGGGTGAAGAGCTAGCTATATAAAGAGCATTCCAGGAGGAGAGTTAACATATCTTGGTGGGCGTTTGGGCACAGCAGTGGGCGCAGCGCGGTTTAACACCAGAGTCCTATCAAGTGTGTACTTCTCTACTCTAGTTGTAGAGCGGCAAATGCCGAAGTGCCGGTCACGGCAATAGTAGCCACACGAGCGTGCGAGCGCACGTATGGGGCTTCGACGCGATAGTTGAGGCCATCAGTAGTATTCTTGTGGGTTGGGCTGCTTGGGCCACGATGGGCCGAAGTGGGCCCAATGGGCCCGTGGGCACATATGAGTAAATTGTATGATGATATAGTATATAGTGAAGTAGACTAGGTGGAACTTATATACGTGGCTGGATTTGTGCTAGGTGGGCCACACAAGCGTGTGGGCCCGAATGGGCCAAAATCGGGTTTTAGGCCCAATAGTCCGGTAAGGACCAGAAATGGTAGCTGAGTCGCTAGTGGCGACATTCAGCCTTCGGAAAGGCCATTGCAGGTGCGAATTTACGAAAATACCCTTGGTGGGTAAATTACGAAAATACCCTTGGTAGGTAAAATTACGATTATACCCTTAGAGGTTGATTGGCTTGATTATGTCGTTTTGTTATTTTGATTATGATGGTAATTTGTTTCATACGGTATCTGTGATATATGATTTGCATACATGTCATACTGCATACGGATTATTATGTCATATTGCATGGGTATGATGAGAGGAGGGGGAAGATTGATATCCGTGACTTTGGGTCACCAGTGGTTTGGCACCACCAGTGGTTTGGTACCACAGTTAATTTCGTGACTTTGGGTCACCAGAGGTTTGGCACCTCATAGCGACTCGTCCCAGTGGTTTAACACCACAGTGGGTTGGCCCCACAGTTGATATATCGGGATTGTTGCCAGTGATTTGGTATCACAATGTGGGTTGGCCCCACACTTGGATTATTGATATTCGTGACTTTGGGTCACCAGAGGTTTGGCACCTCATAGCAACTCGTCCCAGTGGCTTAGCACCACAGTGGGTTGGCCCCACATTTGACATAACGGGATTGTCGCCAGTGATTTGGTGTCACAACGTGGGTTGGCCCCACAGATGGATTATTCGTGACTTTGGGTCACCAGTGGTTTGGCACCACATTATTATTGGATATCAGTGACTTTGGGTCACCAGTGGTTCGGCACCACCAGTGGTTTGGTACCACACGGGGTAGAAACGGAGTTATGGATGGCTAGGTTTGGGTGCATGATATATTTTATTGGTTATGATTTGTGTAAGCATGTTGCATTAACCGGGAGGGGGATTATGCACTGAGTCTTGGTGACTCACCTTCTCCCTTATCTTTTCAGGTGACTCGTAGATCGCGGATGAGGAGCCGGATGGACTCGAGGTAGCCATGCATTAGATACATTCAGTTTTACATGGACTTTTGGTCTGGGTATTTATTTTAAATTTCGGTTTTTTATTTGGGTTTGTAATAAGGCCTTTGGTATTTTATTTGGTTTTAGCTTTCAATTTGGTTACTGTTCATTATTAAATGTTCAATATGGGATTTTCCTAAAATGATAATAAACTGTTTTTATTCAAAATTACTTAAGCTCGGTTGTCACAACAAATACAATTTTATTCAAATTAATAACAACTTTGTAAAATGGGCATTGAAATGAATCGGGTTTTATAAACAAACCACAAAACGCGGAGTTTCAAAAAGAATACGAACTTTTTAACGAACGCACAGTTTTTTTTAAACATTCCTTTCATGTGACATGCCAGATCCGGTTGTAACGTTTAGGCCGGGTTTGGGGTGTTACAGTAACCCTAATTTAGCGATAAAGACGGGTTAAGGGTGTTACATTTAGTGGTATCAGAGCTACAATTTAGTCGAGTCTCAAATTGAACGTAGCATGTATGGAGTCTAGAAATACATGTCAATATATAACCTGTGATAGTGAGATAACTCTTGACTCAAATTGAGCTATGTTTTCATATAGATAAGATGTCATCCAATTGAGCCGATTATGATAAAGTAGAAAGTAATGCACAAGTCTCCATTCACATAGCAACTTCTAGTGGTAGTAGGTTCATGACTGAGGGCCGGGGAAGTGAGGCCAAAGAAGCCTTCTTCCAGATGATGTCTGAATGGTTTACAGAGTTCGTGAGAACGAACCCATTGGCTGAACGACCTCCACCCCCACTTGTACCCCAAGCTGTCCCTATAGTTCCTCAGGGTTTGGAACAAATATGTGCAAGCAAGCCTTCAGTTGATAAAATTTGAAAGTATCAGGCCAAAGAATTTCATGGTACAGCGAAAGACAATCCAGAAAGAGCCGAGTTCTGGTTGGGAAACAAAGTGAGAGTTTTTGATGAATTATCTTGTACACCGGTTGAATGCTTAACATGTGCTGTTTCTCTGTTGAAAGACTCAGCGTATCAGTGGTGGAACACCTTGATTGCGGTAGCACCTAAAGACCTTGTGAATTGGGAATTCTTTCAGACAGAGTTTAGAAAGAAATATGTTAGCCACATGTTTCTTGATAAAAAGTGGAAAGAAATTCTAGAATTAAAAAAAGGGTCGTATGTCAGTAATCGAGTACGAGTGGAAATTTGTGCAACTCAGTAAATATGCTCAAGAATGCATACCATTAGAGGCTGTCATGTGTACCTGGTTTGAAGACGGATTAAATGAAGACATCAAGCTGTTAGTTGGAATTCTAGAATTGAAAGAATTCGTAGTTCTGGTTGATAGAGCATACAAGGCCGAGGAACTTAGTAAGGCCAAAAGAAAAGTAGATTCTAAGGCTTGTGATACGGGAAAACGACCTATGGGAAAATTATTCTCATCTCCATCGAAGAAATCAAAGGAATTTCACAGTTGTTCGTCCATTTGGATTTTTTAGGAGAGATAAAGAGAAGCAGCATTCGAGCTCAAAACCTCAGGCTACATCTATAGCGAGTGTGGGTAGTGTTTGAAACAACAAACCTGAATGTTAATAATGCAATAGACAACACTTTAGGGAATGCAAATTGAAAGACGGGTCGTGTTTTAAATGTAACGACCCAAAAGTCAGTGTAGTAAAAAACGGTGGTTTTGGAGTGTTGTTTTCCGAAGATAGAATTAGTGAATATTATTTATTCATAGTTACGAAGGTATTACAATATTATATTGATGTTGATCTAATAATTTTAATTATTAGAAAGTTAGACAAGGTACAAGTGTATTAGTTCTAAAGTCGATGGTTTTGGAAATTGAGGTATCGGGACCTCATTTCTTTAAACCGTACTCGTAAATATTTTTATTAAAAATGTACAGAGTTATATTAGAAGTGAATTAAATTTTTGGTTATGTAATTTTGATGAAAGAGTATTTAATTAAAGTAAAGGGACTAAATCAAATAAGTGATGAAAGTAAGAATTAATACTAAATTATAAGGTGAATCTATATTAAGGGACTTATTAAATAAATAAACCATTATTTATATAAGTGTGTGATGGTGGACGATTTTAGTAAATATTATAAGTATTATATGCGTTAAGTTAGTATAATAATTAAGTTAAAATTTGTTATAAAAGGATACATAAATTATTAATAATAATGGAGGGGAGATAATGGTTAGTGGGGGAGAGGAAAGCCAAGCAAAAATTTTCTTTAATTTTCTTCTTTTCCGAACAAAAAGGAAAGAGGGGAGAAGTTGCATGGCCAAGAGCTCTTGTTGCATGTTTAATTTCGTTAGTGAGTTTTAGTTATTTTTACATGAAATTCATGTTTTTAAAGTGTTAATGCTATGAGTTAATTTTTCCATGTTGAAATTGTGAGAATTAATGATATTTGTAGAGGTTACTATTGATGAGAAATTCAAATGCTTGGTGTTATTTTATTGGATGTTAAATTTGTGAGTGATTATGAAATCATATTTATATATAAGTGTTTGAGCTACCACTTTAGTAAATTTTGCACCTTTAAAATTGTTGAAGCTAGACCAAGCTTAAGTAGGGAATGATTTGATAAATCATGAAGAGTGTAGGTATTGTTTTTTTTTAGAATGTTAAATGTCTTTGAGGTGATGAGTAAATTATAAGTCTTGTGGGCTAATTTGGTCAAATTGAGTGGTGATTTTTGTTGATATTAATCTCCAGGGACTTAAATGTTTTAAATTCAAAATAACATGGTTTAAATCATGATTTATAGTGATTAAGGGAATGCTGGAAAATATTATAAATAGGTTTAATGGGAATTGATTTGGGAAAACTAAAATTTGGAGGTTTTGAACCAAATAACATTTAAATCTAACATGAAAATAATTGGTTACCTTGAATGCGAGAAAATCAAGCTTTCACTCAAACCCAAAAAACTCACATTTTGGAGAAGATAATGAAGAGGGTTAAATTCTTGGGTGATTTTCTTAGTTTTAATGGCGATTTAAGGCTCAATGGTGATAGGATTCAAAAAGATTTAGGAGTTAAAGATCAAAAGAAAGTTTGAGGGATTTGGGAGAGCAAGAAACGACACAAGCAAATGAGAATAAAAGCTTTCGTGAAATAAACCTGGGTGTGGGGGGTTGATTAGGCTGATTTTGAAAAAATTGGTTTAATTGCATCATAAAGACCTATAGCTTTGACCCTTTTATAAATCAGTCCCTTTTGTAAATTTAAAGACATTTAAAATAATTTTCCAAAATTTGACTTAACTTTATGAAAACCATTGTCGCAAGCATTATCGAGTACCAACCTTACGAAATTCCGAGCTCATATAGGCCAAAGTTCCTAAAATACCCCTAAAACTCCTAGACCCTATTTTGGGGTGTGACAACTCTCCCCCACTAAAAAGAAATTTGTCCTCGAAATTTGCCTTAGATAAAAAACTACAGATATTGGCATCTCATCACTTCCTCGGTTTCCCAAGTAGAATTTTCAACTTTGTGGTTGCGCCAAAAAACTTTAACCAATGAGATTCTTTTGTTTCGTAGCACTTTCACTTCATGATCTAAAATCTTTATTGGTTCCTTATCAAAAGTGAGATTAGGTTGAACCTCAATCTCCTCTACTGACACAACATGCAACGGGTCTAAACGATACTTCCGAAGCATAGATACATGGAAAACATCATGGATCTGCTCAAGTTTTAGTGGTAAGTTGAGTCGATACGCTATCAGTGCAACCCTCTCGAAAACTTCATATGGTCTGACATACCTTGGACTTAACTTACCCTTTTTTCCAAACCTCAAAACCTTTTTTCAAAAAGAAACTTTAAAGAACACCTCATCACTAATTTCAAACTCTATGTCTCTATGTTTTAAATCCGCATAAGATTTATGCCTATCTGTCGCTACGTTCAACCTCTCGTATATCAACTTCACTTTCTATTCGATCTCTCGAAATAAATCCAGTCCAACAACTCACTTTTCTTCTAACTCTGTCCAACACAAAGGAGTTCTACTTTTCCTACCATACAACGCATCAAACAGTGCCATACGGATACTCGCTTGGAAACTATTATTGTAAGCAAACTTTACTAAGGGTAGATATCACTCCCAACAACAAATAAACTCGACCACACAACTTTGCAACATATCTTCTAGAACTTGAATTACCCTTTCAGATTGGCCATCAGTTTTAGGGTGGTAAGCCATACTGAAAGAAAGCTTCGGTCCCAAAGCCTCTTGCAAAATCTTCCAAAACCTTGAGTAAACCTTGGATCTCTATCAGAAATAATCGAAACTGGTATCCCATGAAGACGAACAGTCTTAGCAATATACAACTTTACCATCTTCTGCAATGAATAAATGGTTTGCACTACTAAGAAATGTGGACTCTTCAAAAAGTAATCAACTATAACCCATACCGAATCTTAACTCGACGGAGTTAATGGCAAACCCAAAACAAAATCCATAGTAATCCTTTCACACTTTTATTCAGGAATCGCAATAGGTTGCAACAACCCCAAAGGAAATTGATGTTCAACTTTCACCTTTTGACAAAACAAACATCGATCCAAAAAATTTGTAGCATTACGCTTCAATCGAGGCCACCAATAAATCTCACTAAGATCATGATACATTTTACCACTACCAGGATGGGTAGTGTAAGGGCTACTATGCACCTCGGTAAGGAACACTTGCCTTAAATCCACATCTTGCGGCACACATAAGCTACCTTGAAAATTCAAAATACCTTCTGCATCAATATCAAAATCTCCCGTAACACCTTGCTTCACTTGTCAAATCCTTTTCAACAACTCTCCATCTAACGGTTGTTTATCTTAATCTACTACGACAAACTCAGCCTCACTTGATGTTCAGCACACAAACCATCGTCACTAGCTAAACTCAAGCGCGCAAACATAGCTCTCAACCCTGTCATCGATTTCCTACTCAAAGTGTAACAGTCTAGTTTAGAACCTAGTCGGAATTGTGGTTTCAGGACAAAAAATTTGAGTCAAAAAATATTTTAATATTATTTTCCATGCTTAAAATATGTGAATTGATATGTGTGAAATTTTTGTGATTAAATTTTATCGTTTGTGTGCCTAATTAGCAAAAAGGACTAAATTGTAGAAAATGTAAAAGTGGCTTTCTATTTTAATAAGTGTCGAATTGATGTGTTTTTATTATTAATGGGTCCTTATGTTGTTATTATGCCACTAACTTGGTGAGTGGACATTAATGACCATAATGTTAATTATTTATATGTTTATTAATCAAGGATATTTTGGTAATTTATGTATTATTATGATTTATAATAAAACAAAGATGAAAATGGTCATAATATTTTCATCCATTGTCGAAAATATAAAGAAAAAGAAAAGAAAAAGAGTTCCTAGGGTTCGACCTTGTCTAAGATTGATTAAGGTATGAGTTTTGTTCGATTTTTGATAATTTCTACATTTTTGTGATCGTTGCTCTGTGTTCTCTTAAGCCCATGTCTCAATTTCTGAATTTGATGAAGATTATGAGTTATGCCATTGATGATTTTGTAAGCTTTGTGATGATAGTTGTTGAAATATGAAAGATATGTGCTAGATTAATATGTTTTGTCTTTGAATTTTTGATGAATTTGACTATTTTGAGCTAAATTGTGAAAATGAGAAATTGAAGGACTAAAATGTGAAATAAATAAAATATATGGGCTTATATGAAGTGTAGTAATATTCGGCTAAGCATGGATACAAAGAAATTATGTGTATTTTGTGAATTTATGAAATAGGGACTTAAATGTCAAAATGTGAAAATGTTAGGGCTAATTTGTAAAATTCCCTAAATATATGTTTATGGATAGAATTGGATGTTTTGGTGAATAAAAGAGTTAAATTTGAATGTGTATAGATCAAGAACCAAAGAAAACGAAATTAGATCAGGGGAAGTCAAAAGTAGTAGAATAATCGTTCGTTTCCGTTCTTTTCTGTACGAGGTAAGTCTGTATACAAATAAATGTGTTTGAGTTGATTTATTCATGATTATATGAAATTGAATTATGATGAATGACAAAGGAAGGTGCATATGTGAAATTCGAGAAAGTTTCGACAATGTGTCAATGTCCGAAAAGTCCCATACGAACCTTAGGAATAGTTAGGATACGTATGTCATGATATAGGGTTTCGATATGTGTCATCATGTAAGACCACGTCTGGGACGTTGGCATCGATTTGTGATTTATGGAAAGACCATGTCTATGACATTGGCATCGTATATGATTTTGTGTAAGACCCTATCTGGGACAGTGGCATCGATATTTGATTACATGTAAGACCACGTCTGGAACGTTGGCATTGTACGAACTGCCAGAGTTATCCGAGTATCCTTATGATTTTCGAATGGTTCAACGAGCACTCCGAGAAATGAATCATTATATGAAATGTGTATCCGATGTAGGTACATTTGAAATGTATACAAAGTTTGAGTATGAAACGTAAGTATATATGAAATGTGGAATTGTTATATATATTTGAGAACATTGAGATAATATGTGTTATATACAAGTGTGTTATGATCAAATGAGCTACATGGAAATGTGATATGTTTGCAAGCAAGTGGTTAAGAACTATTAAGCCAAACGAGAAATATGAAAATTGCTATTGTGTTATGCCATAGTTTTATATGAATGAAATGGTTTATAAATGTTTTATATGATAAGTTTATTTGTATATGGCTTACTAAGCTTTTGAAATCTTACTTTGTGTGTGTTTGCATTGTTTTATAGATTATCGAAGCTATTAGAAGTTCGGGGATCGTTGAGGATCATCACCACACTATCAAATTATATTTTGGTACCTTTTTGAAATGTACATATTGAAGTATGGCATGTATAGGCTAGAGATCTTAGGTTATGTTTTAAAATATGTATATATATATATATATATATATATATAGCCATGTGATATGGCTTGTTAATGAATGTGGTTATGGGTGAATATAGTTCATGCTATATGATGAAAATGTTGGTATGTTTGGATGTGTTCATGAATGGCTAAATGAAATGGTCAATTTTTGTATGTTTTGGATGCTTTGGGGTCATAGTTTGATGCTTGTAGGTACGACCCAATTGGGTGGCAATTTGGCCTTCCAAATGGCCTATAATTGCCTACACGGTTGAACACACGGGTGTGTGTCCCGATCGTGTCCTTCACTATTTTAATTTGAAACTAATCGGATTTGCACACGAGACAGACACACGGGCGTGTGATGGGCTGTGTGACCCAAGTCAGGATTGTACACGGGCCAGACACACGGGAGTGTGACAGGCCGTGTGATTCAAGTCAGTTTTGCACACGAGCGGAGACATGGCTCAAGGCATGGCCGTGTGAGGCACACGATCTAGCCACACGGGCTTGTGCCCTGTTTCGAAAGAAAATATTCTAAGTTTCATAAAGTTTCTGTATAAGATCAGTTTAGTCTTGAACCTTCTCTAAAGTATGTTTAAGGTATCGTAGACTTTCTAAAGGGACAAAGTGCTTGTGAATGATAATGATTTGTTCATGCATAATGTATGTTTGTGAAATATTTGCGAAATGTTCCGACATGTCCGGTAATGCCTCTTAACCTTGGTCTGGCAACGGATACGGGTTAGGAGTGTTACACAAAGCATCAACAACAACATTCACCTTACCAAGGTGATTCTCAATCACATAGTCATAGTCATTTAAAAGCTCAATCCAACACCTTTTTCCTTAAATTTAACTCCTTTTAGGAGAGAAGGTACTTAAGACTCTTATGATCAGTGTAAATCACACACTTCTCTCCATAAAGACAATGGCGCCAAACCTTATGGGAAATCACCATCGCAGTTAACTCCAAATCATGAGTAATATAGTTTCGTTCGTACGTCTTCAACTGCCTTAAAGTGTAAGCCACAACTTTACCGTATTGCATCAAAATGCAACCAATTCTGATTACGAAGCATCACTATAAACTACAAAATCTTTTCCAGGCTTCGTTGAATCAACACAGGTGCCTTCGTCAATAATGCCTTAAGCTAATCAAAACACTTCTGACTTTCATCAATCCATTCGAACACCACACTCTTCTGATGTAGTTTTGTTGATGGTACAACAATAAGTGAAAACCCTTCAACGAATCTACGATAGTAACCATCTAAACCTAAGAAACTCTAAACTTCAGTAACACTCCTAGGCGGCTCCCATTCTAAAATTGCCTTTATCTTCTTTGGGTCCACATGAATCCCTTTTGCCAAAATCACATGACATAAGAATGCCACTTCCTTAAGCCAAAATTCACATCTACTCAACTTCACAAACAACTGCTTATCCCAAAGAATCTGTAGAACAACCCTTATGTACTCGTCATGATCCTCCTCAGAAAGAGAATACACCAAGATATCGTTTATGAAGACAACCACAAACTGATCTAAGTATGAATGGAACATTCTGTTCATCAAATCCATGAACGTAGCAGGGGCATTAGTTAATCCAAATGGCATCACCAAAAACTCATAATACCCATATCGAGTCCTAAAAATAGTTTTCACATACGACTCCTTCACCTTCAATTGGTAATACCCAGATCTTAAATCAATATTAGAGAAGACCGTCGCACCTCGAAATTGATCAAGCAGGTCATCAATTCGAGCAAAGGGATACTTATTCTTAATAGTTAACTTGTTCAACTGCCTATAATCAATACACATCCTCATCTTACCATCCTTCTTCTTTACAAACAAAACTGATGCACCCCACGGAGATACACTCGGCCGAATAAGCCCTCTATCCAACAACTCTTGCAACTAAATATTTAACTCCTTGAGCTCTTTTGGTGCCATACGATATGATGCAATAGACGCCGGTGCAGTACCAGGATAAAGCTCAATATCAAACTCAACTTCACAATCTAGTGGCAAACTAGGCAACTCTTAAGGAAACACATCAAGAAATTCCCTAGCAGTATAAATATCCTGAACTCTCAACTCCTTACTAACTAAATTCATCATGTAGTCTAAGTAAGCCTCACAACCATATTAGACATAAAACCCGATCTTTCACCCACAACAACTATTTCCAGGCCACCACTATATCTCAAGGTAATTCGCTTAGTCTCAAAATCTACCTTAGCCTTATGCTCAGTTAATCAGTCCATGCCCAAAATAACATCGAACCCATAAATGGCAATTCCATAAGATCAACAGAGAAAACGTGGCCCTATATCATAATGGGACATCTATAGTAAACTCTATTCACAATAACACTATCTCCAAAGGAACTAATTCTAGTCATTCCCACATCAATATTCTCTACAGGAATCCCTAACTTACAAGCTAAATCACCCAGAATATATCAATGTGTAGAACCAAAATCAACTAAGACAAACAATAGGATAGATCGCAAAGTGAAAGTACCTGTAATAACACCAGTCGAATCTTGATCCTTGGGTTCCCTAATAGCATAAAATTCAGCGGAACCACCAGAATCAACCTGAGAGCCAACAGTGTGAGCAACAATCCGCTACCCAACTGGTCTCCTATTACCTCTACAACGACCTTGGCCTCTAGCAGGCACAAAAATAGGTGTCGAACTCTTAGTCTGCTAAATCTGTACTCTATTTGGGCAATTCCTCACAAAGTGTTCCTTCGAGCCACACTAATAGCAGCCACCAGTCAACTTACACCACTCTCCAGGATGCCTACGATCACAATGAGCACAAAGCAGCCATCCAGAACCACCAATCGAACCACCAGTGCTAGTCACAGCATTACGCTATTGTTTAGACTAACTTGGTCGAGACCTACGTCTTGCATCCCTTCCAGAGCTGTAATTATCACGCCTCCTCTTAAACGGACATCTAAAAGCACCATCGGAAGACATCTTAAAAGTCTCAGCCACTACAAAATGAGCTGGCTTAGCCAAAGTCTCCTCCATTATATTTTAGGCTACCAAATAAACTCGAATCTCATGATTGAGCCCAAAGCGGAACCTCTTACAACGATCCTTCTAAGTCAAAACCATCTCAGGAGCATACTAACTAAGGCACACATCCTCTGCCTCATAGTCAGCCACAGGCAAGCTACCTTGCATAAGATCCAAAAATTCCCGCTTATGAGCTTCCATATACTGCTCGCCCAAGAACTTCCTTCTAAAAACCTCAAGGAAATAATCCCAAGTAAAACGGTCAGCTTTCGTACCTCTCTTAACCGTATTCCACCAGCGTTGCGCCTCCCCATCAAGTAGGGACACGGTACAACCCAGCTTCT
The DNA here is from genome assembly GCA_005393395.2 of Gossypium australe. Lineage (NCBI taxonomy): Eukaryota > Viridiplantae > Streptophyta > Magnoliopsida > Malvales > Malvaceae > Gossypium > Gossypium australe. The sequence goes on along the minus strand of CM016622.1, from coordinate 71,960,870 downwards.
TCTCATCAGAACAAGACATCTACTCGAGGATTCTTTCCACCCCTTCCTACCAATACTCAGCAATGGTCGGATCAGTCCCTTTAACCCTAGAAAACTCTTTACCACTCAACATTCGAAGACGTTCAAGTGATAACCCACGATTCACAGGTGCAGGATTGGTAGGTGCAAGAGCAGGGTTTGCACCAACAATCTGCTTCCATCAGAGGTTCTACACTTTCATCAGCTATGTTCACTCTACTCAGATGCACAAGAAGTGCGGAGGATGTACCATCCTCTTGAGCACTATCTCTTACATTCACACATCTATGAGGCATATCTATTAATCTACCATACACAAACACATAAACAAATAACAAACTGTGTGAGTGGCGAGGAAATGATCCAAGTCTCGTTCCTACAAGCAACTACAAAATTAAAGGCAATGCGTTCCCATTCCTACCCCCACATGCATCACAATCAAGAGATATCTCATGTGATTCAAACAAACAAGATAGTTTAAACACTTAGGTCTCCAAAATCCATGGGTTGCGAAACCCCAATCAAAACATCAACAACAATCACCTAGGTCTGAGAGTTATTGAACCTAAGCTTTGATACCACCAAATGTAACATCCCATACCCAGCCTAGACGCCAAGCCGAATACCGAGATGCCACACCACCGTTTCATGTCAATTTTATTGTAATTGTTAGAGTTGAAATACATGCAGTGTAACAACCCATTTTTCAATAGTGTCGGAAATAGTAATTTTGGGACTGCAAATCCGATGAGTAAGTTCGTATAATTAGTATTTAAATTATACGATTCAATAATAATTTTTATATTAAATTTTGATTTCATGAATTTAACTAATTGAATTAAAAGTTAGTATAAGTGGTTTAGTTCAAAAGTCAAATGGTTATTGAAAATAGGGGTGAGCATTCGATCGAATCGAATCGAAAATTTTCGAGCTAATCGAGTTTTCGAATCGTATTTTATCATCCTAACTTAATTTGAAATTTTTTCGAATAAAGTCGAGTGAGACAAAATTCGAATCGAATTGAATCGAATATATTTGTTCGAGTTAAGTTTTAAAAAAATGACTTTAGTTGAAGTTCTTGTAGCAAATCAAGAATGGAACATCACACATGATACAAGATACATAGCAATAAAAAAGAATGAGATACCCATGCTAAAACTCTAAAAACATGAATTTTTCAACATTTCAAGTGTTGGAAGTAAAATATACAAAAATGCACTAAATTAGCTACTGTAATTACTTACTTAAGAGAACCCCTCTTCCCAAAAAAACAATGTATATACATAAATATGTTTGAAAATAAATATGAAATCTTTAAAATAACCTTAAATAAATATTCATTTATCTAATAACATAAGCTTATAATAAGACATGCGTCGGAAAGTTTTTTTTTTTGAAAAGAAGATAAATATAATTCATTCCATTTTTATGCTTTTAAGAGAACAGTAACAACATCCAGAAAAAAAGAGAGAACCCAAACCAAACAGTAACAGAAAGTAAAGCAGGAAGAGGAATTTGTGGCAGGATAATAGACCATCCTCGAATGAACTTAGTCTAATGCATAATATAATTTGTTTCTATAAATACACCAAAATATAGACCATCCTCGAATGAATAGTAATTCACTGCAATTAAGATATCCTATCAAATTATAGAAAAAGACAGCTTTTGGTAAATATGTGTGTGTTTGCATTTACCCCAAATGAAGTAATACATGCAATCAGAAATATTTAAAGGATTTTTAGCATTTTAACATATATATATATATATATATATATATATATATATAAAGATAAAAATAATCAGGAAATAACAAAGAACCCCCCACCTTTTTATAACTGTGCAAGACCTGGCAAACTTCATTATGTAGTTCTCCATTCCTTATTCCCTACAGGCATACAACAATGTCAAAAAGCTCCAACTTTAGTTTAACATATACAACCCTCTAAAACATTTATCCTTACATCCCAACTTGCAATAGCTTTGCACATCAAAACAAGTGAATTCAGAACAGTTGATGGGTTCACTCGGACATGAAAACGTTGGGTGTCATCCAGGTAAAATTAGATTATTTTGAGTTAATGATGATTATTAGAACAAGAGATGCATATCACTGCACATAGACCTCGGAAGGCATCTTCTTTCTCGATATCATCACGTATCCTGGCACAAATTGTTTGATATAAAGACAATGCTAAGCCGCACCACAAGAGTAGCTTAACAGTACATCAAGAAAAGAAATCATGAGGAATCTTGAAAGCTTCCTGTTTCAAACAGGAAGAAGAGAAACTCAAGAAATTTTTTACCTGCTGCTGCTACTAACCCAGAAAATAAGAATCGGGGGTTCTTGAGGCTGGCTTGGGGGTTTGATTTCGGGAGGAAGAGGAATTGGGTTGGGAAACTTGGGATTTGGGGAAAAAAAATTTAGGGTGAGTGCTGACGGGCTTGGGGGAAATGGGTAAAAGCCTAAGATTTAAAAAAAATAAAAAAAATATAATTTATATTCGGTTTATTCGAATTATTCGAGTTATTCGAATTCGAAAATTCAACTCGATTCAAACTCAAAATTCGAAACTCAAAATTCGAGTTGATTCGATTAACTCAATTAACTCGATTAACTCAATTCGAACAATTCGAAATTCGAAATTTTTTTCGATTTTTTCTAATCGAATCGAGTTTTGCTCACCCCTAATTGAAAATGAGGTATTAGGACCTCATTTCCATAATTTAGGGTCATATATATTTTTATTAAATATTTACATAGTTGTATTATAGGTGAATTGAGGTTTAGTTGGGTAATTTTAAAGATTAATTACTTGATTAGGGTAAAAGGATTAAATTGTAAAAGTGGTAAAAGTTAATCGTTATAGATTTAAAATGCCAAAAGGACCAAAATGGTAATTAAACCATGGTCAAGAAGTCCAAGTGATGGTGGATATGATGAAATCCACTACCTTTTGGGCTATTTGCTCTTTTAGTCCTAATTAGTTAGGATTAAATTGAAAATTAAGTTTGTTTAGCAGAAATTTAATATAATTGAAGGATCAATTGTGCAATTAAACCTTCCTTGGATGGTAATTATACCATATTTATATATTATAGACAAATATGGGCATGTTTTAATTATTTTTATAAGTTATATTGTAAAGGTTAAAAGTGTAAATTAGTAAATAAGTAAAAATTATAATGAAACTATTAGAAAGCCAAGTTATCTTATTTATTTTCTTTCTTCAAGCTGAAACTCCATAGCCACGGAGAAGAAAGATTTCAATCAATTAGGGTTTCCCAATTGAGTAGATCAAGATCTAGTGGAAAATCGAGGAAAGGAGAAAATTTCCAAATAGCCCCTGTACTTTGTTGTTGCTGCAATTTAGTCTGGTAAGTTCGTATGGTTTAATTTTAGTACATTTTTAAATGTATTATGTGAACCTAATTGTATAATGTTGGATTATATTGATAAGTGTAATTGAAAATGAAAATAATGATTTGACACGACACGGATCATTAATTGAGTTATTCTAGAATATTACTGCAAACCAGTCATGTAAGTTCATTTGGTTTGTAATTTAATATCTATATGAATTGTATGATGATATGATATGAAATAGAGGATATTAATTGTTATATTGATGATGTAAAATTGTTTAGAAAATGTTATTGAGTTTCAATACTTGGGCCTAATGAACGCAAGATAGAGTACAACTGAATGATGATGTGTTATATGGGGTTGGAATGGAGATTGATGTGGCGTGATTTCTATATTCTTCCCGAGTATACCAATGTTCAGCATTTGTTACGAACTCTCGTGTTATACGATCATGTTCTAGCGTGTTATGGGGGCGTTTGTATAGCCTACGGGCTAGGCACTTAGTGTCGAGGTATGTTATGGATGGATTAACTCTCATGAGCATTTGGCGTGTTATTGGTTGGATTAGCTCTTATGAGCATTTGGTGTGTTTCAATTGGACTACTTGTGTACTCATATCTATAAGTCATTCATCAGGTCATAAATTATTGTATTATAACTTGTTTAATGACTTTGAATGGCATGACTGGTACTTGACATCTTGAGTTAACTCCATTGTGGACATGTATGTTTTTCAGAAATTATTAGTTGAGCTTTGAATTGAATAATGTAATTCACCGGTTTACAATTGTGGTTGATAGGAAACATTAGTTGTTGAATTATGTTTGATTAAATTGTTATATTTACTTCGGTAAGATTTCTGTCGAACTTACTAAGCTTAAATAAGCTTACTTTCGTTACTTGCATATTCTTGTAGATACCTTATTGTGAGACGAGTGATCAAATCAGCACTCAAGTCACACTATCCATCATATTTCAATAGTTTTTGAACGTTTATTTGGGATTATATGGCATGTAATAGGTTGTTATGTCAACGATCGCATTTGATATGTGCATATATAAGCATGTGCCTAGTTGATCCTTGGAATTATGTTTGTTTTGTAATGTGAAGATATTATATGGTTACTAAGTGTGGTGATGAACATAAGTTTAATTTTAACTTGGTAAATTAGGAGGTTGGATAATTGGCTCAAATAAGATAAATTTGTATGTTTGAATGGTTGATTGGATGATGATTTATATCATTCTACATGTATGTATAATTGTGGTTCCAATGAGGGTACATTGGTCAAGTACTTAAAATGGTGGATTTTGCATGATTTGAGTAGGTTTAATGATTATTTGAATAGGTACATAAAAGGGCTGGTTATTGGATTGCTTGGTGTCCAAGGAAGCTTGAAATGGTAAATTTGGTGTTTAAAGTTTATTTAGGTGCACACGGGCTGCCACACGGCTGTGTGTGTAATGCCCCAAATATATAGGGTCTTTAATTTTGGCTGTTTTGACACAATTGCATGTTTGATGTGTTGGTTAGGTGATTTAGGAGTGTTTCGGAGTGCTTGAGAAGTCCTGGGTTCAAGCCTTGGCTTTTAAAAAAATTTTGGTTTTTCCCCTTAAATAAACCTGGACACTGGCATTTAGGCTTTATTAATAATAATGCTTGGTTAATGACACAAGAAGAGATTATGGTCCAGTGGCAAGTGGTGTGTTTGGTATCTATGATATCTGAGGTTCAAATCCTGGGATAAGCAATAGAGTGTTTATTTGCATCTTGGACGGCTAGAGTTTGTGTTGCAGTGAAAGTCTGATGGATGGGAGGTTTGAATTGGTCATGGAGAGATTGTAGGAGCAAATCGGGGAGAAGATTAAGGGAGAGTTTGGTAGAGGGAATCAAGGAAGTGGATGTGTGTGGGAGTGTTGTGCCAAATGGGTATTGGAAGCATAGGAAATTCGGCTGAGGGGTGTTTTCCCTCATTTTTTCAGTTTTTGTCATCGATTTTGGACTCCTAATTCCGCCTCTCTTTCATTTCTCTCTAGGTGCCGAATAGCAACTTACCACTCCTGCACCTTTGTTGCCTCAATTTGCACTCTTTCTTCAAGTATTGTTAGCCGAATCTTTGCTTCCCTCTCCCTCTCCCAATCTAGCCGAATACACTTCCTCTCCCTCCCTCTTCGTTCATTTAGTTTCTCTTTTTCTTTCTTTCCTTCTTCCCTCTTCTCCCTTTCTTCTCCTAGGCCGAATACCATCCATTTTTTTCTAGTTTCGGATTTTTATTAGCTTGTGAACCGAATATTTTCTTGATTAGTTCTGTGGTGACCAAGTTCTCCATTTTCTTTCCCTCTCTGTTACAGTTCTACAAGTGCTCCTGAAATCAGTAGGTGTTCATATTTTTTCACGTTTTGTTTAAAACTATTCTCTCCTATTCCCTTTTTTTTTTTCTAAAAGCCGAATATTTTTCCTTTATGCTCTGTGATGGTCGAATGGTGATCCCTTCCTCTTGGTGTGGTGATCGATGGGCTTAGGTATTCCCGAGGAGTGGAGAAGTGCAAAAGTTATTCAAGTCATCAAACTCTATCTCTCGTTAAGGGTAAGATCAATACCCTACTCTTAGATTAGGCCGAATATTCCGGTGGTTGGTAAGTAGCATTTGTGGATTAAGGCCACATATTGGATCACTGTTTTGGTTAATAAGAACTGTTTTGATACAGATATTCGGCATAGGCGTGTGATCAATCCTGATCGGTGGCCTTAAGAGATTAAAGTCTGTCGTCGATATTTCGGATTAAGTGCTAGTAAGAGGGCGTTACCCTAACGATTAAGGACTAACATCGAATTTCGATGATTCTAGGTTGGGTGCTCGTGGATCTTGGAACGACTCTGAAATAAAAAGGTGTGTAATCACACTATCGTTTCCGTGAGTCGAAAAAGGCCACTACGAGTGTGCGATCGCTCATGTGGGAAAACTCAGCCCACAACCGAGGGCGGTAGATTGAAGAGGCCACTACGAGTGTTCTCGTACACTTGGGCCGTATTGGGCCTTGTTGGGCCGAAATGGGTCGTGTGGGCCTAATGGCTCGTAGGCCCCACACAGATAAAATTTACGAAAAGTAGTAGAAACTATTTTGGGCTACGTAGATCGCATAACTGTGATAGAATTTGGGCCAGGCGGGCCAAGCAAGCGTGTGGGCCCATTTGGGCCGAATATTAGGCTTAGAGCCCATTCACACTGTTTCGACCAAATGGACTATCTGTGTCGCTCGATGGGACTGTAGGCCTTAGGAAAGGTCGTAAAATGACCAAGATACCCCTAAAGGGCAAATTACCGTTTTACCCCTAATACATTAAAATGACTATTTTACCCCTAGAGATAAATTGACAGATGAAAATATGTTCTATATGACTGTACTGAGTAGGACATGTTGCATGCACGAAATATTGACGATATGGCATACTGCATGGGGTTGGGATTCATGTATGGAGGAAGTACTGTTACTGGTGGCTCTGCCACACATACTGATACTGGTGGCTCAACCACAACTACTGTTACTGTTGGCCTTGCCACATACACTGTTACTGGCAACTCTCCTGCGTTATTATTACTGGTAGCTATGCTGCAATATTGGTGTGAGGGCTGGGTGGGTCGGCTTTGTCCCCACATGGTGTGTTGGATTGGTACGGGTGCTGTGCTGGCTGGATTGGGGTGGGTTGCATACTTGCACCATACTGATATTGTATTGGGCTTAGGCCCACACTGTTACTGCATTGGGCTAAGGCCCATACTGTACTGTTACTGAATAGGGCTGAGGCCCAAACTGTTACTGCATGATAGGGGATTACACACTGAGTTCTCGTAACTCACCCTTTTATTTTTAACTGTACAGGTAATCCCCAGCCTTAGATGATTTGGAGCTGTGAGGGACTCAGAGGTGGCCACACGTTCGCTATTATTTAATTTTAAACTTATCATTCAATTTTTAATTTGGGTTGATAATTATGTAATAAAGCCTCTGGTGATTTTATTTTCTCAAAGTTGGATTTTAAACTTTTAATTTGAAACGGCCAAACTGATACAAATAAGTTTTCAAAGTTCATAATGGTTTTAAAAAGACAAACACATATTTTCAAACTTCAAAATGATATTCATTAGAGTAGCTTCCGCGGGTTTCTAACCAACAGTAACAAACATAGCTATCGTTTAAAAAGTGTTTTCTTTCAACAAGCCTGTTTTCGAAAAACACTTCGATGTGACACATCAGATTCGGTCGTAACGTCTAGGCTGGGTTTGGGTTGTTACAGTGTGCCATACACGGTCTAGCACACGATCTATGACACGATTGTGTGACCTAAGTCAGTCAGTTACATGGTTTAAGATACGGGCTGGGACACAACCATGTGTCCTAATTTGAATACTTACACGGCTTGAGCTATGTTACACGGCAGTGTGTCCCCTGTTTTTGAAATTTTTCATATTTTCCTAAACATTCCTGACTTGCTTCAAATTAGTTCGTAAGGGTTTTAAGATTATTTCTTTAGTCCCTTAAGCTTGATTTAAGCCTCGTAAATATAAGTTATTATTGTAATTCAATTACTTTATGGTATTTAAGAAATTAAATTGTAATGATCCTGATTTTACCTATTTCTTTCTGTTAACTTGCTCTAGCATTCTCGTAACCCTATTCTGGCAACAGATATGGGTTCGGGGTGTTACATGTAGTTTTGTTTTATTTTAATTATCCTAACATTTATGAGAATATCACATCATGCAAACTTAGTTTAGTGTTTAACCATACTAACATAAGACAAACAAACATAAAATGTACCTATCCTGAGCATTGGGACCACTTAGCAAATTTTCACAAAAATGTTACATAGGTATCGGTACCGCCTCTATGGTATTGATATTTACTTTAAGTGGTATCAATATCACTTGAAAAATCAATTCCAAACTAGCATGTTTTTTCTCACCAAATTTCAAAACATTGGAAAATATCGGTACCTTTCGTAAGGTATCAATAATTACACCATGAGTATTGATACAGGAGCCTAGGTATCAATACCAAATTGATATTCTAACTCCTAGCTCTTTCAAAAATATAGAGGTATCGTTCTAAAAGCCTTAATATCGATACCTCTGCTTCAGGTTACAAAAATTCAACATAAAAGAGCATCTAAATCATTCAAACTTAATCCCTAAACATCATGCTTCATTCACCTAGTCACATATGCATCAAAATGTTTAAACAATAAACCAACCACCATGTCCAAGTTCACAAGCTTCCCAAACATATGCAATATACAAATAATCCCCAATACGTCTTAACAAACCGATATAAATGTCAACCATATTGCCTTTTTATTCCCTAGAACTAGAATAAGCAAACACCTACTGTAATGAGTAAATAATGGCTTGGATCAATCCCTCGACGGCCACACTACTCACACCGAGAATGCAACTACTCTGCAAAGTATAAAATGTAGTGGTTAAGCTTAACAAGCTCAGTTAATGCCTAGAACAACCACTACGCAAACAAGTCGTCACGCATCAACCAAACAACATACAACATATTCCCAAAACATCATTAACTAAGTGTCATGATTCACATATTTAGTCATATTCCATGCATTATTTTATAGCTTATTTATATGAATGTTTTGGCATACATATATAAATTTTCTGACGCACATGAATCACATATAAGGACATATAATTACATTTTGACACATGTAACAACCCGATTTTGGGTCTAGTGGAACAGTGGTTTTGGGACCACAAATTTGACGCAGTAAAATTTATTTTTATTATGTTTTTATGGTCTACGGTTTTATGGAATGATTTCATGAAAATTTCATTCGAAAATTTTGACGTTTGGGCACTAAATTTAGGTAAAGGGAGTAAATTGCAAAAATTAAAAAATTTGAGTTCTATATGTTAAAGGTGTCCAATTGCTGTGAGATCTTAAATTAGAGGTCCTTAGATAGTAATTAGATCATTGGTTAAATTGGTGGAGAAAAATGGACATGAATTGGTGAAATTTGGGTGCTTTAAAGAGAGGGCATTTTGGTCATTTGGTAATTAAATGAATTAATAAGCAAAATAAAGCCAAAATCTTGTCCGTCTTCTTTTCCATGGCCAAATATCACTAAGGAAGACATAGCTAGGGTTTTTTCATCTTCCAACCTCGATTATAAGTACGTTCTTGCCCCTTTTTTATGCTCTTTACATTTTTGAAGTCATTGTAACCCGATCTATCTATTTCTACCACTAATTTAAAATATGATCAAGGTTTAGGGTTTGACCCATATTAGACATGGGTGTATTTTGATTTTTAATGGTAGATTATGCAAATTTGATGTTGGATAAATAACTTTTACTAAGTGATTTTTTGATGAAAATGCCTAAAAAGGACTTATTTGTAAAAGTTGTAAAATGTGTTTAAAAATGTAAATAAATGAAAAATGTGGGCTATTATGAGTAAAAAATAGTTTTGGCCATGCTTGGGTGTGATGAAATTGAATGAAAATGATTTTACGAGCCTAAAGACTAAAATGTAAAAAGTTGAAAAGTTAGGGGCAAAAGTGTAATTTTTCCATAATATGATTTTTGGGTTGAATTTAATAATGTGAGTATTAAATGAGTTAAATTTGCTATTATAGGTCAAGAAAAATGAGGTTCAGACCTAGATTGGAGGAAAAACAAGGTGTTTGACGATTAGGTCTATTTCTACTATTTTTGTACCAAGGTAAGTTCCTATGTTAATAATGTAGTGTTATATTTGTATTTAATGTTTTGATATTGCATGGATTGTATGATTGATTCTATGAGCATATTCGACGAAGTTCTGGCAAGAGAGAAATCCCGATTGAACCTTAGGAATAGATTAGTATACAAGTGACATGTCGCTAGGAACCCACGTGATTATGTGATTATGTGACTCGGGTGCTGGTCTTGTATGTCCTACCGATGGCTAGGTATACCGACATATGTTGCAGATACCTGACAGCTTGTGTGAGCAGCACTGCGTAGCTATGTCCTAACTGACAGCTTGTGTGAGCAAGCTCGTGGATAGCTCGAGAGCGAGCCTATATGTGTTACGAGATTTGTGGTACCACTAGCTACATATGTGCAAAATTTTCCGTGTCTCCGATAGTATTCCAAGTGGTTCAACGGGTATGTCAAACATGAGAAAGTATGTGATTATGTTACGAGTTGGTACATGTATGTACGAAAAACTCAAATGAAATAGATTCAGTATATGATGAACTATTGGTAAGATTGTGATTGAGTAAGTTATGCTCATGAAGTTTTAATGACATTTAGGACATATGTTATGTTATTCATATGTCAAATGTATAATTAATGTTGTTTATTATTTTTATATGAACTTACTAAGCTATATAGCTTACCCCATTTTTCTTTCCCTTGTCTTATAGTGTCACCAAGCTAGCTCGGGACCGGATATCGTCGGAAATCCATTCACACTATCAATCATTATTTTGGGTACCATTGAAATGTTAATATTTTGAGCTATGGCATGTATAGGGACTTGGTCAATTTCTTATATGTGTCATTGCTAATGTAGCCAAATGTATTAGCTTATAATGGTAAATGATTTCATTTTGTATATGCCCATGAATGATGGCTTATGTTGGTAGAAGTATATTTATATGTTGATACCATTCATGAATGTGGAACTTGCATGATTTGTGTTGATAAATTATGATGTTAAAGCATGTTAGATGTTAGCATGTGGATGGGTTGTTAATACCTTGGTTGTAATTGTTTTGGTTGCTTGTATATGCTTGAATTGGTATTATATGATGTTGTGTAGGTATGTGCATGGAAGGGTGGCAAATGGCTCAGTAAATAGCCTTATTTTGTCCACACAGGTAGACACACGGGCGTATGCCTAGGCCATGCGTGACAGACGGCCTGCCCCACGGGCATCTGTTTCACCATTGTGTCCCCTGCACCTTAATTTTTAGAAACAGAATGTCCAGAATATAGCACACAGGCAGAGACACGGGTGTGTGTCTCAGCTGTGTGTGCTATACGGCCTAGAACACGAGCATGTATCTTGGCCGTGTGAAACTTGCACTTAGTTCGAATTAAATTAATTAAGCACACGGCCTAGCACACGGCCTAGCACACGGGCGTGTGGCACCTTAAATCAAACACGGCCTATAGCACGGGTGTGTCCCATGGACCACACAGGCGTGTGAGCCCTGCTTTTAGCAAAAAAATTCTAAGTTTTGTAAAAATTTCTTGAGTTCTCAGTTTAGTCTCGAACTACTTCTATAGCATGTTTTGGGCCTCGTAGGCTCGTATTAGGGACTTTATGATTGAATACAAATGTTTTTAATTTGGACGCAAATTTATGACTCGGTATTGTGTGAATGCTTGTGTTGTAAGTCCGGTAATGCCTTGTACCCTGTTCCGATGTTGAATACGGGTAAGGGGTGTTACATTTAGTGGTATCTGAGCTACGTTTTAGTCAATCTCAGACTAGCGTAGCGTGTGTAAGAGTCTAGCTATACATGCCATAAATAAACTGTGATAGTGTGATGACTCCTGACAACTTTAAATTGTGTTTTTATATAGTAAATTTATCCTAATCGAGCTGAAGCTGATGACGTAGAAAGTAATGCGCCGGCTCCCACTCAAGGGACCGTGCCATCTGAAAGTATACCATTGACAATTGGTCAGGAGAAGGGGCTAGGGAAGCCTTCCTCTACATGATGAACGAGTGGTATACGGAGTTTGTTCGAACAAACCCAACTGCTCAACCCCCTTCACCCCCACCTATTCCTCAGCCGGTTCCCGTAGCTCCACAGGGTATGGAATTTGTAAGATTGAATAAGCCTCCAGTTGATAAAATCCGAAAGCATGGGGCTAAAGATTTCCGAACTAATGTTGATGATGATCCTGAGAGAGCCGAGTTTTGGCTTTAAAACTCTATTAGGGTACTCGATGAACTGTCTTGCACACCAGATGAATGTCTGAAATGTGCTGTGTCGCTTCTGAGAGACTCAACATACCGGTGGTGGAAAACTCTTGTGTCAATCGTATCCAGAGAGAGGGTTAACTGGGAATTTTTCCAAGATGAGTTTAGGAAGAAATATATCAGCTAGCGGTTCATTGATTAGAAATGTAAGGAGTTTTTAGAGCTAAAACAGGGTCGAATGTTTGTAACCGAGTACGAACGAGAGTTTGTTAGGCTAAGTAAGTACGCTTAGGAGTGTGTTTCCACGGAGGCTATCATGTGCAAAAGGTTCGAAGATGGGTTGAATGAGGATATCCAATCGTTAGTTGGAGTCCTTGAGCTAAAAGAATTTGTAGTGCTATTCGACCAAGCTTGTAAAGCTGAAGAATTAAGCAAAGAGAAAAGAAGAGCTGAAATTGAGACTAGAGATTCGAGAAAGAGGCCGATAAGTAAGTCATTTCAATCTCAGTCTAAGAAATCAAGAGAATCGTTTACTAGTTTGAGTGCTTCTACTGGGTACTCCAACAGAGATCGTGGGAGGCAATACTTGGGTTCTAAAGCCTAAACTACATCAGTAGCGAGCATTGGTAACGCTAGGTCTGGTAGGCCTGAATGTCAACACTGTGGCAGACGACATCTCGGTGAATGTAGAATGAATGACCGAGCTTACTTTAAGTGTGGCTCACAAGACCACTTTATTCGAGACTACCCTGAGATGGCTGAGAAAGACAAGATTTAGAATGCAAGATCGGGCAACACTGCCACTAGAGGGAGACCCTCAAGAAATACGAGGAATGCGACCAGTAGTAAAGGTGTAACTAAAGATTCAACTATAAGATCCGAGGCTAGGACACCCGCTAGAGCCTATGCTATCCGTGCTCGCGAAGAAGCGACATCTCCCGATGTTATCACTGGTACTTTTTCTCTCTATAAAACTAATGTAATTGCGTTGATTGATCCCGGATCAAATCATTCTTATGTTTGCATGAAATTGGTAGCTAGTAAGAGCTTGCCTGTTGAGTTTACTGAGTTGGTGATTAAAGTGTCGAACCCCTTAGGCAAACATGTATTAGTTGATAGAGTTTGCAAGAATTGTCCCTTAATGATTCGAGGTCACTGTTTTCCAGCTAATTTAATGTTGTTGCCATTTGATGAGTTTGATGTTATTTTGGGTATGGATTGGTTGACACTGCATGATGCTGTAGTGAATTGTAGATGGAAAATTATTGAATTGAAATGTGAAAATGGTGAAATTCTTCGGATTGATTTAGATGAGTCTGGTGAGTTACCTATTGTGATCTCTTCAATGTCTGCCCAAAGATATGTAAGAAACGGTTGTGAAGCTTATCTAGCTTATGTATTGAATACAAAAGTGTCTGAATTGAAAATTGAATCAATGCCGGCAGTTTGTGAATATCCGGATGTTTTTCCAGAAGACTTGCCTGGGTTGCCACCGGTTAGAGAAGTTGAGTTTGGTATTGATTTAGTACCAGGGACTTCACCGATATCGATTGCTCCGTATAGAATGGCTCCGACCGAATTGAAAGAACTAAAAGCTCAGTTGCAAGAGTTGACAGATAAGCATTTTGTGAGACCGAGTTGTTCTCCCTGGGGTGCACCAGTATTATTTGTAAAGATGAAAGACAGATCTATGAGACTCTGTATCGATTATCGACAGCTCAACAAAGTAACGATAAAGAACATGTAACAGCCCGATTTTGGGTCTAGTCAGAATAGTGGTTTCGGGACCACAAATCTAACACAATAAAATTTATATTTATTATATTTTTATGGTTTACAGTTTTATGGAACGATTTCGTGAAAATTTCGTTCAAAAATTTTGACATTTGAGGACTCAATTTAGTTAAAAGGACTAAATTACAAAAAGTGCAAAACTTGAATTCTATATGTTAAAGGTGTTCAATTGCTATGAGATTTTAAATTGGACGTCTTTAAATGGTAATTGAACTATTGGTTAAGTTGGTGGAAAAAAATGGACATGGTTTGGTATGTTCCTAAAGTTTTTCATTTAGGGCATTTTAGTAATTTGGTTATTAAAATGAATTAAAAAGCCAAAATTAAAGCCAATTTTTGTCCATCTTCCTCCCATGGCCGAAATTCACAAGGGGAAACCATGGCTAGGGTTTTTCAAGATTCCAAGCTCGATTGTAAGTTTGTTCTAGCCCTATTTTTAATGCTCTTTACATTTTTGAAGTCGTTGTAAGTCGATCTTTCTATTTCTACCATCAATTTGAAGAGATGTGAAGGTCTAAAATTTTACCCATGATGGATCTTTGTGTATTTTGATGTCTAATGGTAGAAAATGCATGTTTGGTGTTTGTTAAACGACTTTTACTAAGTGATTTTCGGTGAAAATGCCTAAAAGGACTTGTTTGTAAAAGCTATAAAATGAGTAGTAAAAGTGTGAATAAATGAAAAATGTGGGTTGTTATGAGCATGATATAGGTTCAGCTAGGCTTGGGTGTAATGAAATTAAATGGAAATCATTTTACGAGCCTAGGGACTAAATTGTAAAAATGTTAAACTTTAAGGGCAAAAATGACATTTTTGCCATAATGTGATTTTGGGCTGATTTGAATTGTATAATGATTAAATAAGTTAAATGTGATATTATAGATCGAGAAAAATGAGGTTCAGAGTTAGAACGGGGAAAATGAGTATTTGACGATTTAGTCCTTTTTACCGTTTTTATGTCGAGGTAAGTTCGTATGTAAATAATGTAATATTATATTTGCATTTTAATGTTTTGATATTGCATGAAATGTATGATTGATTCTATGAGTATATTCGACGAAGTTCCAACAAGCAAGTAAATCCCGGTTGAACCTGGGGAATAGATTAGGATACAAGTGACATGTCACTAGAAACCCATGTAATTATGTGATTTATGTGTCTCAGGTGCTGGTCCTATACGTCCTACCGGTGGCTGGGTATATTGGCATATGTCACAAATACCTGACAGCTTGTGTGAGCAGCACCGTGTAGCTACGTCTCGACTAACAGCTTGTGTGAGCAGGCCCAAGGATAGCTCGAAAGCGAGCTTATATGTGTTATGAGATTTGTGGTAGCATTGGATACATATGTGGCACTTATGTGCAAATATTTTCGTGTATCTGATAGTATTCCAAGTGGTTCAAAGGGTATGTCAAAGATGAGAAAGTATGTGAATATGTTTTGTGATGGTACATGTATGTACATAAAACTCAAAGAAAATGAGCTCAGTATATAATGAACAAGTGGTCAGATTGTGATTGAGTAAGTTGTGCTTATGAAGCTTAAATATCATTTATGTTGAAACGTGTTATGTAATTCATATGATGAGCTATTAGTATATGACAATTATGTTGATGTGTTATGTTGATATTAAATGACATTTATGTTCATATGACAATTATGAAGTTTTAATGACATTCATGTTGATATATGTTATGTTATTCATATGATGAGCTATAGGAAAGAATGTGATTGAGTAAATTATACTCATGAAATCTAATGACATTCATGTTGAAATATGTTATGTTATTTATATGATGAGTTGTTGGTAAGATTGGGATTGAGTAAGTTGTGTTTATGAATTTTTAATGACATTTATGCTAATATTTGTTAAGTTATTTGTATGTCAAGTGTATGAATAATGCTTTATATTATTTTCATACTTACTAAGCTATATAGCTTACCTCCTTCCTTTCCCATGTCTTTTAGGGTTATTAAGCTAACTCGGGTTGGAGATCACCGGAGATCCTATCACACTATCAAGCTGTCATTTTGGGTATAAGTGAATTCAAGTATTTTAAGTCTATGGCATGTATAGGGACTTAGTCATTTGTTAAATGTGTCATTATGATTGTAGCCAAGTGTTGGCTTATGATTGTTAAATGCTTGTTTTGATAATTGAAAAATATAGATTGGTTTATTTGGGCTATCATGGTTGTAAGCCTAAGTGTATATATGTGTGTGCTAATGATTTTTGTGATACGGTCATAGTATGCTTGGTGAATGATAGAAATGTTATTTATGACATGAATGTGATATGTTTGGAAATGTGGTCTATTGATGAAATGATAAAGTGGTGTACAAATAGGTATCTTGAAAATACTCAATTGTGACTTAGTAAATGTTGTGAGTATGATAGATGTGGATATTGTGTTGTTCATAATTGTGGATGATTTGGTTACCTAAGTTTGTTATGTATGTGTCTTAAATTGGTGTAAGTGTATGTGTGTACAAGGATGGCAAATGGCTTGGTAAATAGCCTTTAATTTGTCCACACAGGTAGACACACGGGCGTGTGTCTAGGCCGTGTGTGACACACGACCTGCCCCACGGGCATGTGATTTGGCCGTGTGTCCCCTGCACCTTAATTGTTGCAAAACAGAATGTCCAGAATTGAGCACACGGGTAGAGACACAGGCGTGTGTCTCAGCCGTGTGTGCTACACGGCCTAGTACACGGCCGTGTGGCACGGCCGTGTGGCACAAGTCAAAGAGCTCCCTATTTTGAACACGGCCTGTACCACGGGCGTGTCCTTTGGACCACACGGGCGTGTGAGCCCTGTAACATGAAAAATTTTCTAAGTTTGTAAAATTTTCTAAAGTTCTCGCTTTAGTCTTGAACCACTTTCAAAGCATGTTTTGAGCCTCGTAGGCTCGTTTTAGGGACGATATGAATGTGTATGAAGAGTTTTAAATTTAAATGGAAAATTTATGACTCAGAAATGTATGTTTGTTTGTGTATAAGTCCGATAATACCTCGTACCCTGTTCCGGCGTCAAATACGGGTAAGGGGTGTTACTGAACAAGAATCCTTTACCAAGAATTGATGACTTGTTTGATCAGTTGAAAGGGGAAACAGTGTTCTCGAAGATTGATTTGAGGTCTGGCTACTATCAGTTGAGAGTTAAAGAGTCGGATGTATCAAAAATCGCTTTCAAAACAAGGTACGGGCATTATGAATTTCTTGTCATGCCTTTTGGACTAACCAATGCTCCTGTTGTTTTTATGGACTTGATGAACCGAATCTTCCAACCATATTTAGACAAATTTGTGGTTGTATTTATTGATGACATTCTGATTTATTCTTGAGATGAGACTAAGCATGCCGAGCACTTAAGAACTGTATTGCAGACTTTGAGAGATAAGAAATTATTTGCTAAATTTAGTAAAAGTGAGTTATGGATCTATGAAGTCAGATTTTTGGGACATATTGTTTCAGGAGATGGTATTTGGGTTGATCCGAGTAAGATTTCAGCAATTTTTGATTGAAAGCCGCCCAGAAATGTTTCAGAGGTTAGAAGCTTTTTAGGCTTAGCTGGTTACTACTGACTATTTGTTAAGGGTTTTTCGATGATTGCTACTCTTATGACTAAGTTGTTGCAAAAAGATGTTAAGTTTGAACGGTTCAAAAAATGTCAGCAAAATTTTGAGAAGTTGAAAGCCTTACTAACTGAGGCGCCGGTTTCAGTGCAACCTGAATCGGGAAAAGAGTTTGTGATTTATAGCGATGCGTCACTGAATGGATTAGGATGTGTATTGATACAGGAGGGCAAACTGATAGCCTATGCCTCGAGGCAGTTGAAGGCGCATGACAAGAATTATCCGACGCACGATCTCGAATTGGTTGCCATAGTGTTTGCTTTGAAGATTTGGAGACATCATTTGTATGGTGAGAAATGTCATGTCTTTTCGGATCATAAAAGTTTAAAGTATTTGATGACTCTAAAAGATTTGAATTTGCGGCAACGGAGATGGCTCGAGCTATTAAAAGATTTTGAGCTATTGATTGACTACCATCCCGGAAAGGCGAACCTAGCCGCAGATGCTTTGAGCTGAAAGTCCTTGTTTGCCTTGATAGCTATGAATACGAGGTTGAATTTATCTGAGGATGGTTCGTAGCTAGCTGAGTTGAGAGCTAAACCAGTATTTCTTCAGCAAATTTGTGAAGCTCAGAAAAGTGATAATGAATTGCAAGCCAAAAGAGTTCAGTGTGAATCGGGTAGTGATCCAAACTTTCGGATCGATTTTGATGATTGCTTAATGTTCCGAGATAGAGTATGTGTACAAAAAAATGATGAGATTATTCAAAAAATTCTTCACAAGGCACACAATGGTTGTTTGTCTGTTCATCTTGGTAGTACAAAAATGTATAATGATTTGAAGAAATTGTATTGGTGGTCGGGTATGAAGCTAGATATTTCAGAGTTTGTATCGAAATGTTTGATTTGTCAACAAGTAAAAGCCAAACACTAAGTACCTTCGGGTTTACTTCAGCCAGGGATGGTACCCGAATGGAAATGGGATGGAATTACAATGGATTTTGTAATTGGATTACATCTGACTTCGAAGAAGAAAGATGTTGTTTGGGTCGTTGTTGATAGATTGACGAAATCAACTTATTTTATTTCAGTACGTATCGACTATTCACTTGATAAGCTAGCTGAATTGTACATTGCTAAAATTGTCAGATTGCACGGGGTGCCTATTTCTATTATTTCGGATAGAGATCCGAGATTTACTTTACGATTTTGGAAGAAGTTGCAAGAAGCTTTGGGTACAAAGTTGAACTTTAGTACCGTATTTCATCCACAAACTGACGGTCAATCGGAAAGAACGATTCAGGTTCTTGAAGATATGCTTCGCTGCTATGTTTTAGAGTTCGAAGGTAGTTGGGAAAAATATCTACCTTTAATCGAGTTTGCTTATAACAACAATTTTAAGTCGAGTATAAAGATGGCACTGTATGAGGCACTGTATGGCCGCAAGTGTCGAACTCCGTTGTACTGGACTGAGCTCAGTGAGAGACAGATTCACGAGGTTGATTTGGTTAGAGAAACCGAAGAAAAAGTGAATGTAATTCATGATTGTTTGAAAGTAGCTTCGGATAGACAGAAATCGTACGCAAATTTGAAACGGAAGGAAATTGAATTTCAAGTCGGTGATAAGGAATTTCTGAAAGTATCTCTATGGAAGAAAATTATTAGATTCGGTCGCAAAGGTAAGCTAAGTTCACATTTTATTGGTCCGTATGAGGTTATTGAAAGAATAGGGCAGGTGGCATATTGTAACACCCCAAACCCGGTCAACACACCACGACCGAATCTGGTATGTTACGAGGAAAATCAAATTTTTCTTTTACAACCATAGTTTTCTTTGAAAGTTTGGTAAAACAATCTGGTAAGTTTTGTACTTGCAGAAATCTTGGGCATGATTGTTTAAAAACTCCCATTTCATTTCGAAAACGGGTAATTTTGAAAACTTAATTAGTTGTGAAGTATAAACACGTTTATTTCATTTAGAAATTAAAGTCGTTCTGATTGTTACTAAAACACTTTGACTTAGTAGAAAATCAAGTTTAAGTTAGAAATACCTTTAAGTTCTCTTTATCCCAAATTGTAGTGTGATACCCGATGGTATAGATTAAAACATATCGATTTGAAGTTTTGAAATCGTTGTCTTTCCAAGTTTTAACAAATTTTAAACCAATTAATATGTTAAGGCATGATAAAAATCAACTTTAAGCCTAAACATAGCAAAACATAATTTTAAAAGGCCATTTACAAACCAAAATAAAACCCAACAGTGCTAAATAAGCTAAGGTACCAAATTTTAATAAGTCTGAGCAAATCTTTATTCAGGCATGGCATGAGCACCTCGAGTCCATCCCGGCTCCACGTCCGCGACTAAGTGTCACCTGAAAAGTCAAAGGAGAAGGTGAGTCATATGACTCAGTGCATAGTCCTCCTCCCGATAATGCAACATGCTAACACACAGCTGTACATAGCAATACAGTTAATGCACCCGTTCCTAACCATCCATAACACCTTCTCTACCCCGTGTGGTACCAAACCACTGGTGGTGCCAAACCACTGGTGACCCAAAGTCACGATATCCATAATGTGGTGCCAAACCACAGGTGACCCGAAGTCACGAATAATCCAATGATGGGGCCAACCCATCGTGTGATACCAAATCACTAGCGACAATCCCGTATCTCATAAGTGGGGTCAACCCACGGTGGTGTTAACCACAGGGACGAGTCGCAATGAGGTGCCAAACCTCTGGTGTCCCAAAGACACAGCGTGATACCAAATCACTGGTGACCGCAGTCACAAATCCGATGATGGGGCCAACCCATCGTGTGATACCAAATCACTGGCGTCAATCCCGTATAGTCAACTGTGGGGCCAACCCACCGTGGTACCAAGCCACTGGGACGAGACGCTGAGGTGCCAAACCTCTGGTGACCCAAAGTCACAAAATATAACTGTGGTACCAAACCACTGGAGGTGCCAAACCTCTGGTGTCCCAAAGACACAGTGTCCCAAAGACACGGATATCATAATCCCCCTCCTCTCATTTCACCCGTCATCATGCCATACTCATGTAAATTATGCCTATCATACAAGTCATGCATATCATGCCAACATGCCTAGCATTACATTTCATAGCATACATAGCATAAATCATAATATTAGATATATCAACAATAAAACTCGTAATGCTACAGACTTACCCGGATCCGTACATATACCCCATTTGGGTACCAAATAATCCCTCATACTGTTTTGGTTTTAACAAGGCAATCAGAGTTACACACCTGGTATATCGCAAGCTTTTAAACCAACGGAATCGATCTAAGTCCCTTGATTATCTTGCTCCTAGAATCGGCCAAACAAGGGATTAGTAACCAAGACCATTCGGCCAAAGCTAATAAATCGAATAGGTTAATGATTGAACCCTCACCTTTACTCTTGATTTGGTTTCCTACCAAATCCCGAACCAAACAGTGGTTCTTCTGACAATCGGCCAACCCCTAACAGGCAAACAGTTAATCCTTTAGTAACCCTTGCCCCAATCGAAACCAAAAGATTGAACTAATAACAATAATACCAATCACTTACCACTACTTACCAAACGGTGAATCGAAGGAAGAAGGCTCCCCTTGTCTCCTTCAACAACCGGATGTCCTATAATGAAGTCGATTACACAAGAGATTAGTTTTCTTTCAACAAAAGCCCCAAAGTCATCCTTTAGCCTTACCAAAATCGATAGAGCACTAAGGAGAAAAGAGATAGCCCTTCGGCCAAAATACTCACCTTCACTAACCGATTGCACAACACAAGATGAACACCAACACTACACCAATATTCGGCCGAAACAACACCACTAGGGGAGGGGAGAGATTCGGCTAATACCTTTACAAAAAGAAGAAAAAGTTTCGGCTTAAAATGTTTCAACACCCTTTTTTCTCGGCTTTGAAAGAAAAAGAAGAAAGGGTAGAGATGATAAGAAATAAGTTGATAACCGGCTAAACTCAAAATAGAAAGAGATTAAGAAGAGAAACACCTTCGGTTTTGGAAAGAAAAGGAAATAGAGAAGAAAGATTTGGGGAGAACTTTCGGCTATCAAAGTTTCAAAAGAGAAAAGAAATGCAAATGGGATGCTAGGTTCGGCTAACAGTAAAAGCAAAAGAAACAACCCAAAATGTGTCTTCAAGTAGACTTTCGGCTAACAAAGAAAACTAAAAACACCCCACAAATTTTGGCAAGTCACGGTTTTGGTTTCAAGAAGGAAGAATGAAGGAATTTTCCTTGGACAATTTCGGCTTTGGTATGACAAAAGGAAAAAGTTTGCTTCTAGAGATTTTGACCGAAAAACACCAAAATTCAAAATGAATTTCGGCACTACCCCAACACCACACTACCAAACCGTCCACTCCCCCCCAAATCTCTCCAACATTCGGCCAAACACCTCCCACTACTCCAAGCCACACATTCAAATTAGTTGAACAAGTCAACCTCCACCATTTACTCTCCACCCATTATTCAAATGGGAAGACTTAGTCCAAGGCAGAGTTTGAACTGCCAACAACTCTCCTCCCCTCCATGCCGCCAAAATGGAACAAAAAGGGAGCACTCTGCAGCTTGAACTCAAGACCTCTCCCTTCTGCAAGTGACGTCAATCCAAGCTCCAAGTGGCGCCTTGCTCTGCCACTTTGCTAGCTCATCTTCTTGTGCAACAAAACACCAAATAAAATCTTTAACCCCAGCTCCTTCAGCTCCTTACACATAAAGCTCAAAAACTAAAATTTTCCTACCTACTCAGGCTTACTTCTAGCTCACAACTAAGCCCCGAAACCCCACAAACAACGACATAGCAAGCCATTAACATGCAAACAATGCCACAACAAAATAGCCCCTAACCCGGGATATTACACATATCGTTTAGCTTTACCGACAGAGTTAGAAAGGATCCAAAATGTGTTTCATGTATCGATATTGCACCGTTATCAATCAAATCCTTCCACATAATTTCACCGATAGAGATTGAGATTCTACTCGATATGACTTACAGTGAAGAACTGATCAAAGTGTTAGCTCGGGAAGTCAAATAGTTGAGAAATAAAAGTATGGCTCTACTGAAAGTTTTATGGAAATGACATGGGGTCGAAGAGACTACGTAGGAACCCCAGGAAGCTATGAGAAAACAATACCCAACCCTCTTTTCTTGTAAGATTTTCGGGGACGAAAATCCCTAAGTGGGAGAGTTGTTACAACCTGATTTTGGGTCTAGTTGGAACAATGGTTTCGGGGCCACAAATTTGACGCAGTAAATTTTATTTTTATTATATTTTTATGGTTTCAAGTTTTATGGAATGATTTCGTGAAAATTTCGTTCGAAAATTTTGACGTTTGGGCACTCAATTTAGTTAAAGGGACTAAATTGCAAAAAAGTGCAAAATTTGAGTTCTATATGTTAAATGTGTTCAATTGCTATGAGATCTTATATTACAGGTCCTTAGATGGTAATTAGACCATTGGTTAAGTTGGTGAACAAAAATGGACATGAATTAGGCGAAATTTAGGTGTTTTAAAGAAATGGCATTTTGGTCATTTGGTAATTAAATGAATTAATAAGCAAAATAAAGCCAAAATCTTTTCTGTCTTCTTCTCCCATGGCTGAATATCACTAAAGAAGACATAACTAGGGTTGGGCTAAGCTATATAGCTTACCCCCTTTTTCTTTCCTTTTTCTTATGGTGTCACCAAGCTAGCTCGGGATCGGAAATCACCAGAGATCCATTCACACTATCAATTATTATTTTGGGTACCATTGAAAAGTCAATATTTTAAGTTATGGCATGTATAGGGACTTGGTCATTTTCTTATATGTGTCATTGGTAATGTGGCCAAATGTATTGGCTTATAATGGTTAATTATTTCATTTTGTATATGGCCATGAATGATGGCTTATGTTGGTAGAAGTATATTTATATGTTGATACCATTCATGAATGTGGAACTTGCATGATTTGTGTTGATAAATTATGATGTTAAAGCATGTTAGATGTTATCATGTGGATGGGTTGTTAATACCTTGGTTGTGATTGTTTTGGTTGCTTGTATATGCTTGAATTTGTATTATATGATGTTGTGTAGGTATGTGCATGGAAGGGTGGCAAATGGCTTGGTTAATAGCCTTATTATATATGTTATCGCGTGTGACACATGGCCTGCCCCACGGGCATGTGCTTCAGCAGTGTGTCCCCCGCACCTTAATTTTTAAAAACAAAATGTCCAGAATATAGCACACAGGTGTGTGTCTTAGTCGTGTGTGCTACACCGCCTAGAACACGGGCGTGTATCTTGGCCGTGTGAAACCTGTACTTAATTCAAATTAAATTAATTAAGCACACGGCCTAGCACACGGGCGTGTGACACAGCCATGTGGCACAAGTCAGAGAGCACCCTTAATCAAACATGGCTTGTAGCACGGGCGTGTCACAAGGTGACACGGGCATGTCCCTTGGACCACACAGACGTGTGAGCCCTGTATTTAGCAAAAATTTTCTAAGTTGTGTAAAAATTTCCTGAGTTCTCGGTTTAGTCCTGAACTACTTCTAAAGCATGTTTTGGGCCTCATAGGCTCGTATTAGGGACTTTATGATTGAATATAAATGTTTTTAATTTGGACGCAAATTTATGACTCGGCATTGTGTGAATGATTGTGTTGTAAGTCCGGTAATTCATCGTACCCTATTTCGGCGTTTAATACGGGTAAGGGGTGTTACATCACATTAGTTACAGTGTATGGTAATTTGGTTCTTGAGTTTATGAAACATAGAATTGACTCTATCACTACACATCGGATACACAGATCTCCAACACACTACACATAGACTCGTAGAGTCAAACATATCCCATAAGCGAAACATATAGCTAATGCTCTCCAACACACCACACATACATATCTCAGCGAATGGAGCTTGGTTCACATTCCCTTATCTCTACAAAACTATCCCTGAGCCTCAACGCCCCATATATCATAATCACAAATAAGTGAGTACTCACAATCCTATGGCATGTCAACTATATCCAACGATTTCATTAAGTCACAAGGCCAAAATATCCATAATGTCATCAAATATTACTTACCGATAATCTGTATGTATTCACCAGATAATCATATCATTAGCACATGTTACACACTACCACATGCAATGAATAACATACCCTCATATTTACCGTCACAACATGTAACAACCCAATTTTGGGTCTAGTCGGAATAGTGGTTTCGGGATTACAAATCTGACACAGTAAATTTTGTTCTTACTATATTTTTATGGTCTACAATTTTATGGAATTGTTTCGTGAAAATTTTGTTAAAAAGTTTTTACGATTGGGCACTCAATTTAGTCAAAAGGACTAAATTGTAAAAAGTGCAAAAGTTAAGTTCTACATGCTAGAGGTGTTTAATTGCTATGAAATTTAAAATTGAAGGTCCTTAGATGGTAATTAGACCACTGGTTAAGTTAGTGGACAAAAATAGACAAGAAGTAAGAGAATTGTTATGTTTTAAGCTAAGGCATTTTGGTCATTTGGTTAATAAATGAATTAAATAGCCAAATTAAAAGCCATTTTTTGTCCATCTTCTACCTCATGGCCAAAACTTGCATGGAGAAGATATAGCTATGGTTTTCCTAGCTTCCAAGCTTGATTGTAAGTCCGTTCTAGCTCCATTTTTAATGATCTTTACGTTTTTTGAAATCCTCGTAACAAGATCTACCTATTTCTACCATTATTTTGAAGTAGGGTTCTTGTTTAAAATTTACCAATGTGTAGCATGCATGTATTTTGATTTATGATAGAAGATATTGATTGCTTAAGGTGTGATAAACAACTTTTACTAAGTGATTTTTAGTGAAAATGCCTAAAAGGACTTGTTTGTAAAAGTTGTAAAATATGTAGTAAAAGTGTGTTTTAATGGAAATTGTGGGCTGTTATAGTAAAATGGTTCGGCTAGGCCTGTTTATTACAGAAATTAAATAGATTTCATTTTCCAAGCCTAGGGAAAAAATGTAAATAGGTTAAAGTTTAGGGGCAAAAATGTAACTTTTCCATAGTGTGATTTTCGAACTGAATTCAGCAATGTGATAATTAAATAAGTTAAATTTTCTATTATAGAGCAAGAAAGACGAGGTTCGGACCTTGATCAGGGGAAAAACAAGGTTATTGACGATTAGGTCCATTTCTGCTACTTTTGTACAGAGGTAAGTTCGTATGTAAATAATGCATTGTTTTATTTATGTTTTAAATGCTTTAGTATTGTATGGATTATGATCGACTCTTTGAACGTAATCAACAAAGTTCGACAAGCGAGAAAATCCCGGTTGAACCTTAGGAATAGTTAGGATACAAACGTCATGACATTAGGGTTATTAAGATTTCGTGTAAGACCATATCTGGGATATGGCATCAATATGAGATTTCGTGTAAGACCATATCTGGGATATGGCATCGATATGAGATTTTGTGTAAGACCATAGCTAGCCTATTGGCATCGATATGAGATTACATGTAAGACCATATCTAGGATATGGCATTGGTACAATATTGTATGTACGAGATTCTTAAGTATCCTTTAGTATTCCAAATGGTTCAATGGGAAATTCAGCGGGTATGTCAAAGAAGATAAAAAGTATGTGAGTATTACGAATTAGTATAGGTATGTACGTAAAGTTTATAAGCATTGACTTCATGAAATTGTGAGTTCATGATTTCCACGAGAATGATTTATGAAAATATTGTGATTATGAGCCTATACTTGTGATGTATGAAATACATAGTAAATTCGATTGACGATTTTTGTGATTGGCTTTCGGGCTAGATTGAGTCTTGACATAACATGTTGTATTCATGCAAATAGTGATTTATTAGATATGAGATAAAGGAAAGATTGGCAAAATTACCTATTAGAATGATTATGGAAGAATGGAAAGATAAGAGTTTAGGCCATTGAAAGATGTAAGAGTATATGCTTGAAATGTAAATGCTCGTAATTAATGTGTATGTTTTATGCAAGGTTTGAAATTGTTTGTTGATCGTGATAAATGATATGTTATTCTTATAACTGAATAAGATGTGCTCATTAAGTTTAATGTCATTTATTTTGGCTTAATTTATGTTATTCATATGATTGAGTGAGTTATGCTTATGAAGTTTAATGACATTTATGATAATATATGTCATGTTATTCATATGACAATGTATAATTAATGTTGTTTATTATTTGCATATGAACTTACTAAGCTTTAAAGCTTACTCCTCTTTCCTTTCCCATGTCTTATAGGGTTAATAAGCTAGCTCGAGTAGGAGTTCAACGGAGATCCTACCACACTATCAAGATGTCATTTTGGGTATAAATGAATTCAAGTATTTTAAGTCTATGGCATGTATAGGGACTTAGTCATTTTGTTAAATGCGTCATCGTGATTGTAGCCAATGTGTTGGCTTGTGATTGTCAAGGCTTGTTTGATAGTTGGCCATGTAGATTGGCTTATTTGGGCTATCATGGTTGTAAGCCTAAGTATGGATATATATGTGCTAATGTCTTTGGTGATATGGTCATGATATGCTTGGTGAATGATAGAAATGTTAATTATGACATGAATGTGAGATGTTTGGTTGCCTAAGTATGATATGCTTTGTGCCTTTGAATTGGTGTAAGTGTATGTGTGAACAAGGGTGGCAAATAGCTGGTAAATAGCCTTTATTTGGTCCACACGGTTAGGTCATGTGTCTAGGCCGTGTGTGACACAAGATTTTCCCCACAGGAATGTGATCCGGCCGTGTGTCCCTTGCACCCTAAATAATTGCAAAACAAAATGCTCAGTAATGAGCACATGGGCAGAGTCACGGGCGTGTGTCTCATCCGTGTAGACGGCACGGCCTCGAACACGAGCGTGTGCCTTGGCCGTGTAAAGTCTACACCTATTTTATGAAAAACTATGAAAATATAATCGATCACACGGCCTAAGCACACGGGTGTGCGACTTGGCCATGTGACCTTAATTGGATGATGACGTCATAAATAGAATGCTCCCTAATTTGAACATGGCCTGAAGCACGGGCGTAACCGTGTTCCGAATCCGCACGGGCGTGTGACCCCTTTTACATGAAAAATTTTCTAAGTTTTCCAAAAGTTTCCAAAGTTCTCGGTTTAATCTCGAACCACTTCTGATGCATGTTTTGGGCCTTGTAGGCTGGTTTTAGGGATGATATGAATGTTTTTGAAAAGTTTTAAATTTGAGTGGAAATTCATGTCTTAGTTTTGAATGTTTGCTTGTGAATAAGTCCAGTAATGCCTCGTACCCTATTCCAGTGTCGGATACTGGTAAAGGGTGTTACATTTAGTGGTATCAGAGCTATGGTTTAGTCGATTCTCGGACTAACCTAGCATATGTGAGAGTCTAGCTATACATGCCATATTACTATCTGTGATAGTGTGATATCTCTCGACTCTGATGAAATTGTTTTGTCGAGGCAGAGTGTTTTCCAACCGATTTAGTTTTGAAAACGCTAAAAGTGATACTAAGGTATTTGAAAATGTGTATGTGATGATGTGCAAAATGAAATGACCATAAGTTGAGAAATATGGGTAAAATGTCATTGCTCCGTTTGAAAGTTGTATTTCAATGGATTATGGTGATTTTATGAAATGCATAAAATGTTTTAAATGTTGCAAAAAGGATTTAGCCTGAAACGGCAATCCCGAATTAAGCCCTTTCGAGCATATGTTATGAAATGGATTTAGCCCGACAGGTAATCCAGAGTAAGCCTTTAGAGCATACATTTTCGAAAGGATTTAGCTTGAATTGGCAATCCTATTATGTCATATGTGGCTCGAGAGTATGCTCCATAAATATGTGCCAAAGGGGCACTTTTGAATATGAATTTACAGATTGTTGACATGCATACCTTGAGTATACTACTCGAGTATCCATCGAAATTACAATAGTTCAATGGGGATTATTCTTGAAATATGAAAAGTGAAATGAAATGGAAGTTTATATTGTGATAAGCTCATCCATATTTATTTGGCATTCATATGATGTTATGTGCCTAATTTGTTTGATAAGTGAATGTGATAAGTAAACTTACTCAAAATCTATGGAATGTGTGTGTAAGTGCAGTTGTTTGAATAAGATAATCTAAAAGTTCGTGTAACATAAATAAGTATGTTGATTAGCTTAAAGTGAACTATATGATTGTGAAGATATAATGTTGATGATGAATGTTGAGTCAAATGTGTGTATATATGAGAGTCTAGTTAGAGGCTTTACGACCTCACCCTCTTACCAATGTGGTATTTTATAACAAAGTTTCACGAGATTTAAGTTGAATGAGTTCACAAGTAAGAGACTAAAGAGTTCAGTAGTGGAATGACTAGTAATGTGGTCATAGTTAAGAATAGTTTCACAAGTGAATACAGTTCTGGAAAAGATGCCAGGTTATTCTAAAGATCAATAGGATTTCGCGATGTGTCAGTTAAAGAAAAAGTTAATCTCAGCTAATTGACTCATTTAAGTATGATGTCTAAAGTATGTATTTGCTGGAATTTCTTTCGGATTGATTTTCGTTAGTAAATGGAATAATATGGGACTAATGATGATAGAATTAGTCGGAGAAATGATACGTGAGTTGTAAAGATGTCTGCGTGTAACAATTATAGTTGAATAGATTATGATGATCTCTCCTGAGTATTCTATATATTCTTTTGTCCTCTGGGGTTTATGTAATTGTTCATTCTCTGATGAAAGTTTTATCGTGTGAGAATGCTATCTTACTCTAATGTTAGACGAAAACACTGTCGGTTTGGTTGGTTTATGATCAGCATATCTTATCTCTCTTTGGGGTTCTATTCTATTATGTTGAGAATAAAATTTGATGGTGAAAATTTATGTGAGGCTATTCTTCTATTTCTACTGGGTGTTTCTTTGTTTTATATACATATTTGGAAAATGTATTACCTTTGTTACAATTGATTCCAGAGCGTATAAGCATTGTTTTTCTTCTGATTTTCTCTAAGGAATCATCAATATCTTTATTATTTTCATATGAGTTATGTTCTCGGATTTCCAGTATGGTATCGCATCTTGGATTTCTTTATCTCGATTTTCTTATCATCCATATGTCATAAATTATCAATCATGGCTCATCTTTAAAGTGTGTTATTTGGTTTGTGATAACTATGTCTATTATGGTTGTACTTCTGGTTCGATAATAGGAACGTGGTGATTCTGGTATCTAAATTTCTCTAATTTTCGTGAAAGGAGTTGACATCAACAATGGTATAGATAGTGGAAGCTCAAGCTCAAATTGTATGATAGTTTTCTTTTCTCAGGAAAGTTTGATTAAAGTCAATGTGTTCAATCAGGATATTTTGTTTTCTTGAGCTAATGCAGTTGTAAAGATCTTTGGTTAGCATGATAAGGGAATTATAAAAGATTGTATGTTTGAGTTATTTTAACAGCATGAAAGAGGAAGTATTTTGATATGATATTATTTGATAGTTGAGATTGACTCAGTTGTTTTATCTGAGTGAGCTGGCCGTTGAAAGGTAATTTGAGTCATACGCATTTAAATTATCCTCAGGTATGGAAATGAATTTTGTGCATTCATGAGTAATTAGAGGACAATCTGAAGGAAAAATTTATATTTTAGACAGTATGATACGAAGATATAACTAATAGATTTGTTCTAATCGGATGATGTTATTATGAGTTAAAGTTGTTCTGATTGATAAAGTTAACACATTTTGTGAAAGTTGAATGGTCTGTTGAGTACTAGCAAAGTAGAAAACAGTTTAAGGTATTGTTAACAGGAGCACTGGTTTTGTGTTCAGTTTGAATTGAGTAAAGAATTTTTGATTTTTCAATGATGCACTATTGAACGAATTGGAATGTGTTTTAATTCAAGAATTGCCCGTTTAACGATAGCATGCTTCCGAAAGTATTGCCTTGGAAAGAGATATGTGAGGTGGAATTAAGTTGTGATTCTGAGCAAAAGGGTGAAAGTGATTCATGAAAGTTGAAAGCAACTACAGACTGACATGAGTAGTTTACAGATTTGATGATTTAAGATATTGTTTTATTTATGTTTTAAATGCTTTAATATTGTATGAATTATGATCGACTCCTTGCACATAATCAACAAAGTTCGACAAGCGAGAAAATCCCAGTTGAACCTTAGGAATAGTTAGGATACAAACGTCATGACATTAGGGTTATTGATATTTCGTGTAAGACCATATCTGAGATATGACATCGATATGCGATTTCGTGTAAGACCATATCTGGGATATGGCATCGATATAAGATTTCCTGTAAGACCATAGCTGGCCTGTTGGCATCGGTATGAGATTACATGTAAGACCATATCTGGGATATGGCATTGGTACGGTACTGTATGTACGAGATTCCTGAGTATCCTTTAGTATTCCAAATGGTTCAATGGGAAATTCAACGGGTATGTCAAAGAAGAGAAAAAGTATGTGAGTATTACGAATTGGTACAGGTATGTACGTAAAGTTTATAAGCATTGACTTCATGAAATTGTGAGTTCATGATTTCCACGAGAATGATTTATGAAAATATTGTGATTATGAGTCTAAACTTGTGATGTATGAAATACATAGTAAATTCGATTGACGATTTTTTTATTGGCTTTTGGCTAGATTGAGTCTTGACATAGCATGTTGTATTCATGTAAATAGTGATTTATCAGATATCAGATAAAGGAAAGATTGGCAAAATTGCCTATTAGAATGATTATGGAAGAATGGAAAGATAAGAGTTTAGGCCATTGAAAGATAGTAAGAGTATATGCTTGAAATGTAAATGCTCGTAATTAATGTGTATGTTTTATGGGAGGTTTGAAATAGTTTGTTGATCGTGGTAAATGATATGTTATTCTTATCAAACCTAGCCTTAGGGCCCACCGGGCCCATTTAGCCACTTTCAGCTTTTCAGCTTTCCTGCATTGCCGATTTCGTGTGTGTATAGTGTTTGTACACACCTGGATACCACGACGTGCTATTCTATCCTTACCCTTGATCCCACAACCAACCAACCTTCAATCAACCACTCATACTTAATCAAAATATTTTCTCAAAAGCTGAAGCCTTACCGTGTGCCACCGGGTTCTAACAGCCTTTCCTTAGCTACTAATCACAAGTATCCCCTAGATCTACACTCACACATACATCATTAAAAATTCAAGTGACTCATAATCCACACAAGTCACCCCTATAGATCACACACACATTCGGCCATTCACTTAATCCACCATCGAGTTGAGTACACTTACCCTTGCTAACGATCCTACCACACTTGCGATCTTTGAACCTTATCCTTGTTATCACAGAGTTAACGACAGGACAGTTAGATAGCCTTTCAGCTTTTAGCAAAACGTATAAGGGAGGTTAACCGAATACTTACCAAATCCCCTTTTGATCCTGCGGCCTAGATGCTATTAACTAGATCTGACTTTTAACACTTGACTGAGAGTAGGTAACAATCGATTTGTGATGGAGAAACACAACAAAGATTCGGCACTAATGGGGATTTCAACAAGAAAGGATGATGGTAATTCGGCAAAGAAGAGAATTTGGCTATAGGGGAATTTGGCTTTGAGAGAAAGAAGAAGAACACAACTCTAATAGGAATTTTGGCAAAAAGAATGCTGGGTTTTCTTTTCGGCAAATGAAAGAATTCGGCTGAGGGGGAGAAAAGGAAGAAATAACATAACCCAAGGAACCCTTCAATGAATTCGGCACCCCCTTTATATAGCCACCAACCGAACACTCCTTTCCCCACAGTTCCATTCGGCACCAACTCCTCCTTCTCCTCTTCTCCTGACTTTCTCCCTGATAACACCTTAATCTTATTCGAAATTTCCTCCACGTCCAACTCACCTGCTTACTTCAAACTCTCCACGGCAAGAGTTCAAAACCAACACAACTCTGGCCGCCCATACAGTAAAATAAACACTCCACAAAATGCCACTCCTAATGCTCAAACCTTGGACCTCCTCAGCTAACAACACGCCACCTTATAGCTCCCCAAGTGACGCCACTTGCCACTGGGCCACAAGCCCATTTGTGTCCTATTTCTTTTTCATTTATTTAAAAGGCCTACTAACTGAAGTCACAGTTCCCTTGGGCTAAAACCAAAATTTTTCCTATACCTTTACTTGATCCCAAAACATCTCCAACTCCCCTAGACACTCCAAATTCATTAATCCTCAAAGCCCACATGCCAATTGTCATTTTTCTCGCTCACTTAAAATTTTTTTGAGATCCAAAGCCCAAAGCCCAATAGGCCCAATTCTTCTAGGCCCAAATTCGGGGCGTTACAATACATTTATTAATTTGTTTTTAAAAGCTTGTTCGTTACAAAAATTTGGTTTAAACAGTTGCGGAAACGTGATATTTAAAAAAAAAACCATAGTCATTGTTTTAAAACCTATGTTAAGTAAACTAGCAATTTGTAAGGAATTACCAAATAAAAGTTAAAACAAACCCAATGGCCTCATTACACAAAAATTATTAACCCAAAATTAAAGTAAAGTAAACTAAGATAAAATAGCTAATTTAACCTCGAGAACATACAGGACGTGTGGCCACCTCCGAGTCTCACGCAGCTCCAAATCCTCTAAGGCTGGGGATTACTTGCGCAGTTAAAGAGAAAGGGTGAGTTACGAGAACTCTGTGTGTAATCCCCTTAATACACCCACAGTTTGGGTCCAAGCCCATACAGTATTATTTTGGGCCTAAGCCCTACTCAGTAACGGTCTGGGCAGAAGCCCTATTCAATAACAGTCTAGGATGAAGCCCTAATCAGTAACAGTCTGGGCCGAAGCCCTATGATATGCAAAACAAATATGTACCCAACCTAGTCCAACCAACACACCACCTGTACCAACCAGCACACCTATGGGGACCAAGTCAACCCGCCCAACCAGCACACCAATAACGCAGACTAGCTGCTAATAACAGCATACATGGCTGAGCCACTAAATCGGTATAATGTGGCAAAAGCCACTAAATCAATATAACGTGGCAAAGCCACCAGTACAGTGCTACCTCCAAATCCATAACCCAACCCATGCAATATGCCATGTCATAATTAAATCATGTAAACAGTGCATCATCATAGACATCAATCATTTAGTTACTACTCATACATCAATGATCCTACCACTAAGGGTAAAACGGTCATTTGGAGGGTAAAACAGTAATTTCGCCACTGGGGGTATTTCGGTAACTTTACCCTTACAACGGCCTTTCTGAAGGCCTATTGTCGCCTCGAGCGACTCAGTTTCCATTTCCAGTCAATACAGTGCTATTGGACCTAAAACCCAATTTCGGTCCATACGGGCCCACACGCTTGTGTGGTCTATTCTATTCGTTTTCAGTCTCGATTCTACGAACTTCGCAGTCGTATCAATTAACTGACACTTTCTATCATTTTTGCTCATATGGACCTGTTAACCCGTTGGGCCCATTTGGCCCGTTTCGGCTCAACAAGGCTCATTATGGCCTCAGTTCCATGTGAGCGTTCGTGACACTCCCAACAATCTATCGCCATCACTAGTGGCTCGGTTTATCCCTACGAGCGCTCGCACGCTCGAGTTATCTCAGTTGCCAGTATTCCCGGCTTTTTGTTATTTCGGCTTTCAGCCGATTCACAGATCATAGCAATAGCAGATTAAACAGAGGTGTGAGATTACACACCTTGATTACGAGTGTGATATGAAAACTTCCAAAGCACCTATGAAACAATTGATTAATAGTTAGTCTCTACCTCAGGTAAATCAAAATACTGATGTATTTAACTAAACAAGCCTTTCTTACCACGTGATATGATCTCCCTCAGCGCAACGGTAATCGGCCCTATTCTGAGGCTAAAGAAAGCAAGTTCCTAGCATTAATCGACAAAAAGAATACGTTAGCACCGCTATTCTAAGGTAACTAAAGAAACAGCCTTTTGGCCCCCAAAGAACCCAATCTAGCATAAGAGAAAAGAAAATAACAGCCCTCCTTCCGGTTATAGACAGACTTACCAACCAACGAACAACAACAATCAACAGTTGTCTAACAACAAGATTCGGCCCCAACCACCAAGATCAAAAGGATTCAGAATGAATAGGGTAAGTAGATTCGGCTTACAACCGACACTTCAAGAAGAAAACTTTTCGGCCTAGGGAGAAATTAAAAAGGTGTAAGTGTGGTTACCGCTTAGGGGTATAGAAGAGAAACGAATGATAGGAAGAAGAGAAATGAGGAGAAAGGAGTAAAGAAGATGAAAGTAAGGCTTACCAATTCGGCACTTAACCGTAAAATGAAGGAGAAATAAGGAGAAAAAATGAAATGCAAATAGTGTGAATTCGGCAGAGGTCAGAGGAAAGAAAGAAGAACAAAAGAAAATGAAAAGAAACGGCCTGAAATTCTAGAGAATATACCAAAGTGCAAAAACCTTTGAAAGAAACCAGAGAATTTTCGGTACACACACACTAACACCAACCGAAAATGCGCTCCCCCAAAATGCCAACCTTTGGCCGAATTTCCCTATTCACTTCCCCACATTCGGCCAACACCCCCTCACATATCCATCCCTTGATTCTCTCCACTTTTCCTCCTCATTTTGCTCTCCCTCATCCATTTGAATTATTTGACCAAGTCTCCCACTCCCCTTGAAGAGTTTGATCTGAACTCTGCTTCCTCCACTCATCTGACACAAAATAAAAGCCTCCATTTGCAAACTGTGGGATTCGAACCCCTCTCCTCCTTGCTCTCCACTTGACGCCACACCATCACACCACATGCTCAACTTGTGTTTCTAAAACACACCCAAATTTACTTAAGCCCTACTCCCAACAACCATCTCCACTAAAGGGTCAAAAATTAAAATTTTTCCAAGGCTCCGACTCGAACCCAGGCCTCTCTAGAACCCCCAAACACACTCAAATAGCCAACTGAGCAAGCACAACATAAAATTAAACAAAAACCACAACCCCTAATTTTTGGGATGTTAAACATGGGCACTAAAAAAGTGAGTTATAGGGCCTTCGTCTTAGTAAATCGAGTTCAAAAATAATTATTAGAAATATTTAGGAGTCTAGTAGTGTGCTCGATTAGGTTTTAATTAGGTGAATTTAGCTTAATTGAGAGAAATTAGGAAAAATGACTAAATTGAATATAGGGTAAACGTTTAATTATAGATTAATAGAAAGAAAAGAGGACCAAAATGGCAATTAAGCCATTAAAGGGGAATGAGGCGGCATATAAGTAATAAAAATCCAAGATTTTATGTATTAGCATATCTTATTATATTATTGTTATTAAATTGAATTATATTATTAATATTATTATTATTATGAAATAAAATATGATTTTGACAAATGGATAGTGATAAAAATATACAAATGTAATAATAATATATACAATTGTAACATATTTATTTAATTACTTTTAATTAAAGTAAATAGGTATTTATTATTATTAAATTAAATTAAAAATATTTATGAGATAAATAATTAAATTGTGAGATTTTTTGTATAATAAACAAATTAAGTAGTGACAATTGTAATAATGAGAATATATTCATTTGTATTATATTTTTTTATTTACTTGAAAATTAACTAAAACATAATTATTAATTAAATAATTATATTATGAGATTATTATTTGATAAACAAATTAAGTATATGACAATTGTATGGTATCGATGGTGTGTATAAATGTGAATATATGATTAAATATTGAATAGATATTTAGAATAAAATTATATTAACATATGTTAAGCTAACAAATAAAATAAAGTAAATAAATTATAAAAGAAATAAAGAACAAAAGATAGAAAGAAGAAAAAGAGAAGCATTCGAACGGTGGAAAAGAAGAAAGGGAAAGAAAGAAGAAAGGGAAAATTAGGGATTTGAAGCTTGGAGTTTAATTTGGTAAGTCAATTAGGTCCTTCTTACTTAATTTTGATGTTTTAAAAGCTTTAAAACAAGGTTTTATTGAAATTAAGTTGATATTTTAAGAGTTCGTAGGTTTTCAAGTATAGTTTATGTTGAACAAAAAGATGAATTAGGGATTTAATTAAATGAATTTCAAGTTAGAATTGATAAAAGGATTAAATTATGAAGTAAGCTGTAAGTTTTATCATTTAGGGACTAAATTGAGGAAAATTTGAAATTAGGAAAATATGTTGAAATTTTAATAGTTAAATTTGTGTTTGGATGAAATTTGAATAGAAATAGAGTGTGAATTGAATTAGAAAAGTAAGTAAACTTAGTTAGGATTAAATTGGGAATAAGATAGGAATTGATTAGAAATTCAATTATTTATTATAATTAGTACTGTAATTAATAGTATAATTATTTTAATTTCCGTAGCTAGCAAAGAACCCGAGGCATCAGCACCGAAAGGAAAGGAAAAGGTTGTCGAGGAATAATCGAACAAATCTTGGTTTGTATTACTATAATTCAAGTTATTTATTATTAAATATTAATTTTAAATTTATTTTTTTATGATAAGTAAATATTGATGTAAGTGACTTTATTAAATTGAATTTAGAAAATTGAATTGAATGAGAAATATGTGTTAGTATTGAATTGTATTTTGATTAGTGAATGGAAAAGTGAATTTGATATTGAAAGTGAATTTTTGAAATGAAAGTGAACTTGAATTGAGAATTGGAAACCCTATTAACTAGTCGGGTTGAGTCGGATATAGTTGTCATGCCATAGAATTGGAAGAGTTCAAGGATTCTTCGACCTCGAGTCGATGAGACACTTAGTGTCATTATATTACTTCGGATAGATTCGATGAGATACTGGGTACCAACATTCTTCGGCTTGGCCGATGAGACACTGGGTGTCAAATATTGTTTCGAACTATCCGATTAGGCACTGGGTGCCAATTTGGTGTGTATGGTTAGATCCGTGTATCCGCCAAAGTCCGAGTCCGTTAATAGGGGTAATTAAATGAAAAGTTAAATTGAACGAAATGAATCAGTTGAGCCATTGGAAAGAAACGTGATTGTGGAATATGATTTGAAAATGTGAATTGAATATGAAAATGTGAAGGGAAAGCATGAACTAAATGTTCATGAGATAAATAATGACTCAATGTGAAAGTATATGATATTAACTAATGAAAAGCTAAATTGAATTGTAAATATTGAGAAATGAAAAGTTATATATATGAATTAGTTTGGTAAATCTTAAAGTTATATGATTTAATTTACTTGGTTATTGTATTATAATTTGAATTATGGTAATACTACTGAGTATGAAATACTCAGCGTACGGTTGTTTCCGTGCGCAGGTTGATAGGAGTCCAGTGTCTCGGTCCAGCATCCGAACGATCCCGACTCCAGCATAAAGATTTTGGTGATGTTTTCTTTCTTTAAGTGAAAGTGGCATGTACATAGGGATTATAATGGTTATTTTGGTATGTTATATAATTTTGTTGTAAAGAAAGGTATTTGGTGTTTTGATGATTAAATTAGTGAAATGGTAGAAATTATTTATGGCATTGGTATTGAATTGAAATGGTTTGAATAGTTTTATGAGCTAATTAGAAATGATAATAGGGTTTTCATTAATTAAGTTGATAAGTCAATATGCCAAGTATGATTTAAAGTATATTTGAGTATATAAATGCATTGGTTGAAATACTGGAATTGGTTTGGTTGATTTTTGAAATTTACAGGGAAGGTTAAATATTTTTAAAGGGGTTATATTGAATTTTTTTTTAAAAAAAAATTGAATGAAGTCAATTAGCAAAAAAATTATATGAATTTATGATTATATTATAATATGATTGTTATTTATTTAAAAAATATTTGTAAATTATCTGATATGTCCGGTAATGCCTCGTAACCCTATTTCGATGACGGTTTAGGGTTAAGGGGTGTTACATTTGTTGGTATCAGAGCTATCAGCTTTCGTTGATTCTCGGGCTAAATCGGGCTCGGAAGTGAGTTTAGAAGTACATGCCACTATTGAGTCGAAATTGAGTCGGGATTTTGGATGCTGACCTATTTGTTTGTTTTGTTTTATAGATTAAAGATGTCAGATGAAAGAATAAATGATATGATGAAGAAATGTATACCGAAGATGAAGAATCTTACGGGTTAGATGAAACTGAATCGGTAACACCTAGTATTAACCCGATAAGAAACCAAACTCCTACAGTAGAAAAAAGAAATTATAGAGATGATTTTGATATATTAAGAGTTATTGCTGATGCTTTGCAAAGAGTAGTGGGGACTGTTCCTGCTATGACTTCTGCACCAACTCAAAGTCTGGCCCTGATAAAAGAGTTAATGAAATATGGTGCCACCAAATTTTTGCGTCTGAAGGGAGTTGATCCATCCACTGCAGAGAATTGGATGGAATCAACTAAACGAGTTCTACAGCAATTAGAATGTACCCCTCGAGAGTGCTTGATCTGTGTTGTTTCTCTGTTGCAAGGCAAAGCTTATCTGTGGTGGGAATATGTAATACGACATCTGCCTACAGAACAAGTGACATGGGACTTATTTTAGAAGGAATTTCAAAAGAAATATGTTGGAGAGATGTATATTGAAGACAAGAAACAATAGTTTTTGATGTTGCAGCAGGGTGACATGTCAGTTATAGATTATGAAGAGAGTACTCAAGACTTAGCAGATATGCCTTCGAGTTTATTCCACCCGAAGCAGATAGTTGTAAAAGATTCTTACGAGGATTGCGAGATGAGATCAAAGTACAGTTAGTATCTCACTGTATCATTGAGTTTATGGATTTGGTTGAGTGAGCCAAAATGGTAGAGTAAGTGTTGGGTCTCGACAAAAGGACTAAGAGTGTCAAACTAACTGGGAAACATGCAAGAACTAC
The DNA here is from genome assembly GCA_005393395.2 of Gossypium australe. Classification (NCBI taxonomy): domain Eukaryota; kingdom Viridiplantae; phylum Streptophyta; class Magnoliopsida; order Malvales; family Malvaceae; genus Gossypium; species Gossypium australe. Next base: position 71,921,260 of record CM016622.1, on the reverse strand, counting down.
CAGCTCAAATCTGCAGCCAAAAAGATAAAAGGAAACTCAAGGTGGATGGAGATCCAGTTTTAGATCTGATAGAGGCGGTAGAAGAAAAGGGAGACAAACAACAGTATCTACTAGCAGTGTGAGAGGTCCACCTCAGAGTGTGGAAATTCCAGATTGTCAGCACTGTGGAAAGAAACACATAGGAGAATGTTGGAAATTAACTAGAGGCTGCTTCCGATGTGGTTCTACAGATCACTTTATCATAGACTGCCCGAAAACTAATAGTGCTGCACCAGTAACATCATAGAGATCAATATCCACAACTAAAGGCAGGGGATCAGGTAGAGGAGGTGGAGTTAAGAGAAGCAGTGACATTGTTACCTAGCAGTTGGAGGCTAGAGCGCCAGCCAGGGCCTATGTAGTTCAGACTCGAGAAGAAGGTGATGCCTACGATGTTGTGACAGGTATTTTTTTTTACTGTATTCTGAGCTTGTTTATGATTTAATTGATCCAGGGTCGTCACATTCATATATTAATTAAAACATGGTTGAGTTGGGAAAGTTAAAATCTGAAATGTCTAGAGTTTTAATAGAAGTGTCTAGCCCTTTGGGACAAACTGTGTCTGTAGATCGAGTATGCCGAAGATGCCCGTTGATGATACATAATAAAATGTTTTCTGTTGACTTGTTGATTATGCCTTTCGGCGATTTTGATATAATATTGGGTATGGATTGGTTATCCGAATATGGGGTGATTTTGGACTATTATGAAAAGAAGTTCAGTATTCAAACAAATGATGGAGACAGAATTGAGGTGAATGGCATCTGTACCAGTGGTTTGGTACGTATTGTTTCGATGATGAAAGCTAATAAATTACTTCAGCAAGGTTGTTCAGTATATTTGGCATATGTTATTAATTCTGATTCAGTTGGAAGTTAGTGTAGTCAGATCAGGACCGTATGTGAGTTTCCAGATGTATTCCCTGAAGAACTGTCGGGCTTACCACTGGATAGAGAGATTAAATTTGCTATTGAGGTGTATTCGGGTACAGCACCAATCTCTATACCTCCGTATCGAATGTTGCCCACTAAATTGAAAGAGCTGAAGGTGCAGTTACAAGATTTACTAGAACGTGGGTTTATTAGACTGAGTATTTCACCTTGGGGAGCTCCGGTATTGTTTGTTAAGAAGAAAGACGGGTCAATGTGGCTATGTATTGATTATCGACAGTTGAACAAGGTAACAATCAAGAATGAATATCCATTACCTAGGATTGACGATTTATTTGACCAACTGAAAGGAGCTTTAGTATTTTCAAAGATTGATTTGAGGTCTGGGTACTATCAGTTGAAAGTAAAGGAAAGTGATGTACTGAAGACAACTTTCCGTACGAGGTATGGTCATTATGAATTCTTGGTAATTCCATTTGAGTTAACTAATGCTCCAGATGCTTTCATGGATCTCATGAATCGTATCTTCCAGCCATATTTAGATCGGTTCGTGATAGTCTTCATTGATGATATACTAGTCTATTCAAAGACAAAGGCAGAACATGATCAGCATCTTAGAATAGTGCTACAGATATTACGGGAGAAACATTTGTATGGAAAGCTCGGTAAATGTGAATTCTAGTTAACAAAGGTTGTATTTCTGGGACATGTAGTATCTGCAGATGGAATTCAAGTCGATCCAAAAAAGATTGAAGAGATTGTCCAATGGAAACCACCCAAGAATGTATCAGAGGTACGTAGTTTTCTCGATCTAGCCGGGTATTATAGGATACTTGTAAATGGATTCTCAAAGATAGCTTTGTCGATGACTAAGCTACTACAGAATAATGTTCCTTTCGTCTGGGATGATCAATGCCAAAAGAGTTTTGAGACACTGAAGCAAATGTTGACAAAGGCACCAGTTTTGACATTACCAGAGTCGGAAAAATATTTCATAGTGTACAGTGATGCTTCTTTGAATGGTCTGGGTTGTGTATTGATGTAAGACGGAAAGGTAATAGCCTATGCATCCCGACAATTGAAGCTACATGAACGTAACTATCCAACTCATGATTTGGAGCTAGCAGTTGTGATTTTTGCCTTAAAAATTTGGAGGCATTATCTTTATGGTGAGAAATGTTACATATATGCCGATCATAAGAGTCTCAAATATCTTCTGTCACAAAAGGAGTTGAATTTGAGACAAAGACAGTAGATCGAGCTTCTGAAATATTATGATTGTGTTATAGATTATCATCTGGGAAAGGCAAACGTAGTAGCTGATGCACTACGTAGAAAAGCTGCAATAGAATTAAGAGCAATGTTTGCATGGCTCAATATCAATGATAATGGGAGTCTTTTGGTCGAGTTGAGAGTAAAGCCGGTAATGTTTGATCAGATCAGATTAGCACAGTTGGGAGATGAAAAGCTGATGAAGAAAAAAGATATGGTACAAAATGGCATAGCAGAAAACTTTAGTGTTGATGATCATGGTTGTTTAAGATATCGAGATCGAATTTGTATTCCAGCTACTTCTGAACTTAAAGAGTTGATTCTTCGAGAAGCATGTGATAGTTCTTTCACTTTGCACCTTGGTGGAATGAAGATGTATCGTGATTTACGAGAATTATATTGGTGGCCAGGAATGAAGAAAGATATAGTTGAATTTGTCGGTAAATGTTTGACATGTCAGCGGGTAAAAGCAGAACATCAGGTACCGACAGGTCTGCTTCAGCCTATTAGTATTCCTGAGTGGAAATGGGATTGTATCACTATGGATTTTGCTACAGGACTACCATTATCAGCAAGCAAAAAGAATGCTATCTGGGTAATTAGTGATTGGCTTACAAAGTCAACTCATTTCATAGCAGTCAGAACTGACTGGTCATTACAGAAGCTTGCCGAGGTTTATATCTGGGAAATTGTAAGATTACATGGTATTTCTACATCAATAATCTTAGATTGGGATCCACAATTTACTTCGAGATTTTGGAGTGAAACACCCCAAACCCGGCCCACGAGCCTCGACCAGATTTGGTATGTTCCTCGAGTAAAACGGTTTTAAAACTAGATTGATACTTTGGAAAACTTTGGGTGGCTTTGAGAAAAATTTGTTTGGGTTGGGTTCGAATTGAAAAGTCCAAGTTTTATTAGATCTTTAATTTTGTACTTGAAAATCATAAATTAAAAGTATTGCCGTATTTGTGATAAGTTATCAAAATATTTAGAATTTATTTATTTTTGAAAACATTACTTAAATATTGAATTGATAAACATTTTATCATACTGAAATAAATTATCATGCATGCATAAAATAGTTCAATACTACTGGCCTCATTACATCAAAACAAACCCAAAATAAACCGAATGTACTTAAGTAAAATAAAATATCCAATTAAAATGAATTCCTTGCTGAGCATGGCCACCACTAAGCTCCTGCCGACCCGGCCCATCACTGATCATCACCTGAAAAAAATGTTCCCACAACGGGGTGAGTCAAACAGACTCAATGTATACATCCAACACTAAGTCCAATAGATTCAGACATATATCATATCATACATACACATATAACATTTAAATAAAATGATGCAATCCCACACCCAATCCTAGATGCCATCCGCTACACATCACCCGTACCAACCTGCACACCGAGGGGACTACTAAGTCAACCCTCCATCCGCTACACACCATCGAAGGCAGTCGCTGCAGTCGACGTGCTCATCGCCCTTATAAAAGTTGTGGCATAGCCACCAGATAAAATATTGTGTCATGAGACACCACATTCAGATAATGTGACCGAAGTCACCACATTCAGATATCGTGACATTAGTCACCACATTCACTTCCCCTTTCATAATCACCCCAATGCCCCATGTCATACAAGTCATGCATTATCATGCCATGTTCTCTATTCACATTCTTATAGGTTCATATATGTGATATAACAGATCATATTATAATCCTAGTAGGAGTAGGAAAACATACCTGAGTACTTTGTACCATTACATGGTACCTTAGCCATATTCTCACACTTTCACATTTTTAATAACACATGCATTAAATTAAAGCCGTAGTCTATTAGGATTTAGTGTGGGGTACACACCTGGTATACTTAGCGAATTTACTCCAAATCCCAAAGACTCGATCTAGCTTCCTAGATCCTTAGTTCCTATATTCGGCCAACCCTGAACATGTTAGCAAAGAGCCATTCGGCTAAAGAATCAAATCCTGAAGGATTATTACAACCCGAAAACTTACCTTGTGATCTAAATCCCGGAAAGTGCTACTTGATTTGAGGTTGTCGAAATCCCTACTTATCAATTGTTAGAATCGGCTTCAATACATGGAAACTATGAAGATGGCCCTTGGCCGAATATTTACTTACCTTGGTTGACTAGATCCCGAATAATTCTCCTTTTAGCCAACTATAGCCAAATCCCGAAAGATCCCTTGTAGTTTTGGCTAAAACAACAATAGGGATTAGTTCCTATATTTCGACAAGCTTAAAAGAGAAAGAATGGAAATCAAATTTGTTCTTACCCCTAATGATGTAGTCGACGGCACCCTTGTTTAAACCACAGAGAAATTCGGCTATGGCTAGATCTTGATCAACAGGTTTCGGCTTTTGGTTAATAGTAGTGGCGATAAGAAAGAGATGAAAAAGAATATTATGGAGGCTTAAGTATGAATCGGCTAGAGTGGAGAAGAAAGAAAGAATTGAGAGGAAGGAAAAGAAAGTGTTGGTGAGGCTTAACCAAAATTCGGCTCAAAGAGAAAGATGAAGGAAGAAGAAATTTCGGCACAACTAAAAAAAATGAGAGGAGAATGAATTTTTCAGCACAAATCCCCTTAGTATGGCCGAATGCCTTACTTCCCCTCCTAAATTCGGCTAGCTTTCAAACACTAGCTATTCCTTAATTTTCTCCTTATCTCTTCATTTAAAATAATAAAAATAATCCACATTTATCTCTTCTTCATCTAAAAAAAATAATAATTTAAAATAAATCCTTATTTATCTTTAGCCGAAATTTCCAAGGAATTTAAGCACATCTTAAACTCTTTCCTAAGTCTTCTAATGCCGTCCATTACTACTCTTTTCTGCTGCAAAATAAAACTTTTATTTTGCTTCCCTGGTAGCTCGAACAATGGCCCATTAGCACTTGCTTGTGGCGTCACTTGTGTGAGCTTTAAGTGGCGCCTTGCAGCCACTTTACCAAGCTGCTATTGTTGTCATAAATCCCCTACATCTTTTCTTAAACTGCTGTTAAGTGGCGCCTTTGCTCCTTGCAGCGAAAAAATAAAAATTCCCCTTATCGCTCCCCTTGTGGCTCGAACACAAGCCCTTTCCCTTTAGCATATGGCGTCACACACTAAGGCCCTAAGTGGCGCCCTACAACCACTTTACCAAGCCCATTTGTGTGATATATCTCCCCCACATTTTCTCTTAAGGCCACCCTACTTAGCTTCCCCTTTTAGATTTAAAAATCTAAAAATTTCTAAGGCACTCTCCTATTTTCTAAAGTTCACAAAATTCATAATACTCATTCACAACAACTTAAGCATGCTATTTCATATAATGAAGCATAAATGCACAAGCCATAATTTGGGATATTACATGGAGGCAGCTAAATGATTCTCTGGGACCTTGGTTCAATTTTAGTACAGCTTTTCATCCACAAACAAATGGACAATCAAAATGGGTAATTCAAATTCTAGAACATATGTTTCGGGCTTGTATCATCGATTTTGAATCAAGTTGGGAATGATATTTGCCACTAGCAGAATTTGTTTATAACAATAGTTTCCAATCTAGTATTTAGATGGCTCCGTATGAAGCATTATATGATCAAAGTTGTCGATCACCGGTATGTTGGACATAATTGAATGAAAGAAAAGTGATTGGGTCAGAATTGATTCATGAAACAAAAGAAAAAGTTAAGAAAATTAAAGACAGATTGAAAGCAGCCTTTGATAGGTAGAAATCTTATGCAGACTTGAAACGGCGAGACATTGAATATTCTGTTGGTGATAAAGTATTCCTCAAAGTATCACCTTGGAAAAAAGTTTTGAGATTTGGCCGAAAGGGTAAATTAAGTCCACGTTTTATTGGGCCGTATGAGATTGTGGAAAGAATTGGGCCTGTTGCCTATCGATTAGCTTTAACTTCAGAATTACAGAAAATTCATAATGTTTTTCATGTTTCGATGCTTCGGAGATATCGATCAGATCCTTCTCATGTTATTCCTATTGAAAATATTGAAATTCGGTCTGATTTGACTTATGAAGAAGAGTCGATTCAAATATTGGCTTGAGAAGTAAAAAAGCTGAGAAAACTGGTTCCTCTAGTAAAAGTATTATGGAGAAATCATAATGTAGAGGAAGCGACTTGGGAACCGAAAGAAACGATGAGAGCACAGTATCCTCATCTTTTTTCAGGTAAATTTCGAGGACGAAATTTTTTAAGGGGGGAGAAATGTAATGACCCAAAATTCACGGGCACCGGAAAAGTGAGTTATAGGGCCTCTTTCTTAGTAAATCGAGTTAAAAAATAATTATTAGAAATATTTAGGAGTCTAGTAGTGTGCTCGATTAGGCTTTAATTAGGTGAATTTAGCTTAATTGAGAGAAATTAGGAACAAGGACTAAATTGAAAAAAAGGTAAACATTTAATTATAGATTAATAGAAAGAAAAGATGACCAAAATGGCAATTAATCCATTAAAGAGGAATGAGGCAGCATATAAGTAATAAAAATCTAAGATTTTATGTATTAGCATATCTTATTATATTATTGTTATTAAATTGAATTATTTTATTATTATTAATATTGTTATGAAATAGAATATGATTTTGACAAATGGATGGTGATAAAAATATACAAGCGTAATAATAATATATATACAATTGTAACATATTTATTTAATTACTTTTTATTAAAATAAATAGATATGTATTATTATAAAATTAAATTTAAAAATATTTATGAGATAAATAATTAAACTGTGAGATTTTTGTATAATAAACAAATTAAGTAGTAACAATTGTAATAATGACAATATATACATTTGTATTATATTTATTTATTTACTTGAAAATTAAGTAAAAGATAATTATTAATTAAATAATTATATTATGAGATTGTTATTTGATAAATAAATTAAGTATATGATAATTGTATGGTATTAATGGTGTACAAATGTGAATATATGATTAGGGAAAGAATAGAAGAAATGGAAAATTAGGGATTTAAAGCTTGGAGTTTAATTTGGAAAGTCAATTAGGTCCTTTTTACTTAATTTTGATGTTTTAAAAGCTTTAAAACAAGGTTTTATTGAAATTAAGTTGATATTATAAGAGTTCATAGGTTTTCAAGTATAGTTTATGCTGAACAAAAAGATGAATTAGGGATTTAATTAAATGAATTTCAAGTTAGAATTGATAAAAGGATTAAATTGTGAAGTAAGCTATAAGTTTTATGTTTTAGGGACTAAATTGAGGAAAATTCGAAATTAGGAAAATATGCTAGAATTTTAATAGTTAAATTTGAGTTTGGATGAAATTTGAATAGAAATAGAGTGTGAATTGAATTAGAAAAGTAAGTAAACTTAGTTAGGATTAAATTGGGAATAAGGTAGGAATTGATTAGAAATTCAATTATTTATTATAATTAGTACTGTAATTAATAGTATAATTATTTTAATTTTCGTAGCTAGCAAAGAACCTGAGGCATCGACATTGAAAGGAAAGGAAAAAGTTGTCGAGGAATAATTGAACAAATCCGGGTTTGTATTACTATAATTCAAGTTATTATTATTAAATATTAATTTTAAATTTATTTATTTTATGATAAGTAAATATTGAGGTAAGTGACTTTATTGAATTGAATTTAGAAAATTGAATTGAATGAGAAATATGTGTTAGTATTGAATTCTATTTTGATTAGTGAATGGAAAAGTGAATTTGATATTGAAAGTGAATTTTGAAATGAAAGTGAACTTGAATTGAGAATTGGAAACCCTATTAACTAGTCGGGCTGAGTCGGATATAGTTGGCATGCCATAGGATTGGAAGAGTTCAAGGATTCTTCGACCTCAAGTCGATGAGACACTGGGTGTCAGTATATTACTTCAGATAGATTCGACGAGGTACTGAGTACCAACATTCTTCGGCTTGGCCGATGAGACACTGGGCGTCAAATACTGCCTCAAACTATCCGATGAGGCACTGAGTGCCAATTTGGTGTGTATGGTTAGATCTGTGTATCCGCTAAAGTCTGAGTCTGTTAATAGGAGTAATTAAATGAAAAGTTAAATCGAACAAAATGAATCAGTTGAGCATTTGGAAAGAAACGTGATTGTGGAATATGATTTGAAAATGTGAATTGAATATGAAAATGTGAAGGGAAAGCATGAACTAAATGTTCATGAGATAAATAATGACTCAATGCGAAAGTATATGATATTAACTAATGAAGAGCTAAATTGAATTGTAAATATTGAGAAATGAAAAGTTATATATATGAATTAGTTTGGTAAATCTTAAAGTTATATGATTTAATTTACTTGGTTATTGTAGTATAATTTGAATTATGGTAATACCACTGAGTATGGAATACTCAGCGTACGGTTGTTTCCGTGCGCAGGTTGATAGGAGTCCAATGTCTCGGTCCAGCATCCAAACGATCCCGACTCCAGCATAAAGATTTTGGTGATGTTTTCTTCCTTTAAGTGAAAGTGGCATGTACATAGGGATTATAATGGTTATTTTGGTATGTTAAATAATTTTGTTGTAAAGAAAGGTATTTCGTATTTTGATGATTAAATTAGTGAAATGGTAGAAATTGTTTATGGCATTGGTATTGAATTGCAATGGTTTGAATAGTTTTATGAGTTAATTAGAAATGATAATAGGGTTTTCATTAATTAAGTTGATAAGTCAATATGTCAAGTATGATTTAAGTATATTTGAGTATATGAATGCATTTGTTGAAATACTGGAATTGGTTTGGTTGCGATTTGAAATTTGTAGGGAAGGTTAAATATTTTTAAAGTGGTTAAATTGAATTTTTTTTTAAAGAAATGAATGAAGTCAATTAGCAAAAATTATATGAATTTATGATTATATTATAATATGATTGTTATTTATTTAAAAAATATTTGTAAATTGTCCGATATGTCCAGTAATGCCTCGTAACCCTGTTCCGGCGACGGTTTAGGGTTAAGGGGTGTTACATTATGCATATGACAATGTATAATTAATATTGTTTATTCTTTGCATATGAACTTACTAAGCTTTAAAGATTACTCCCCTTTCATTTCCCATGTCTTATAGGGTTAATAAGTTAGCTCGGGTAGGAGTTCGCCAAAGATCCTACCACACTATCAACCTGTCATTTTGGGTATAAATGAATTCAAGTATTTTAAGTCTATGGCATGTATAGGGACTTAGTCATTTTGTTAAATGTGTCATTGTGATTGTAGCCAATGTGTTGGCTTGTGATTGTCAAAGGCTTGTTTGATATTTGGCCATGTAGATTGGCTTATTTGGGCTATCATGGTTGTAAGCCTAAGTATGTATATATATGTGCTAATGTCTTTGGTGATATGGTCATGATATGTGTGGTGAATGATAGAAATATTAATTATGACACTAATGTGAGATGTTTGGCTGCCTAAGTATGATATGTTTTGTGCCTTTGAATTGGTGTAAGTGTATGTGTGAACAAGGGTGGCAAATAGCTTGGTAAATACCCTTTATTTGGTCCACACGGGTAGACACACGAACGTGTTCTAGGCCTTGTATGACACACGGTTTGCCCCACAGGCATGTGATCCGGCCGTGTGTCCGCTACACCCTAAATAATTGCAAAACAAAATGCTCAAAAATGAGCACATGGGCAGAGACACAGGCGTGTGTCTTAGCAGTGTGGACGGCACAGCGTCGAACACAGGCGTGTGCCCTGGCCATGTGTAGCCTGTACCTATTTTATGAAAAATTATGACAATATAATCGATCACACGGCCTAAGCACACGGGCGTGTGACTTGGCCGTGTGACCTTAATTGGATGATGACGTCATAAATAGAATGCTCCCTAATTTGAGCACGGCCTGAAGCATCGGCGTGTCTTTGGGTCACACGGGCGTGTGCTGAACCCACACGGGCGTGTGACCCATTTTACATTAAAAATTTTCTATGTTTTCCAAAAGTTTCCAAAGTTCTCGATTTAGTCCTGAACCATTTTCGATACATGTTTTGGGCCCCGTAGGCTTGTTTTAGGGACGATATGAATATTTTGAAAAGTTTTAAATTTGAGTGGAAATTCAAGTCTCGATTTTGAATGTTTGCTTGTGAATAGGCCCAGTAATGCCTCGTACCCTATACTGGCGTCGGATATAGGTAAGGGGTGTTACACAACAGTCATCCAACATGTTCATATTTCATCATATCATAATCTTGTTTATCGCAAATCACAAACATATTTATCACATATTTAGCATAGGTAAAAGAACACTTACACTCAGAATTTAGATAAGGGTTTTAGGCTACCTCTAAGTTCCCAAATACACAACGAATTACTTGTGAGCAGCTATTCCAAAACACTCACCGAAATATTTCCTTTTTCCAAAAAATTGAAAGCTTAGACAAGCTTCCCTATGTCGTTATCTCTACTCGTTGAAGGTCCTATCGACTTTGACACTTCAATACGACAAACCACATTTATTCAATCAATAACTCACCTCAAGCAACCACTAACACAAGACTAAGCTACATTTTTTTTCTAACCAAAACCTTTAGCACAAAAAACTTAAAATTCGAATAACTTATTCTACGCTTAATCTTTTCACATGAAATGAAATCCGTTCCTCTACATATTCTTCTACGATTAACTCCCAACCTTTAAACTTCCCAAAACTACGCGTTTTAAGGTATCAAATTTCATTACAACAAAAATTCATTAAAACCCAAGAAATCCTTGATGAAACTTCAAAGTTACTTTAGAAAGTTTCTAATTAGTTTAAAACTAATTGAAAAACACTTTGAAACAAATTTTTTATCCACAAACTTGAAATTCACTATTAAAGACCCGATTTTCGACTTTTACCTAAAACATGCATTTTAATGGCTAAAAAAATTAGTTTAAAGAACCAAATGACATTTAAATCTAAAAGGAAAACAATTGGATACCTTGAATGCAAGAAAATCGAGCTTTGAATCAAACCTGAAAAACTTATGCTTTAGAGAAGATGATGTAGATGGTGAAATTCTTGGGTGATTTTCTTGGTTTTAATGGAGATTTAAGGCTCAAAGGTGATAGGATTCAAAAAGAATTAGGAGTTGATGATCAAAAGCAAGTGGGTGAAATTAGGGAGAGCAAGAAACGACACAAGCAAATGAGAAGAAAAGCTTTCGTGAAATAAAACTAGGAATGAGGGGTTTATTTGGTTTGAAAAATTAGTTTAATTGCTTCATAAAGACGCATAGCTTTGACCCTTTTACAAATTAGTCCCTTTTTTAAAATTAAAGACATTTTGTAACACCCCAAACTCAGCCCAAACACCACGGCCGAATTTAGAATGCTACTGAGAAAAAAGTTTGGAAAGAATTTGATACAAAGGTGAAAACATAATAATTTTCCGTTGTTTATAAAACAATGTACTTTGGAAACTCTAAAGAAAACTTTGTGTTTACAAGTATCCGAATTTGAAACCTTCGCATAATTTTTAAGGTGTAAATAGTTTTAAAATAAAACATTCCCAATTACTAATTCAATAGTCAACTCAACTGAAACATAATAAAAAATCCCCAAAATACTTTAAGCGGCCTTATTACAATAAACATTTACTCAAAAGTACTAAAAATATAAAGTGCATGGAATAACTAAAACATCTTCTGCATGGCCACCTCGTATCCGCTCCAGCCCGGTCCAGGAATCATGTATCACCTGTAATGTTTGGTAAAATAGGGTGAGTCAAACCGACTCAGTGTGTAATTAGTCCACAAATTTCCACACATGGGCTTAGCCCAAAACCACACCAATCCACATTTCAGATAAGAATGCAACATGCACCCAACCCAGCCTAAGGTCCATCCTCTACACACCCCCGTATCCAACCACCACACACCAGGGGATTACTAAATCGACCCTCCAACCTCTACACACCAATTCAGCAATTAATGCCATCCACCGAGTGGTCTAGCCACTGGTCCACGTGATTAAATCATAATAAATCCACAACGTGACCTCAGTCAACGTCAATCCACGATGTAGCTCGTAGCTAGCATCAAACCACGATGAGGCACATAGCCATCACCAACCACGATATGGCACAAAGCCGATACCAACCACGATGAGGCACAGAGCCAATCATCAATCTACGTGAGGCTCGTAGCCATCACTAAACCACGTACATAAATGTACACCCTGTCCTTCTTTCATATATACAAATCCCTCCCATGCTTATGCAACATACGATAATGATATGATGATATAATACATGAACATGTCAATCGGCATACAACACTTATATACAATAATAATCACAACTTTATCGGCATTTAACACTGACCTGATTATCGACATACCCCATTAGGGAATCCATCTCATTATTTCCACTGCATTAATCATCATGCTTATAACACATACTATTATTTAACATAACCGGGAAACTGCGAATTAATCACACACCTGATAACCTGAAGTATTATGCTCTCAATATCGATGCTATCTCTAACCGAAACTACAGCTATCTACCTACGCTCCTGCTCTGACGCTGGCCCACACCCCGGTGGCCAATCCCGTACTGCAGAGACTGATCGCTTCTTAAACTTCGGGGTAGGGACTACCCCTTTCTCTCCTTGACTAGTACCCGCATCCATTCAAATCACTTAATCAGAATATGTCGTTAATCACTAACGGTATAGGCAGAACATAACAAATCTAAAACTTATTGCGTACTCTTACCAATGTGAATCTGAATCCCGAAGGTATCAGCTTAATACTCCCAAGTTGTCGAAATCCCCTACATACTCTAGTTAGATTCGGCTTTAACACATAAAGTTTATGAAAGTGGCCTTTGGCCGAAAACTAATGAAACACCCCACACCCGGCCCACGAGCCCGGACCGGATCTGGTATGTTCCTTAAGTAAACCGGTTTTCAAATTCTTTGTTACTTAGAGAAAATTTGCATAATTTTTAGAAAAATGTTGTTGTGGATTGGGCTCAGATTGGGAACCCATTTAATCTTTGTGAAAATCCAATTTTATTTTATTAAGGTGACAAAATAATTGTTAAGGTTTATAAAAATATATTTCACTTAAAATTTAATCCAAAAATCGTTTGTAACAAAATAATTAAAAGTAAAGCAGAAATAAAGAAAATCCACTGGGCCTTATGGCCTTATTACATCAAGTAAAACCCAATAATAAAATTAAAAGGTACTAAAAGAAATAAAGTCCAAATTAAATAAAATCTTCAAATGGAGCATGGCCACCTCAAGGTCTACTGTCCCGGTCCGTCACTGTTCATCACCTGAACATAGTTCCCACAACGGGGTGAGTCAACAGACTCAATGTGTACACAACATTAACATTCAACAAATCAGGCATACAAGTTCATATCAAGTTCATATTCATATAAAATAAATGATGCAACCCAAACCCAAGCCTAAAGGTCCATCCGCTACACACCACCCGTACCTGCCAATCACACCGTGGGGACTACTAAGTCAACCCTCCATCCGCTACACAGCATCGAAGGCAGTCGCTGCAGTCGACGTGCTCATCGCCCATATAATTTGTGTCATTAGACACCATATTCAAATAATGTAACCGAAGTTACCAAATTCAGATAATGTAACCGGAGTTACCATATTCAGATTTGTGACCGTAGTCACCATATTCCGTTGGTGAGACCGAAGTCAACACCTTCTTCCCCTTTCACATATATCCCGAATGCCCCATATATCATGCATAACATACTTAATTTCTCATTATTCACATGTTAACAGTATAACATATTCGTAATCTTATCGAAAGTAGGAAACATACCTGGGTACTCTTACCACATTTGTGGTACTTAGCCACATTCACATTCTTATGCATATTCATATATTAAAAATAATTGCCATATGATATATCAAAAATTAATGTGAGTACACACCTGATTCGCTTATTGGATTCCTTGAGATCCCGAAGAACGATCTACCGATCTAGATCTTTGACTCCTATATTCGGCCATTCATTAAAACATATTAACAAACCTATTTGGCTTAAAAACCAAATCCTAGTAGGATTTGTATTACTTACCTTGTTGCCGAATTGGATGATCAAGTCCCAAAAATTTGCTAGTATTCTTTTTCCTTGAAATCGGCTAACACTAATCATGTAACCATGTGAGTTTCCGGCTTTTGAAATAATGGAAAATAATCCTAAATATCAAGAAAATAAGCCTTGGCCGAATATCACTTACCTTACGAATTCCAAATCTGAAGAGGATTCCTTTAAATGCTTGTCGAAATCCCTATAACTTTGTGTTAGATTAAATCTAACTTTGAAAACATGAATCATAACCTTTAACCAAATATTCATACATCTTACCTTAGATCCTCAAATCCCGGATAATCTCTTCCCTGTAATTGATAGTACTAGAAATCCCGAAAGACCCTTCAAGTTTCGGCCAAATTTGCTAAAAGGGTTAGAACTTGATTTCGATAGAAAGAAAAGGAATAAAAATTGATTGACCACAGATCTACCCTTTTGATGTTGTAGTTGGTTGCTCCTTTCCTTAGAATCAACAAAGATTCGGCTTTGATAGTAGAAACAGAGAAGAAAATAGAAGAAGAGAAGATGGATTTTTCCTAAAGAAAAATTCGGCAGAGAGGGGGAGAGAGCTAGGAGAATTTCGGCAGAGAGGAAGAGAAAGCAAAAGTTGATGAGTAGCCCTCCTGCCCTCCTTTTATAGCCGAATTTATCAGCCTAGGAGTCCCTTACTTGGCCACCACTCCTCTTTTTGATAATATTATCTCTTTTATTTAAAAGATAAAAGCCTTTAATCCATCAATTATCTCCTCAATAATCCAACTAAAGAAAATCCTTTATTTATCACTTATTATTCACATATTTATGCAAATAAAACTCTTCCTTTTCTAGAAACCCATGCCGTCCACCTCAGCCTTCTGGAAGCAAAAATAAAACTTATTTATTTGCTTCTCAAGTGACTCGAACTCAGGCCCATTTCCCCTGCATGTGACGCCATTTCCTTAGGCCCTAAGTGGCATCTTCAGGCCACTTTTCCAAGCCTGTTTGTGTGTCAAAATTCTCCAACTTTTTCTTTTAAGGCCCTCTAGCCCTTATTTCCTATTTTGAACTTTAAAATTTGACATTTCGGCATCATTTCTAAGTTTCCTAAAATTTTCGATCAGCTCTGTAACTTGCCATTTTTCTTACATTTCCAAGTTTCCAGAAATGTTTACTTTTCATTTTTGATTCATTTCAAAAAATGTTCAGGTTTCCAAAAATGTTCAAGTTTCCTAAATGTTCAGGTTTCCAAAAATGTTCAAGTTTCCAAAATGTTCAAGTTTCCAAAAATGTTCAAGTTTCCAAAAATGTTCATTTCCATTTCCATTTCCATTTCTAGGTTTCCAAAAGTATCAAAAATTTATTCTTAGTACTTGAGACTTGACATTTCGTACAATTAAACTGAAAATGCATAGGCCCTTTTCAGGATGTTACAACTAACCCTTACCTTGATTAGTCGAACTTAAGAGAACCCTTAATGCTCCTTCACGTTGGCTACACACAAAAGAAACACGAGGTTATGGCCCTATGCACATTCGGCCATCCCTAAAAACCCAAGCCAACCACTTGGTTCCAGCACCGCAATAGAGAAAGAAACAAAACCGATTGCTAGAGAAGAGATTACTTACCACCAACCCACGTTTGAAGAACAAAGAAAGAAGGAAAAGGTTACCACCTTCGACTAATAGCAAGAGGTATTTCGACTTTTGAATGATGAACACCTGATGATAGAAAGAAAGAAAAGGTTTATGGTTGGAGAGGTTTCGGCTATGGGGAAAAATGAAGGGAAAGATTCGGCACAAGCATGAAAAGAAATAAAGAAAAGAAAAAGAATGGAAGGGAGGGTATAGTTCGGTTTAGAGAAGAAGTGAAGAGAAGCTAAGATGAACCAACGATGCACCCCACAGATCACTTGCACTTTCGGCTTTTGTCACAGAGGAAAAAGAGAACAGTTGAGTTCTTTGGAAGAGAGAAAACGCAAAAGAGTGCCTAACACTAAACTAAGCAAATTCGGCCCCTCTCCCCCCTTATCATGATCGAAAATGCCACCACCAAGAGCCCCACATTCGGCCACTAGCTCCCTCTCTCCCCTATCCCACATTTTGCTCCTATTTTTCCTCTTCTCCCCCCATTCAAAACATTTGAATGAGTCAACCTTTATCTTCCCCCTTTAGCCGAATTTTAAAAGAATAAGACCAAGTCTCATCCTCATCCACTTGAAGGTCCAAGTGCCATCCAACACCTCTCCTTCTTGCTGAAAAAAAATAAAAGCTCCCATTTGCTTCCCATGCTGCTCGAACCTGAGCCCTTCCTCACTGCTTGTGGCGTCACCTTCCAAGGCCCTAAGTGGCGCCTCCTTGCCACTTTACCAAGCCAATTCTTATGTCTAAAAACCCCTACAAATTTTCTTAAGGCCTCATTTGCCTAGCTCCCCTTTAAGACTTAAAACCCAGTATTTTCCTAAGGCATTCTCCTACCTCCTAGGGTTCCCAAAACCCCTAAAACACATTCAAACCACACCTAAAACATATTATCACATGAATTATAAATTAAAACACATAACACCTAAATCCCGGATGTTACAGTTCTACCCCCCTTAAAATAATTTCGACCTCGAAATTACCAACTAACTAACAGTCGTACATCCTATCTCACCACACTACGCTCTTGCTGCGCACTCTGATCTTAATAAAACCAATATACTTTCTAGGTACAGTCTCCAAGTTCACACTCAAGGTTCTAGATACTTTACTAGCAATATAAGAATGAGTTGACCCGATATCTACTAAGGCTGTAAAGGGTAATCCAGCAATAAGGAACGTACCCGTTATCACATCTGGCACATCTTTCTCCTCGCGACGCCTGACTGCATAAACCAACCTTGGCTGTCTCGCATCTGAACCCTCAGTACCTCTGCCTGGTGCTCCACGACCTCGGCCGGAACCATTCCCTCCATGGTTCGGACCACGACCCCTCGTCGCCTGCTGACCACCTCTGCCCGGCTGCACATAACCCTGGCCTACTATCCGAGCCCTATCCATCTCCTGAGGACAATTCCTAACCAAATGAGCCTTGGACCCACACCAAAAACATTCCTTACTATTTCCCCAGCACTCTCCTGCATGAGCTCTCCCACACCGGGCACACGGACGACTCTGATTCCCAGCAACTGGTATCGGTGCACGAACATAATTCTCCACCCTCGGTCTTTTCTGAAAACTCCCAGATGATTCTGACGGTCCAAAACTCCTCTTATCCCGGTTCCTATCCCTATCTCTATTCTGCCTCTCAGCCCTCTTGACCTCCGCGGCTATCCGAGCTTTCACCACTAGAATGGCGAAGTCCCTTTCTCGCTGCGGAGCAATCAACACCCGCAGCTCATCCCGCAACCCATCTTCGAATCTGACACATCTCTCATAATCAGTAGCCACGATGCGCCGAGCATACCGGCTCAATCGCAGAAATTCAGCCTTGTACTCTGCTATTGACTTGCCACCTTGCACCAAATTGAGGAACGCCTTCCTCTGTGCGTCCACATAACTAGCTCCCATCCTTCCTTCACAAGGTACCCCAATCCACTCGATCTGCAAGGGTACCTTTTCTGACCGTGAGCCACCATTGGTAAGCTTCATCCCGGAGCAACGAAACAGCACCTTTCAGCTTTTCCTCAGTAGTGCAGTCCAAATCGTCCATGATTCTTTCGACTGCCTCCAACCAGTACTCCGCCACATTCGGAGCTACCCCAGACACCCCTCTGAATACCTCAGCTCCATTTGCTCTAAGTCTTTCAGACACTGACTTCCGAGCCCCATTGCCCATATTGGCTCATGCGACTCGTTCTAACACCCGCAGCATAGCCTGCGACACTGCGTCATCTCCACCCGTCTGATCCTGATCCTCCGCACCCACCGCTGGCGGCGGCAGCACATCATTTTCTGACCCATGGCCAGACCCCACTGGTTCCGACACTGTCATCCTTCCCCTACCACGTCCACGTGTGTTGTGACCACGTCCCCTAGAACTCATGTCTACTATCGCGATTTAATCTGATTTAGGAAATTTTATGCATTAGTTATTTGTTCCACTGATTACCGCGAACAATTTTATGTAGAGAAGATTAGTAGTAGTTCTTTCGATCAACCAAAGTTTTCAGCTCAAGTTTTGAAACACCCCAAACCCGGCCCACGAGCCCTGACCGGATCTGGTATGCTCCTTGAGTGTAACGGTTCAAAATTCTTTTGTTACTTTGGAAAAACTGTGTGGTTTCGAAAGAAAGTTTATTTTTGTGTTGGGCTCGAATTGGAAACAAATTTATCTTACATTGAAAACCATTTGTTTTAGGGTGTCCAAAACATTTAGAGTTTATTTTTTTTTCTTTGTAAATAAAGTCACTTAATGTTTAATTTGCTAAAAATTTGTAACATAATAAATTCAAATAAAAATCATGCATAAAACAGTTCATACTATGGCCTTATTACATCAAAATTTAAAACCCGAAATAAATCCAAAGTATTTAAAATATAACATGTCCAAAATTAAATAAAATCCCGAACTGAGCATGGCCACCACTAAGCTCCTGCCGACCCGGTCCATTACTGAGCGTCACCTGAAAAATATTCCCGCAACGGGGTGAGTCATACAGACTTAGTGTGTACAACCAACACTAAGTCTCAACAGTTTAGGATATCAGTCCATACAAGTACATATAGCAGAAATAAAGATAATGATGCAAACCCGAACCCAAACCTAGGTACCATCCGCTACACATCACCCGTACCAACCTGCACACCGTGGGGACTACTAAGTCAACCCTCCATCCGCTACACATCATCGAAGGCAGTCGCTGCAGTCGACGTGCTCATCGCCCTTATAAAATTCGTGGTATAGCCACCAGATAATTACTTGTGACATAAGTCACCACATTCAGATATTTGTGACATGAGTCACCACATTCAGATATTTGTGGTAAGAACCACTAGATTACTTCCCCTTTTCAAATTCACCCATATACCCCATGTCATACATATCATGCAATATCATGCCTTAAGCCTTATTTCACATTCTTATCATGTTCACATACGTGACATATTCCAAATATTCATATCTTATATTAATTTAAAGTTAACGTTACGTACCTGAGTACTTTGTACCATTGCATGGTACCTTGGCCACATTCACATTATTATAAACACATATATTAAATGGGTGCAATAAATCTATTAAGGGATAGTGTGGGGTACACACCTGATTCACTTAGCGAGTTCACTCAAATCCCGAAAAGCCCGATCTAATGCCTTAGATCCTTAGCCCCTACATTCGGACAACACTTAGTATTTTAGCAAAAAGCCTATTCGGCTATAAGACCAAATCCCGAAGGATTTATCGCAACCAAAGTCTTACCTTGCTGCTGATTTGACTACTAATCAAATCTCGAAATTCCACGATATATCTTCCTTGCAATCGGCCAACACTAGATCACTTAACAGGTTAGCTTCCGACTTTTGAATAATTAAGAAATAGATTTGAACCACCAAATATAGCCTTGGCCGATTAGTATATTCACTTACCTTGTGAATCTTAAATCCCGAAAGTGGTTACTTGGCTATGAAGATGTCGAAATACCTATAGGCATAGGTTAGATCCAATCTAACATTAAAACACGATAACATGGCCTATGGCCGAATATCACATAACTTACCTTGGTTATTGAAATCCCGAAACCTCCTTTATTGTCGACTATAGCAAAATCCCGAGAGAATTCTTCATAGTTTCGGCCATAGGATACTAATGGGGTTAGCTTCCAACTTTCGGCTAAAGAAAAGAAATAAAACAACAACGATAGATTCTTACCCTTACTATAGAAATCGATTGCTCCCTTGCTTGAATCCACAGCAATATTCGGCTATGGCTAGATGGTGATCACACGAGTTTCGGCTTTTGATGATCACTTAGGAAGATTCAGTTTTAACAAAGAAAGAAACGAAAGGTATAGGACTTAGGGAAATTCGGCAAGACTAGGGGATCCTATTTTCGGCTTTTGGAGAATTGAAAAGAAAAAGAGAATAGTTGCAGAGAGAATTCGGCAGAGGTACAAGAGGAAAGAAAAGAAAGTAAATGGCCTCCCATCCTTCCTTGGCTGAAAATATCACCAAGAGAATCCCCTATTCGGCCAACACTATCAAATCCCTTGCTTTTCTCTTCATCTCTTCATTTAAAATTAACAAAAATAATCCATCATTTATCCCTTATCTTAATTAATTTATCACCTTTTATCTCTTAAAAAAAATAAAAGGATTTAAGCTCCTAAAATATAGCCTTAGTGCCGTCCATTGCTGCTCATCTCTGCTGCAAAATAAAACTTTTATTTTGCTTCCCTTGTAGCTCGAACCTGAGCCCTTACCCACTGTACATGGCGTCACCTGCTAGGCCCTTAAATGGCGCCTCCAAGCCACTTTTACAAGCTGATTTTTTATGTCTAATTTTCCCTACAATTTCTCTTAAGGCCTCCTCTGCCTAGCTTCCTCTTTTAAACTTAAAATTAAATAATTTCTAAGGCATTTGACTACACACTAAGGTTCACAAAATTCATAAAACACATTCAAGCACACACTGGCATGCTATTTCACACAATTTAACAATAACGCATAAGCCATAATCCGGGATATTACAGTTCTACCCCCTTAAAATAATTTCGTCCTCGAAATTACCTGGCAAAAATAAGTGAGGGTATTGCTGTCGCATTGCTTCTTCTGGCTCCCACGAAGCTTCTTCTGATCCATGATTCCTCCATAATACTTTGACTAGAGGAACTGACTTCCTCTGGACCCAAAACTCGACGTTCCCCTAATTCCGTCCAACACGTAGGAGTGCGACACTTCAGTCCATACAGTGCTTCAGATGGTGCCATCCGAATACTGGCTTGATAGATGTTGTTGTAAGCAAATTCCGCTAAAGGCAAATATTCTTCCCATCCTTCCTATCCGAGATAATCGACACCGGCACTCCGTGCAACCTCACAATCTCCGTTACATACAATTTCGCCAACTTCTGCAGAGAATAGTCGACCCGCACTAGAATGAAATGTGCGGACTTTGTCAAACGATCCACTATTACCCACATCGAGTCCTTCTTAGTAGGCGTAAGGGGAAACCCACTAACGAAGTCCATGGTGATTCTCTCCCACTTCCACTGTGGAATCTTTATTGGCTGAAGCAACCCTGACGGAACTTGGTGTTCAGCCTTAACTTGCTGACACGTTAAGCACTTGCCGACAAATTCTGTAACTTCCCTCTTAAGACCAGGCCACCAAAACTGCTCTCTTAGGTCTCTGTACAGCTTACTACCTCCAGGATGCATAGCATAAGGGCTACTATGCGATTCCTGAAGAATCCTCTGCCTTAACTCCTTATTCTTCGGCATACAGACCTTACCCTTGAAACACAATACTCCCTCGTCATTAATACCATAATCTTCCAACTCCTCATTCTGCACTTGCCGTAGCTTAGCGCTTAGATCATCATCAACTAACTGTCCCTCTTTCACTTCATTCAACCACGTCGACTTAACTTGCAACTCTGCCAGCAGACTTCCATTATCATACAAGCTCAGATATGCAAACATCGCCCTCAGATCCGACACTACTTTCCGACTTAGGGCATCTGCCACTACATTTGCCTTGCCCGGATGATACTCTATCGAACAGTCATAGTCCTTCAGTAATTCCACCCACCTTCGCTGTCTCAGGTTCAACTCCTTCTGAGTCAACAAATACTTAAGGCTCTTATGGTCTGTGTAGATTACCGACTTTTCTCCATAAAGATAGTGCCTTCACACCTTAAGAGCAAAGACCACTGCCGCCAATTCCAAATCATGAGTTGGGTAGTTAACCTCATGTGGCCTTAATTGCTGAGACGCATAAGTGACTACCTTCCCGTCTTGCATCAAAACACATCATAACCCTGTGTGAGAAGCGCCGCAATACACCACAAAATCCTTTCCTGCCTCCGGCTGAATCAAGACCGGAGCTTCAGTCAAAACCCTTTTAAGCTTCTCAAAACTCTCCTGTTGCTTTTCTGTCCATACGAAAGGTACTTCCTTTCTCAACAACTTCGTCAAAGGCGCGGCTATTGATGAGAATCCTTCTACGAACCTTCTGTAGTAGCCTGCCAATCCCAAGAAACTACGAACCTCAGCCACCGACCTAGGTGGTTTCCAATCTAACACCGCCTCAATCTTCCTAGGATCCACCCTTATTCCTTCTGCAGACACTACATGTCCTAAGAACGCAACTTCCTTAAGCCAAAATTCACACTTGCTGAATTTGGCATAGAGCTTCTTCTCCCTTAACACTTGCAACACAACCCGGAGATGCTCATCATGTTCTTCCTCAGACTTGGAGTACACAAGGATGTCGTCGATGAACACCACGATGAACCGATCCAAGTAGGGTTGAAAAACCCGGTTCATCATATCCATGAACACGACTGGGGCGTTCGTCAACCCAAACGGCATTACTACGAACTCAAAATGCCCGTATCTTGTCCGAAAAGCTGTCTTATGGACATCCACTTCCTTCACCTTAAGCTGATGATATCCAGACCTTAAATCTATCTTCAAGAATACTGCTGCCCCCTTGAGCTGATCGAACAAGTCGTCTATCCTTGGCAAGGGATACTTGTTCTTGATAGTCAGCTTATTCAACTGACGATAATCTATGCACATACGCATAGTTCCGTCCTTCTTCTTCACAAACAAGACCGGTGCTCCCCATGGATACACACTAGGTCGAATAAACCCACGATCAAGCAACTCTTGGATCTGAGCCTTGAGCTCAACCAACTCCTTAGGTGCCATTCTGTACGGGGCGATTGACACAGGAGCTGTACCAGGTAGCAGGTCGATTCCAAACTCCACCTCCCTATCCGGAGGTATTCCAGGTAATTCCTCCGGAAAAACATCCACAAATTCCTTTACGGTTCTAACTCCATTAACTCCCCCTTCTTTCGCATCCAACGCACTAACGAAGGCCAAAAATGCCTTACACCCTTTCCGAACCATCTTATCAGCCTTTAAAGCAGAGACTACGTTAGACAAGTAGTTTCTTCTTTCTCCTATCATAATGATTTCTTCATCCTCCGGGGTCCTTAACTCCATTCGCTTGGCTGCGTAATCCAATATGGCTCGATGCTCCACTAGCCAATCCATGCCAAGAATAAGATCGAATTCTCCGAAAGGTAGTTCCATTAAGTCGGCAGAGAATACTACTCCTTGAATCTCTAGAGGTACTTTCCGAAATATCTTATTCACCACTACAGTTTGACCTAGTGGGCTTACTACAGTCATCTCCCTATCGGACAGTTCAGAGGCTATGTCTAGAGTTTCAACTACTCTACATGCAACATAAAAATGGGTCGAGCCCACATCAATCAAAGCAAAATAAGGCTTGCCAGCTATAAGGAACGTACAGGTTATAATGTCCGGTGCGTCTCCGTCCTCCCTCCGACGAACCGCATACACTAGGCCTGGCTGCCTTGCCTCTGTACATCTATATAATGAGTACCAACATACTTCTTCTGGTATGCCGCCTTAACATATTCCCAAGTGAGTTCCTCAGCTGTAGCACCATCCCAAACTGTGAGCCACCATTGATATGACTCATCACGAAGAAGCGACACTATTCCTTTCACTTTCTCCTCAGCAGTCAGATCCAACTCATCCATAATTCACTCGGTCGCCTCCAACCAATACTCAGCAGTACTGGGTGCCACACCAGATACGCCACGGAACACCTCAGCTCCATTGGCTCGAAGTTGCTCGGGTACAGATTTTCGAGCTCCCATATTTCCACCTGCTCCAGCCATCATCTCAAGAACTCGCAGCACAGCCTGCGATACAGCATCATCCCCCGTCTGATCTTACTGCTCAACACCAACAGTTAGTGGTGGTGGTGGCGGTGGTACCTCATTTTCAGACCCTTGACCCGATCTAACGGGTTCTGACACGGTCATTCTGCCTCTACCACGGCCTCGCACATTACGACCACGTCCCCTAGAGCTCATTTCTACAATCGCGCTTTAATCTGATTAAGAAATTTTATGAATTAGTCCTTGTTTCACTGATTATCCGCGAAGAATTTTATGAACATAAGTCTCTTAAGAGTAGTTCTTTCGTTCAATCAAAGTTTCAAGTCTTCTATCCTAATTCAGAGAAGTGCATTCATTTAGTAGTATCTACACACCCATTCACAAACATTCTTGTCCATTTCTAACCCAGGGGTATTTTCGTCATTTCTCCTACAGGGGTATTTTGGTAATAAATCGGGATCAATTCAAAAATCTCAAAAGTCATTTCGAAACTTTCAAAACTCATCGATATTTTTGAAAGAAAAATTTTCCAAATCAAGGTATTGCGGAAATTTTGGAAATCGGGGTTATTTTGGTAATTTCGTAAACCAGGGGTAATTCCGTAAATTTTCCAAATCAGGGTATCTTGAATTTTCGCAAAATAGGATTTTTGGACACTTTTGAAAAGTAAGAAAATTTTATTAAAATCAAAGGTAGTATGGTAATTTTAGAAACCAAGGGCATTTTGGTAATTTTACCACTAGGGGTATTTAGGTAATTTTGTAAATCGGGAATATTTTAGAAAAATTTTATAAAATAGTTTTCACGAATCAAAGGGTAATTTTTTTTGCGGATTTTAAAACTAGGGTTTTTATAAAAAATACGGCTAGTCCCTTTCGGGTTTTAATTATTGAGTTTAGCCCATGAATAAGTCCTCTTGGTTAGGGTGAACCGTCACTACGCACCAGGTAGGATTCGAGTGGAGAGGAGGTGAGTCACAAGGACTGCTTAAATACCAAGCTCCCATCGAAACCAATCCTAGACATGCGCACAATGGTTGCCACACCCTAACTCGGCGACTTAGTCACAGGTTTGGTTAATTAGGCATTTAAAGTTTTATGTAATTGTTGGGGTAAACTAGTCCTAGAGTTCAAGTACTTAACATACTAATCTACGTTCCATTTATACCCTTATACAAATCATACAATAAATCACTCAATGGTTAGGGTACTTACCTGGTGGACTTCGGGTCGGAGACTTAAGTGTCATGCCAGAAAACCTGCTTAATTCCAAAAATTTTCACAAAATTCTTTTGGGCTTAATTTTGAAAACGTTTTGGGCCTTAAACCCAAGGCCGAGAGTTTAAAACTGGGCTCTGATACCAAACTGAAACACCCCAAACCCGGCCCACGAGCCCTGACCGGATCTGGTATGCTCCTTGAGTGTAACGGTTCAAAATTCTTTTGTTACTTTGGAAAAACTGTGTGGTTTCGAAAGAAAGTTTATTTTTGTGTTGGGCTCGAATTGGAAACAAATTTATCTTACATTGAAAACCATTTGTTTTACGGTGTCCAAAACATTTAGAGTTTATTTTTTTTCTTTGTAAATAAAGTCACTTAATGTTTAATTTGCTAAAAATTTGTAACATAATAAATTCAAATAAAAAGCATGCATAAAACAGTTCATACTATGGCCTTATTACTTCAAAATTTAAAACCCGAAATAAATCCAAAGTATTTAAAATATAACATGTCCAAAATTAAATAAAATCCCGAACTGAGCATGGCCACCACTAAGCTCCTGCCGACCCGGTCCATTACTGAGCGTCACCTGAAAAATATTCCCGCAACGGGGTGAGTCATACAGACTCAGTGTGTACAACCAACACTAAGTCTCAACAGTTTAGGATATCAGTCCATACAAGTACATATAGCAGAAATAAAGATAATGATGCAAACCCGAACCCAAACCTAGGTACCATCCGCTACACATCACCCGTACCAACCTGCACACCGTGGGGACTACTAAGTCAACCCTCCATCCGCTACACATCATCGAAGGCAGTCGCTGCAGTCGACATGCTCATCGCCCTTATAAAATTCGTGGTATAGCCACCAGATAATTACTTGTGACATAAGTCACCACATTCAGATATTTGTGACATGAGTCACCACATTCAGATATTTGTGGTAAGAACCACCAGATTACTTCCCCTTTTCAAATTCACCCATATACCCCATGTCATACATATCATGCAATATCATGCCTTAAGCCTTATTTCACATTCTTATCATGTTCACATACGTGACATATTCCAAATATTCATATCTTATATTAATTTAAAGTTAACGTTACGTACCTGAGTACTTTGTACCATTGCATGGTACCTTGGCCACATTCATATTATTATAAACACATATATTAAATGGGTGCCATAAATCTATTAAGGGATAGTGTGGGGTACACACCTGATTCACTTAGCGAGCTCACTCAAATCTCGAAAAGCTCGATCTAATGCCTTAGATCCTTAGCCCCTACATTCGGCCAACACTTAGTATTTTAGCAAAAAGCCTATTCGGCTATAAGACCAAATCCCGAAGGATTTATCGCAACCAAAGTCTTACCTTGCCGCCGATTTGACTACTAATCAAATCCTGAATTTCCACGATATATCTTCCTTGCAATCGGCCCACACTAGATCCCTTAACAGGTTAGCTTCCGGCTTTTGAATAATTAAGAAATAGATTTGAACCACCAAATATAGCCTTGGCCGATTAGTATATTCACTTACCTTGTGAATCTTAAATCCCGAAATTGGTTACTTGGCTATGAAGATGTCGAAATACTTATAGGCATAGGTTAGATTCAATCTAACATTAAAACACGATAACATGGCCTATGGCTGAATATCACATAACTTACCTTGGTTATTGAAATCCCGAAACCTCCTTTATTGTTGACTATAGCAAAATCCCGAGAGAATTCTTCATAGTTTCGGCCATAGGATACTAATGGGGTTAGCTTCCAACTTTCGGCTAAAGAAAAGAAATAAAACAACAACGATAGATTCTTACCCTTACTATAGAAATCGATTGCTCCCTTGCTTGAATCCACAGCAATATTCGGCTATGGCTAGATGGTGATCACACGAGTTTCGGCTTTTGATGATCACTTAGGAAGATTCAGTTTTAACAAAGAAAGAAACGGAAGGTATAGGACTTAGGGAAATTCGGCAAGACTAGGGGATCCTATTTTCGGCTTTTGGAGAATTGAAAAGAAAAAGAGAATAGTTGCAGAGAGAATTCGGCAGAGGTACAAGAGGAAAGAAAAGAAAGTAAATGGCCTCCCATCCTTCCTTGGCCGAAAATATCACCAAGAGAATCCCCTATTCGGCCAACACTATCAAATCCCTTGCTTTTCTCTTCATCTCTCCATTTAAAATTAATAAAAATAATCCATCATTTATCCCTTATCATAATTAATTTATCACCTTTTATCTCTTAAAAAAAATAAAAGGATTTAAGCTCCTAAAATATAGCCTTAGTGCCGTCCATTGCTGCTCATCTCTGCTGCAAAATAAAACTTTTATTTTGCTTCCCTTGTAGCTCGAACCTGGGCCCTTACCCACTGTACATGGCGTCACCTGCTAGGCCCTTAAATGGCGCCTCCAAGCCACTTTTACAAGCTGATTTTTTATGTCTAATTTTCCCTACAATTTCTCTTAAGGCCTCCTCTGCCTAGCTTCCTCTTTTAAACTTAAAATTAAATAATTTCTAAGGCATTTAACTACACACTAAGGTTCACAAAATTCATAAAACACATTCAAGCACATACTGGCATGCTATTTCACACAATTTAACAATAATGCATAAGCCATAATCCGGGATATTACAAGTTTACTATTCTAATTCAGAGAGTCACATTCATTCCTCAACAACATTCAACATACTAGTTTGGGCATTTTATCCGTTCCTAACCCAGAGGTACTTTCGTAATTCATCCTATAAGGGTATTTTAGTAATAAGTCGTGGTCACTTTAAGAAAAATCTTTATAAATCAAGACATTCCGAAATTTTCAAATCTCGAGGGTATTTTGCAAATTTTTCCAAATCAAAGCTATCGCAAAAATCGGGGTTATTTCGGTAGTTTTGTAAGTCAGGGGTATTTTAGTAATTTTTTTCCAAAACGGGGTATTTTGGTCAAAACAGTGTAGTTTTTACAAAACTAAAGTTTGTATTCATTCTAAGGTAGTTTTTACAAAACAGTGTAGCTGGTCCCTTTCGGGTTTTAATTATCGGTTAAGCCAGTGAATAAGTCTTCTTGATTTAGGGTGAACCGTCACTACGCACCAGGTAGGATTCGAGTGAAGAGGAGGTGAGTCACTAGGACTGCTTAAATACCAAGCTCCCACCGAATCCATTCCTAGACATGCGCACAACTGTTGCCACACCCTAACTCGACGACTTACTCACATGTTTGTTTGGTTGCACTTAAGTCTTATGTATTTTGTGTTAGAGTAAGCTAGTCCTAAGGTTCAATAGCTCTTAATCTACTAATCTACGATCCCATAATGCCCATAAAGTTTCACATACCAATCATTCCAGTAGTTACGGGTACTTACCTGGTGGACTTCGGGTCGGAGACTTACGTGCCATGCCAGAAACCCTGCTCAATTTCAAAAATTTTCACCAAAAACTCATTTGGGCTTTATTTTGAAAACGTTGTGGGCTTTAACCCAAGGCCGAGAGTTTAAAACTGCGCTCTGATACCAAATTGTAACACCCCAAACCCGGCCCAAACACCACGGCCGAATTTAGAATGCTACTGAGGAAAAAGTTTGGAAAGAATTTGATACAAAGGTGAAAACATAATAATTTTCCGTTGTTTATAAAACAATGTACTTTGGAAACTCTAAAGAAAACTTTGTGTTTACAAGTATCCGAATTTGAAACCTTCGCATAAAACATTCCCAATTACTAACTCAATAGACAACTCAACTGAAACATAATAAAAAATCCCCAAAATACTTTAAGCAGCCTTATTACAATAAACATTTACTCAAAAGTACTAAAAATATAAAGTGCATGGAATAACTAAAACATCTTCTGCATGGCCACCTCGTATCCGCTCCAGCCCGGTCCAGGAATCATGTATCACCTGTAATGTTTGGTAAAATAGGGTGAGTCAAACCGACTCAGTGTGTAATTAGTCCACAAATTTCCACACATGGGCTTAGCCCAAAACCACACCAATCCACATATCAGATAAGAATACAACATGCACCCAACCCAGCCTAGGGTCCATCCTCTACACACCCCCGTATCCAGCCACCACACACCAGGGGATTACTAAGTCGACCCTCCAACCTCTACACACCAATTCGGCAATTAATGCCATCCACCGAGTGGTCTAGCCACTGGTCCACGTGATTAAATCACAATAAATCCACAATGTGACCTCAGTCAACGTCAATCCATGATGTAGCTCGTAGCTAGCATCAAACCACGATGAGGCACATACCCATCATGTAATATCCCGGGTTAGGGGCTATTTTGTTGTTGCTTGATATTGCATGTGTTGGTGTGCTGTGTTGCTGTTTGGGTAGTGTCGGGGCTTAATTGTAGGCTAGGAGTGTGCCTGAGTAGGTAGGAAAATTTTTATTTTTAGGCTTTATAGGAGGAAAGCTGATGGAGCTGAGGGATATGTATTTTATTTGGTGTTTTGTTGCACAAATGAGGAGCTGGCAAAGTGGAAAGGCATGTGCCACTTGGAGCTTGAGGGTGGCGTCATCTACAAGGGGGAGAGATCCTGTGTTCAAGTCGCAGAGTCCCCATTTTGGTTCCCATTTTGGACGGCATGGAGGGAGAGGTAGAAGGCAATTAGAATTCTACTTTGGACTTGGTCTTCCCATTCAAATGGAGGGTGATGAGGGATTTTAGGAGGAAGACTTGGTCAAGCATGTTTGAAGGAGTGGTGGTGAGTGAATGGAGGGATATTGGCCGAATTTTTGGGTGTTTGGAGTGGGGGAGTGGACGGCTTAGTGTGGAAGAGGGATGTGCCGAAATGCACTTTCTACCTTGTGCATTTTCGGCCAAAAGTAATTGGTAAGCAAAAGTTCTCTCATTTTGTCAAACAAGCCGATTTTCTCAAAGAGTTTTCTCTCATTCTTTTTGCTTTTGAAAACCGAAATACCACACTCCTAAAACTGGCCGAAATATCTTTGATCTTTGGTGTTCATTTGGTAGCCGAATATCCTCCTCTTCATCTCCTTTTTCCTTGGTTCATTTGTGAAGCCGAATTCTCCATTCATCTTCCCATTTCTTTGTGCCGAAACTATTTCTTCTTTTGTTCAATTGTGCAAGCCGAAGCTCTCTCTTCTCAAACATTCTTTTTCTCTTCTTGAAACTTTGGTAGCCGAATCTTATCTTCCAAAACACTTTCTTCACCTATTTGCTTTCAAACAGAAAGTCCCCACTCTCTACTTATCTTTTATTCTTGTCTTTTGTTCAAAGCTCAAGCCGTTTGTCTCCATTTGTTCCTTCTATTCCTCTTGGCCGAAACTCTCCTCTCTCTTAGTAGTTCCTTGGTGGCCGAATATTAGAAGGGTGGTAATCGTGTTGGGTTCTTGTTTTCTTTCGATTGGAAGGGGGTAAGTGTTTGGCCAAATGGCCATGTCCATCTTCTCTAGTTCTATGTTGAATTCGGTTGGATTAAAAGCTCATGATTGGTTGTGGTTGGAAGGGTATTAACCTTTTGTTAATCATCTTGTGATAGGGTCTTTGGATATTGAAAAGTAACCAAGAAGAGTTTTCGACTCTTTTAACCGATTGGTAAGCAGTGGTTGTGGTAAGTGATTGGTATTATCATTAATCGTTCAATCTTTTGGTTTCGATTAAGTCAAGATCATTAAAGTTTAACTGTTCTCTTTTAGGGGTTGGCTGATTGTCAAGGGGAATCACTGCTTGATTCGAGATTTGGTGGGAAACCAAATCAAGTTTAAAGGTGAGGGTTTGATATGGATTCTTTTGGGGTTAGATGGTCTTGGCCGAATGTGATAAGTTGTCTAATGCTCTTATTTGGCCGATTATAGGAGCAAGATAATCAAGGGGGCTTAGATTTGTTCGAGGGGTTTAAGGCTGTTGTTTTCCAGGTGTGTAAACTAACACACTTCTGTTTAGTAATATGATTGATAACCTGTGTTGTAATTAATGAAACAGTGATGATTGATATGATACCCTAATGGGTATGATCTTGGACTCGGGTAAGTTAGTATTATTATGAGCTTACTGATGATCTATATGGTACCACGATTATGGATGTATGTGATATGGGATATGATGTTAAACATATTAGCATGATATGTATGACTTGTATGATATGCATGATCACATGAGTATGGCATGATGATGGGTGATATGAGTGGAGGGAGAATGATGATATCCGTGTCTTTGGGACACTGTGTCTTTGGGACACCAGAGGTTTGGCACCTCCAGTGGTTTGGTACCACAGTGATATATTGTGACTTTGGGTCACCAGAGGTTTGGCACCTCAGCGTCTCGTCCCAGTGGCTTAGTACCATGGTGGGTTGGCCCCACAGTTGATTATACGGGATTGACGCCAGTGATTTGGTATCACACGATGGGTTGGCCCCATCATCGGATTTGTGACTGCGGTCACCAGTGGTTTGGTACCACATTTGTGTCTTTGGGACACCAGAGGTTTGGCACCTCAGCGTCTCGTCCCAGTGGCTTAGTACCACGGTGGGTTGGCCCCACAATTGATTATACGGGATTGACGCCAGTGATTTGGTATCACACGATGGGTTGGCCCCATCATCGGATTTGTGACTGTGGTCACCAGTGGTTTGGTACCATATTTGTGTCTTTGGGACACCATAGGTTTGGCACCTCATTGCGACTCGTCCCTGTGGTTTGACACCACCGTGGGTTGGCCCCACTTGAGAGATACGGGATTGTCGCTAGTGATTTGGTATCACGCGATGGGTTGGCCCCATCATTGGATTGTTCGTGACTTTGGGTCACCAGTGGTTTGGCACCACACTTATGGATATCGTGACTTTGGGTCACCAGTGGTTTGGCACCACCAGTGGTTTGGTACCACACGGGGTAGAAAAGGAGATACGGATGGTTAGGATCGGGTTGCATTAATTATGCTGCTATGTATGATGTGTGTTAGCATGTGGTTTTATAGGGAGCGGGATTTATACACTGAGTCATTCGACTCACCCTCTCCTTTGACATTTCAGGTGACACTTAGACGCAGACATGGAGCCGGGATGGACTCGGGGTGCTCATGCCAGGCTGAATAAAGTTTTACTCAGGCTGAATAAAACACCTAACCTCCCAAATACGTTTTTCCCTGTAACATACCAGATTCGGGCGTGGTGTCTTGTCCGGGTTTGGGGTGTTACACATCACCAACCACGATATGGCACAAAGCTGATACCAACCACGATGAGGCACAGAGCCAATCATCAATCCACGTGAGGCTCGTAGCCATCACTAAACCACGTACATAAATGTACACCCTGTCCTTCTTTCATATATACAAATCCCTCCCCATGCTTATGCAACCTACGATAATGATATGATGATATAATACATGAACATGTCAATCGGCATACAGCACTTATATACAATAATAATCACAACTTTATCAGCATTTAACACTGACCTGATTATCGACATACCCCCTTAGGGTATCCATCTCATTATTTCCATTGCATTAATCATCATGCTTATAACACATACTATTATTTAACATAACCAGGAAACTGCAAATTAATCACACACCTGATAACCTGAAGTATTACGCTCTCAATATCGATGCTATCTCTAACCGAAACTACAGCTATCTGCCTACGCTCCTGCTCTGACGCTGGCCCACACCCCGGTGGCCAATCTCGTACTGCAGAGACTGATCGCTTCTTAAACTTAGGGGTAGGGACTACCCCTTTCTCTCCTTGACTGGTACCCGCATCCATCCAAATCACTTAATCAGAATATGTCGTTAATCACTAACGGTATAGACAGAACATAACAAATCTAAAACTTACTGCGTACTCTTAGCAATGTGAATCTGAATCCCGAAGGTATCAACTTAATACTCCCAAGTTGTCGAAATCCCCTACATATTCTAGTTAGATTCGGCTTTAACATATAAAGTTTATGAAAGTGGCCTTTGGTCGAAAACTAACCCTTACTTTGAGTAGTCGAACTTAAGAGAACCCTTAATTCTCCTTCACGTTGGCTACACACAAAAGAAACATGAGGTTATGGCCCTATGCACATTCGGCCATCACTAAAAACCCAAGCCAACCACTTTCCGGCACCCCAATAGGGAAAGAAACAAAACCGATTGCTAGAGAAGAGATTACTTACCACCAACCCACGTTTGAAGAACAAAGAAAGAAGGAAAAGGTTACCACCTTCGACTAATAGCAAGAGGTATTTCGGCTTTTGAATGATGAACACCTGATGATAGAAAGAAAGAAAAGGTTTATGGTTGGAGAGGTTTCGGCTATGGGGAAAAATGAAGGGAAAGATTCGGCACAAGCATGAAAAGAAATAAGGAAAAGAAAAAGAATGGAAGGGAGGGTATAGTTCGATTTAGAGAAGAAGTGAAGAGAAGCTAAGATGAACCAACGATGCACCCCACAGATCACTTGCACTTTCGGCTTTTGTCACAGAGGAAAAAGAGAACAGTTGAGTTCTTTGGAAGAGAGAAAACGCAAAAGAGTGCCTAACACTAAACTAAGCAAATTCGGCCCCTCTCCCCCCTTATTGTAACAGTCCGAATTTGACCCTAATCGGAACGGTGGTTTCGAAATCACGAATCCGAGTCTGAAAAACTTTTAAATATTATTTTGGGTGCTAATTATATGTGATTTATGATGTGTGACAGTTTCGTATAAAAATTTTATTGTTTGAGTGTTTAATTTAAGTGAAAGGATTAAATCGAACAAGTAGAAAATAATAGCTTTTATGAAATTAGTGGCCAAATTAATTGTCTTCTTTGAAGTAGGTATTGAAGTGATAAATTAGCCATTTTGATTATATAGTGGACGGCTAGTGTAATAAAATAGTACTAAGTGGATGCTTTATATTATAAAATGGAAATAAATAATAAAAGTAGCTTGTATTAAGTAGGAGGGTTTAATTGAATTGCTCCTTGAAAGATTGGACTTGCATGTCAAATACCCTATTTCTTATAGTAGTGGACGGTATGATGATTAAGTTTTTTTTTTTTTTAATTCATTTATTTTAGATAGTGGCATGACATTAGTATTATAATTTGATTATAATAATAAAAACAAAGAAAAGATGAGAGAAAAACTCACCTTCCATCTTCTTTCTTCATCCTGCCGAATTTTTAACAAAGAAAAGAAGGGAGTTTGAATCTTTGATTTTTTTTTTTTTTTTGTTTTAGAAAATTTTTACATATTTGAGTGGGTGATCTTAAGTACTATCAAAAATATGTTAAAATTATTGAGATTGAAGCATGTTGGATTCGGCCATGGATGAGTATTCGTGAGGTTGTGGTGCTTGATGGAAAAATGTCTAGTCTAGGTTTAAAAACAAAATGACTTGAGTAGGAAATTTGATGATATGAATAATAGTGGTTTAAATTGTATAAATACTATGGAATTTATTTTGATTTGAGCTTGATAATACTCTTCATATACGGCCAAAATGGAGTGAGTATATACGATGATTATTTAGCTAGTATATATGGTCACATATTGAAAAAAAAAAGAAAAAAAAAGAAAAAAAAATGTTTTGTAAGGACTTGTATGAGAATGGTAAATATTCGACCCTTAAATGGGATAATTAAATTCTTGATTTTTGGTGTTTAAAGTTATGGGGATTAAATTGTAAATATTGAAATTTTGGGGGGTAAATTAGTAAATTGTACACTTATATGATTTGATATTTAATTGAATGAATATGTAGTTGAATAAGTTGAATTTGAATCTTTTAGATCAAGTCCAAAAGGAGGAGTTAATTGAATAGTCGGGAAATGAAGTCCGTCGATATTCGAGGTAAGTTTTTAAGCAACCGTATTGCATAGATTTATCTAAATTGATGTATATAATTTTACTGAAAATATATGTACCTATGTGGTTGAGGTTTAAGCTTTATGAATGTATATATGAATGTGGATAAGTAACAAGCTCGAGATATGATGTTCGAAAAATTCGTACAAAGATTATGAAGTATATAAAAGTTTCGATATATGAATTGGTTGCGAAATAGCTTTATAATATGATATTCAGGCTTTGTGCCAGTGGATAATATCGGGCTTTAAGCCTAGCAGGCTTTGTGCCGGTGGATAATATCGGGCTTTAAGCCTAGCAGGCTTTGTGCCGGTGGATAATATCGGGCTTTAAGCCTAGCAGGCTTTGTGCCGGTGGATAATATCGGGCTTTATGCCTAGCAGGCTATATGCCGGTGAATTATTATAAGTATATGCTTAAATAGATTTTTGATGATGTGGAACTTAAATTCAGTAAATAAGTTCGATGTTCAGGTATGTGTAAGTCTATAAGTAAATGGTTGTTCTTAATTATAAATAAATGTAAATTATTCATGCTGAATTGAAATGTTTACAATTATAATTGCTATTACCGAATGTGAGGGATGATAATTGATATGTCCAAGGAACTACTTGAGTAAGTTTTAAGCAATGGAATTAATTTGAAGTAATGCTTACTTATAAGTTTAAATTGAATGTTGATGATTATTCCAAGGCATTACCTGTAACACCCCAAACCCGGCCCACAAGCCATGACCGGATTTGGTATGTCACGGAATAAAGAAGTTTGAAATGTTTGGATTTACAGTAGAAATTAAAAAATTTCCGCTAAGGGTATAAAACGGTGTTCGTTAAAAACTCAAGTAGTTTAGTTTGGTAAATCCGATTGAGTTGAAAATCCATTCCTCCTTTTTAAAACCGTTTGACCATTTAAGTTTTAGAACATTAGCATGATCAAAAGCTTAGAAAAAATCTCGTTATCCGATGGTAACATTTCCTTGAAAACGTGTACGAGTGCTTATTTTTTTGAAAACGTTACTTTTAACCAATTGCATAACCGTCCGTAAATTCATCAGTTATAAAGTAAA
This sequence comes from Gossypium australe, assembly GCA_005393395.2. NCBI lineage: Eukaryota > Viridiplantae > Streptophyta > Magnoliopsida > Malvales > Malvaceae > Gossypium > Gossypium australe. Next base: position 71,885,007 of record CM016622.1, on the reverse strand, counting down.
GTAAAAACAACTACCTAACCATCCAAAATAATAAGCGGCCATATTACAACCCAATCGAATTGTAGTGATTAATTAAACTTAAAACGGGGCAAAAATAAAATTTCAAGTCCACAAAACCAACATGGCCGCCTCGAGCTCTCCTCGGCTCCGCATCCGTGCTCTACTCACCTGCAAGATGATATGGGAAGGGGTGAGTCACCAAGACTCAGTGTATAAATCCCCAACCCGGGAAATAACACTCATACACAAGATATTAGTATGGCATGCAATTATGCAACCCAACCTAGCCATCCATGCTCCTTTTCTACCCCGTGTGGTACCAAACCACTGGTGGTGCCAAACCACTGGTGACGTATAGTCACAATCAAGTGATGGGGCCAACCCATCGTGTGATACCAAATCACTGGCGTCAATCCCGTATCTCAAAAGTGGGGCCAACCCACGGTGGTACTATGCCACAGGGACGAGACGCTATGAGGTGCCAAACCTCTGGAGGTACCAAACCTCTGGTGACCGTAGTCACAATGTGTTACCAAAACACTGGTGGTGCCAAACCACTGGTGACCCGAAGTCACAATAACGTGATGGGGCCAACCCATCGTGTGATACCAAATCACTGGCGTCAATCCCGTATCTCAAATGTGGGGCCAACCCACGGTGGTACTAAGCCACAGGGACGAGACGCTATGAGGTGCCAAACCTCTGGAGGTACCAAACCTCTGGTGACCGTAGTCACAATGTGTTACCAAAACACTGGTGTCCGTCGACACGAATATTACTCCCTCTCATCAATCCCACCATCATCATGCTCATATTACAAGTATCATGATTCCATATATCATGCAATCGAATATAGCATAGCATTTTTCAGCATATGATGGCATATACAACAACATATATAGTAAATCGAGTAATAAGGGAAACTTACCCGAGAACCAAGCTTATGCCCACTAAGCCAAGTTACCATATGAGAGGTTATTAATATCATTAAACAACAGTTTATACTAATAAAGTGTGTAAGAGTTTACACACCTATTTAATCGAAGATTTAACTAGGATTCTCGGATCTATGCGTTATTACAAAAGTCCCGAACTTGTCCTCGTAATGCCCCCTATATTCGGCCAGCATAGATTAGTATTTAGGGGTCTCGTTGATTAACTAACAATTCCAAGGGATCGGGCATATCATAACTAAATAGGGCCTTAGACCGAACCTCGATTAACACGAACCAACGTGATTTGAAACTTCCGACGCCTCTGATTTTCCTCAGCCGCTTTGCCCCTAAGACCATAATGCTAATTTGGTTATACTGAGGTATCAAAATGGCCCTTGGCCAATATATATATATATACACCTTACCCTAAAGAATCAAATCCCGATAGGCTTTTAAAACCGATTTGGTCACCTACCAAAATCTGAGGGTTCACTGCATTCGGCTAGCCTTCCTTGAGATTAGTCTTAGTATTTCATTTAGAGACCAAAGGCCATTCGGCCATAGTCATAAATCCACAACCAACGAGTTTGTTGCCCTTTACCTTAACGACTGACTTGGCCTTTAAACACCACAGATCGGCACTCCCTTTTTGGTGTCTATAAGTTGCGGCTATCATATAGAACAAGAATTAGAGTAGACTTTACATATTGAATCCATAATAGAATGAAAGATAGAAAATCTACTTACCAATTTGCTTGGTTAGCCCGAAAGGAGAGTTAGATTTCGGCAAAGTCTTGTAGAAAGACAATGGAGTAGTTGGCTACTTCAAGCTAAAACGGAAGAGAGGAAGAAGAGGCAGGAGTCGGCATGCTCAAACAAAAAGGAACCAAAAACAACTAAAGAGAATTGGCCATGCATCATTCGGCCAAGGGACAAATTAGAAGGAAAAGGACTTGGCTTTCTTCTAATCTACACAAACCGGTCATGCATCAAAAATGGAACAAGGAAATTTCGGCCAAGCTTTTCTTCACCAAGCTTCATTCGGCTAAACAATGGTTTTGAAAGGAAAGGAAACAAATTCTCCCTTGCAAAGCTTCATGGCCGGCCAAACACTCCTTCCCTTTCTAATTTCAAAGCCTCAAATTCCTATAATATTCTTCCTACTTCCAACAAATAAAATAAAGAAAGACAACTAACTCATGTTTCCATTATCATCTAAATTAATAAATAGCCTAGATAAAATAAAAGAACATGAGGCAGCCATCAAACTTGGCTCCCCACGCGTGCATGTGCAGGCCAATACCCCCAAACGCCGGCCAAAGTAAAAATTTTCTTCCAGGCGCTGCGCATGGGTTTCGAACCCGGGACCTGGGAGGGATTGCCCAAGCCTCTGACCACTAGGCCACAACGCTTCTTCAGTTATAATGTGTCGGAAATTTATTTTAACCTTCGGTCCCTGGGCTCTTGCACGCATTAAAGGCCAAAAACAAAATACTCACTGCCGTCCAGGGGTTTCGAACCCGAGACCTGGGGCAGAAACCCCCGTGCTTCAACCACTCGACCTGCTGGACTTTCGTGGTAGAATCCCGTCNTAAACTCTTTTCTAGTTCTCGTGAAGGTTCGACATGATAAAAGTGAAAATGATAGAAGATCAAGATAAATCTGTATAATGGTATGTTTGGGTTATCCTTATAAGGAGAAGAAGATTTCTTCTAAAAGACCAATTAAGTGGTTTAGTATTTTGAATTATTTAATTGAAAAGTTAATTGGGTTAGATGTGTTTGAATCTATCTATGAATTGGAAATAAATTTTGAACGTACATGTATGAATTAAAGGATAGTATGGAAGAAGAATTTGTATTCGGGAAGATTTAATACGTCATAAGCAGTCTTAGCTAGAGATGATGTACAGCGAAAGTCAGATCAGAATTTCAATTGTGAGATTAAAGAGATTTGAAATCTAAAGCCATGTGTGAATTTGAAATGTATTGTGTGGAAGCAAATCCTTAATCTACCTTCTGGTAAGATTTTCGAGGACGAAAATCCCTAAGGGGGAGAGAGTTGTAACAGTCCGAATTTGACCCTAATCGGAACGGTGGTTTCGAAATCACGAATCCGAGTCTGAAAAACTTTTAAATATTATTTTGGGTGCTAATTATATGTGATTTATGATGTGTGAAAGTTTCGTATAAAAATTTTATCGTTTGAGTGTTTAATTTAAGTGAAAGGATTAAATCGAACAAGTAGAAAATAATAGCTTTTATGAAATTAGTGGCCAAATTAATTGTCTTCTTTGAAGTAGGTATTGAAGTGATAAATTAGCCATTTTGATTATATAGTGGACGGCTAGTGTAATAAAATAGTACTAAGTGGATGCTTTATATTATAAAATGGAAATAAATAATAAAGTAGCTTGTATTAAGTAGGAGGGTTTAATTGAATTGCTCCTTGAAAGATTGGACTTGCATGTTAAATACCCTATTTCTTATAGTAGTGGACGGTATGATGATTAAGTTTTTTTTTTTAATTCATTTATTTTAGATAGTGGCATGACATTAGTATTATAATTTGATTATAATAATAAAAACAAAGAAAAGATGAGAGAAAAACTCACCTTCCATCTTCTTTCTTCATCCTGCCGAATTTTTAACAAAGAAAAGAAGGAGTTTGAATCTCCATTTTCGGCCATTTCATGTGTTAGTAAGGTAAGTATTTGATTTTTTTTTTGTTTTAGAAAATTTTTACATATTTGAGTGGGTGATCTTAAGTACTATCAAAAATATGTTAAAATTATTGAGATTGAAACATGTTGGATTCGGCCATGGATGAGTATTCGTGAGGTTGTGGTGCTTGATGGAAAATGTCTAGTCTAGGTTTAAAAACAAAATGACTTGAGTAGGAAATTTGATGATATGAATAATAGTGGTTTAAATTGTATAAATACTATGGAATTTATTTTGATTTGAGCTTGATAATACTCTTCTATACGGCCAAAAATGGAGTGAGTATATACGATGATTATTTAGCTAGTATATATGGTCACATATTGAAAAAAAAAAAAAGAAAAAAAAATGTTTTGTAAGGACTTGTATGAGAATGGTAAATATTCGACCCTTAAATGGGATAATTAAATTCTTGATTTTTGGTGTTTAAAGTTATGGGGATTAAATTGTAAATATTGAAATTTTGGGGGGTAAATTAGTAAATTGTACACTTATATGATTTGATATTTAATTGAATGAATATGTAGTTGAATAAGTTGAATTTGAATCTTTTAGATCAAGTCCAAAAGGAGTAGTTAATTGAATAGTCGGGAAATGAAGTCTGTCGATATTCGAGGTAAGTTTTTAAGCAACCGTATTGCATAGAATTTATCTAAATTGATGTATATAATTTTACTGAAAATATATGTACCTATGTGGTTGAGGTTTAAGCTTTATGAATGTATATATGAATGTGGATAAGTAACAAGCTCGAGATATGATGTTCGAAAAATTCGTACAAAGATTATGAAGTATATAAAAGTTTCGATATATGAATTGGTTGCGAAATAGCTTTATAATGATATTCAGGCTTTGTGCCAGTGGATAATATCGGGCTTTAAGCCTAGCAGGCTTTGTGCCGGTGGATAATATCGGGCTTTAAGCCTAGCAGGCTTTGTGCCGGTGGATAATATCGGGCTTTAAGCCTAGCAGGCTTTGTGCCGGTGGATAATATCGGGCTTTATGCCTAGCAGGCTATATGCCGGTGAATTATTATAAGTATATGCTTAAATAGATTTTTGATGATGTGGAACTTAAATTCGGTAAATAAGTTCGATGTTCAGGTATGTGTAAGTCTATAAGTAAATGGTTGTTCTTAATTTTAAATAAATGTAAATTATTCATGCTGAATTGAAATGTTTACAATTATAATTGCTATTACCGAATGTGAGGGATGATAATTGATATGTCCAAGGAACTACTTGAGTAAGTTTTAAGCAATGGAATTAATTTGAAGTAATGCTTACTTATAAGTTTAAATTGAATGTTGATGATTATTCCAAGGCATTACCGAATATATATATAAATATATATATATATATATATATATATTTGAAATCGATAAGAAATGGTTGAAGGTGATAGTACTTGGTTGTTGTAATTATAAGCATGAAATAGGAAATTTTAATGATGAAATTATAATGAGATTCAAGCATACGAAACGGAGTTTATGATGGTTTGATGTGGTATAGGCCGGATGCAATATAGTACTTGGATATTGAACACTTTGATATATACTTTGTATATATATAAGTGTATATTCTTGTGTGTAAAGTAATGTGAATTATATATTTTATATATATATATATATATGCATATTGAGGGAATAACAAGTTAAAAGAAGCATACATTGAGTAATACGGTTCAATGAGTACCATATGTGTAAAAGTTAAGTAACGGCTCTATGTGAGGGGTACATTACTAGAAGTTAAAATAGTAATGGCACCAAGTGTGCAATACGTTACACCAATTACACTGTGTGTGCGGATTTACGTATTTTACGGAGATATAATTCAATAAAGGGAGCTATCCGAAAAGTAATAGATAGGTAAGGGATGTATGATAATTGTGTAATTTAAATATCAATGAGGTAAGTTGTTCTTGTATACGAAATTAAAGTATCGAGGGTTATTATTAATCTATGAGTTTGATTGAATGAATGAATGGTATGTTGGTAGTTGATTTTTGAGACCTATTGATCAAGATAGTTGTTGAATGGTAGCACGATATATGTAATTGAAATTACGAATCCGTTATCATCAAGTAAGTTGATTTAATTGACCTTATAGGTTCGGTCACAAAGGTATGTGTATATGTGATGATGAATTGAATTTGTGCAAAAGTGGTTGTATGTGATATTATATTAAATTCGAATATATGAGTACATGTGATAGTTTAATTAACTTTGGATGATTGGTCATATATATATATGATAATGGATTAAACTAGTATATTGGGCCATAAGTGATGGTATAATGAATCATGTGTATTTGATCTAATAAGTAAGTTTTAGATGTTGAAAGGAAAATTTGGTAGTTAATATGTATATACGTGAACAAATGTATATGTATATATATTAAATGTTTTGAGATGGGAAAAATGATTTACAGATCGATGTGAAATCTATTATTGAATGTATGAGTGTTTGGCCTTAAGGCTATAAGAGGTGAAAGTTTACGAATGATGATATGAATTATGAGTAAGTGAAGTTACTTAACGAGGAACAGTGATTGTATATGTGTATGTTATTAACTAAAGTCGCCCTTTTTGAATTGAATTATATATGGTTCTATGATGAATTATTTGCTTATGGCTTACTAAGCTTTTAAAGCTTACTTTGTGTAATTTTCCTATGTTTATAGAGATTCAAAGACTTGCTCGGGTTGGAAGTCAAAGGAGATCTCATCACACTATCCAATTTTTGCTTCGGTAAATAAATGCTTGGAGATTTAGTTACGTGGCATGTATAGTCTAGTTTCGATATTGCTGGTTTTGAAGTTGTATATATTTGTATAAGCCATGCGAAAATGGCTATACCCTTGTGTATAAGTATAATTAATGTTTGGAGTTTAAATGAAACAATTTTTGGTTACAGCAGTAACGTGAACTTTGAAAATCACCAAAAATAGGAGAAATGGAATTAGAGAGTGAATAAGATATAAAATTAAAGTTTATTATGTCTATTTTTATAAGAAATAAACAAAGTAGGAAAAAGAATTTTATATTATGAGGTATTTAAAGTTTAGTGAGACTGGTTCCGAATGGCTTTGTGATTTCCTGTTTTGTTTTGGAAATATTGTTATAAATTGTACAAAAATAATTAGGAATCATGGTTTATATGTGTAGAACCCTAAATGAATCTATTTTTCATTGGTATAAACAAGAACATCATAGAAAAATTTTTGAAATCAGATAACTGCAGTTTTATAGGGACAAGTCAGAATTGTCCAGCAGTGTAATAAGGGTAAATTTGAAGAATAAACTGTACTAATTGGCCACATGAAAAATTCTGGAAAAATTATGGTGAATAGTTATATGAGTCTAGTTTCAAGGAAAATTTACGGATCCAAATTTCGAGTTTTGTAACTCGAGTTATGACCGATTTAGTCAGTGTGATGCAGTTCGACAGCTTTAAAAATTTTACTCCCCGAGTTAATGGTCACGTCTAGTAATACCACGTACTCGATTCCGGCAAGGGTTTCGGGTAAGGGGTGTTACATTTGATTGGTATCAGAGCTATGGTTTAGTCGGTTCTAGGACTATCATAGTGTATGTGAGTCTAGCTATACATGCCATATGTAACCCGCGATAGTGTGATATCTCCCGACTCTGACGAAAATTGTTTTAATTAGACAGATATGCTTTCCAACCGAGCTAAATTCCGATAGTATAGAATGTGTACGCAAATGTTTGGGTGAAAATATATTGGTAATGAGTTGACACTCGTAAAGGTATGAATCAAAGTGTATGACATTTTTTGTTATTGATAAATATTATAATTATATGAGCATATGAGTTATGACAATTGAGTTATGATGCTATATGAGAGTTTCGATTGTGACTTAGTGATTTGAGTTGGCTTACGAACTATGTGTTAAGAACAAAAGTGATTATAAGCAATTGTTTATTAAATGTTTTGAGAATGTAAAATTAGAAATAAATTGGTTAATTGTGATAGTATGTGTTATGTACATTTATGTGCGAGTTAAATTTGAGTCTTTACTACCCTCACCCCTTTACCAGTAAAATGTTACAATGAAATCTGTAAGATTTTGGGTTGAATAAGCTCACGAGTGTGGAGTTACAGAGATTAGTGTTTGAAAGATTACTAATGTAGTCAGAAAAGAGAGCAAATCAGTAAATGAAGGCAGTACTAAAAGGGATATTGGATAGTTCTGAAGACTATTCAAATTATGCAAAGTTACTATTATAGAAGAAGTTAACTCCGATTAAATGACCTATTCAGGTATGATTTTTTTTTTTTTAAAAGAAAGTATTAACTGAAAGCTTTTCTGAATTGATTTCTGTTAGTGAAGGGATACTGTGAAAATTTCAAATGACAGAGTTAGACAGATGAATAATGATTAAATTGTATTAATGGTTGAATGCAATGGTTATGATTGGGTGGTTACTATGATTCAATGTGATTGTCTGCAAGAGATCTCTATATGAGAAAGATGACTATATTTATTATGATTATAACTTCTGGCTTGAAATGTGAGAGTACAGTGGTACCGTTCTCAGAGTTATAGAAGTTGTGTCTCTGTAATAGTTGCTACTATAATCATATTTGATTCTTTCTGTGTTTAGATGCTTCCTTAATAGCCGGGATAATATTTATTATAAGGTTGAGACATCGTTTCTAGTAAGGCACAATGATTTCTATTTGGTTAAGATGATTTTAGTAGAATTCAAAGTTTCGATGATTAATATATGAGACATCTTCATTGTAAACTCTTTTCTAGTTCTCGTGAAGGTTCGACAATGATAAAAGTGAAAATGATAGAAGATCAAGATAAATCTGTATAATGGTATGTTTGGGGTTATCCTTATAAGGAGAAGAGAAGATTTCTTCTAAAAACCAATTAAGTGGTTTAGTATGATTTGAATTATTTAATTGAAAAGTTAATTGGGTTAGATGTGTTTGAATCTATCTATGAATTGGAAATAAATTTGAACGTACATGTATGAATTAAAGGATAGTATGGAAGAAGAATTTGTATTCGGGAAGATTTAATACGTCATAAGCAGTCTTAGCTAGAGATGATGTACAGCGAAAGTCAGATCAGAATTTCAATTGTGAGATTAAAGAGATTTGAAATCTAAAGCCATGTGTGAATTTGAAATGTATTGTGTGGAAGCAAATCCTTAATCTACCTTCTGGTAAGATTTTCGAGGACGAAAATCCCTAAGGGGGAGAGAGTTGTAACAATCCGAATTTGACCCTAATCGGAACGGTGGTTTCGAAATCACGAATCCGAGTCTGAAAAACTTTTAAATATTATTTTGGGTGCTAATTATATGTGATTTATGATGTCTGAAAGTTTCGTATAAAAATTTTATCGTTTGAGTGTTTAATTTAAGTGAAAGGATTAAATCGAACAAGTAGAAAATAATAGCTTTTATGAAATTAGTGGCCAAATTAATTGTCTTCTTTGAAGTAGGTATTGAAGTGATAAATTAGCCATTTTGATTATATAGTGGACGGCTAGTGTAATAAAATAGTACTAAGTGGATGCTTTATATTATAAAATGGAAATAAATAATAAAAGTAGCTTGTATTAAGTAGGAGGGTTTAATTGAATTGCTCCTTGAAAGATTGGACTTGCATGTTAAATACCCTATTTCTTATAGTAGTGGACGGTATGATGATTAAGTTTTTTTTTTTAATTCATTTATTTTAGATAGTGGCATGACATTAGTATTATAATTTGATTATAATAATAAAAACAAAGAAAAGATGAGAGAAAAACTCACCTTCCATCTTCTTTCTTCATCCTGCCGAATTTTTAACAAAGAAAAGAAGGGAGTTTGAATCTCCATTTTCGGCCATTTCATGTGTTAGTAAGGTAAGTATTTGATTTTTTTTTTGTTTTAGAAAATTTTTACATATTTGAGTGGGTGATCTTAAGTACTATCAAAAATATGTTAAAATTATTGAGATTGAAACATGTTGGATTCGGCCATGGATGAGTATTCGTGAGGTTGTGGTGCTTGATGGAAAAATGTCTAGTCTAGGTTTAAAAACAAAATGACTTGAGTAGGAAATTTGATGATATGAATAATAGTGGTTTAAATTGTATAAATACTATGGAATTTATTTTGATTTGAGCTTGATAATACTCTTCATATACGGCCAAAATGGAGTGAGTATATACGATGATTATTTAGCTAGTATATATGGTCACATATTGAAAAAAAAAAAAAGAAAAAAAATGTTTTGTAAGGACTTGTATGAGAATGGTAAATATTCGACCCTTAAATGGGATAATTAAATTCTTGATTTTTGGTGTTTAAAGTTATGGGGATTAAATTGTAAATATTGAAATTTTGGGGGGTAAATTAGTAAATTGTACACTTATATGATTTGATATTTAATTGAATGAATATGTAGTTGAATAAGTTGAATTTGAATCTTTTAGATCAAGTCCAAAAGGAGGAGTTAATTGAATAGTCGGGAAATGAAGTCCGTCGATATTCGAGGTAAGTTTTTAAGCAACCGTATTGCATAGAATTTATCTAAATTGATGTATATAATTTTACTGAAAATATATGTACCTATGTGGTTGAGGTTTGAGCTTTATGAATGTATATATGAATGTGGATAAGTAACAAGCTCGAGATATGATGTTCGAAAAATTCGTACAAAGATTATGAAGTATATAAAAGTTTCGATATATGAATTGGTTGCGAAATAGCTTTATAATATGATATTCAGGCTTTGTGCCAGTGGATAATATCGGGCTTTAAGCCTAGCAGGCTTTGTGCCGGTGGATAATATCGGGCTTTAAGCCTAGCAGGCTTTGTGCCGGTGGATAATATCGGGCTTTAAGCCTAGCAGGCTTTGTGCCGGTGGATAATATCGGGCTTTATGCCTAGCAGGCTATATGCCGGTGAATTATTATAAGTATATGCTTAAATAGATTTTTGATGATGTGGAACTTAAATTCGGTAAATAAGTTCGATGTTCAGGTATGTGTAAGTCTATAAGTAAATGGTTGTTCTTAATTTTAAATAAATGTAAATTATTCATGCTGAATTGAAATGTTTACAATTATAATTGCTATTACCGAATGTGAGGGATGATAATTGATATGTCCAAGGAACTACTTGAGTAAGTTTTAAGCAATGGAATTAATTTGAAGTAATGCTTACTTATAAGTTTAAATTGAATGTTGATGATTATTCCAAGGCATTACCGAATATATATATATATATATATATATTTGAAATCGATAAGAAATGGTTGAAGGTGATAGTACTTGGTTGTTGTAATTATAAGCATGAAATAGGAAATTTTAATGATGAAATTATAATGAGATTCAAGCATACGAAACGGAGTTTATGATGGTTTGATGTGGTATAGGCCGGATGCAATATAATACTTGGATATTGAACACTTTGATATATACTTTGTATATATATAAGTGTATATCTTGTGTGTAAAGTAATGTGAATTATATATTTATATATATATATATATATATATATATATATTATGCATATTGAGGGAATAACAAGTTAAGAGAAGCATACATTGAGTAATACGGTTCAATGAGTACCATATGTGTAAAAGTTAAGTAACGGCTCTATGTGAGGGGTACATTACTAGAAGTTAAAATAGTAATGGCACCAAGTGTGCAATACGTTACACCAATTACACTGTGTGTGCGGATTTACGTATTTTACGGAGATATAATTCAATAAAGGGAGCTATCCGAAAAGTAATAGATAGGTAAGGGATGTATGATAATTGTGTAATTTAAATATCAATGAGGTAAGTTGTTCTTGTATACGAAATTAAAGTATCGAGAGGTTATTATTAATCTATGAGTTTGATTGAATGAATGAATGGTATGTTGGTAGTTGATTTTTGAGACCTATTGATCAAGATAGTTGTTGAATGGTAGCACGATATATGTAATTGAAATTACGAATCCGTTATCATCAAGTAAGTTGATTTAATTGACCTTATAGGTTCGGTCACAAAGGTATGTGTATATGTGATGATGAATTGAATTTGTGCAAAAGTGGTTGTATGTGATATTATATTAAATTCGAATATATGATTTCATGTGATAGTTTAATTAACTTTGGATGATTGGTCATATATATATATGATAATGGATTAAACTAGTATATTGGGCCATAAGTGATGGTATAATGAATCATGTGTATTTGATCTAATAAGTAAGTTTTAGATGTTGAAAGGAAAATTTGGTAGTTAATATGTATATACGTGAACAATGTATATGTATATATTTAAATGTTTTGAGATGGGAAAAATGATTTACAGATCGATGTGAAATCTATTATTGAATGTATGAGTGTTTGGCCTTAAGGCTATAAGAGGTGAAAGTTTACGAATGATGATATGAATTATGAGTAAGTGAAGTTACTTAACGAGGAACAGTGATTGTATATGTGTATGTTATTAACTAAAGTCGCCCTTTTTGAATTGAATTATATATGGTTCTATGATGAATTATTTGCTTATGGCTTACTAAGCTTTTAAAGCTTACTTTGTGTAATTTTCCTATGTTTATAGAGATTCAAAGACTTGCTCGGGTTGGAAGTCAAAGGAGATCTCATCACACTATCCAATTTTTGCTTCGGTAAATAAATGCTTGGAGATTTAGTTACGTGGCATGTATAGTCTAGTTTCGATATTGCTGGTTTTGAAGTTGTATATATTTGTATAAGCCATGCGAAAATGGCTATACCCTTGTGTATAAGTATAATTAATGTTTGGAGTTTAAATGAAACAATTTTTGGTTACAGCACTAACGTGAACTTTGAAAAATCACCAAAAATAGGAGAAATGGAATTAGAGAGTGAATAAGATATAGAATTAAAGTTTAGTATGTCTATTTTTATAAGAAATAAACAAAGTAGGAAAAAGAAATTTTATATTATGAGGTATTTAAAGTTTATTGAGACTGGTTCCGAATGGCTTTGTGATTTCCTATTTTGTTTTGGAAATATTGTTATAATTGTACAAAAATAATTAGGAATCATGGTTTATATGTGTAGAACCCTAAATGAATCTATTTTTCATTGGTATAAACAAGAACATCATAGAAAATTTGTGAAATCAGATAACTGCAGTTTTATAGGGACAGGTCAGAATTGTCCAGCAGTGTAATAAGGGTAAATTTGAAGAATAAACTGTACTAATTGGCCACATGAAAAATTCTGGAAAAATTATGGTGAATAGTTATATGAGTCTAGTTTCAAGGAAAATTTACGGATCCAAATTTCGAGTTTTGTAACTCGAGTTATGACCGATTTAGTCAGCGTGACGCAGTTCGACAGCTTTAAAAATTTTACTCCCCGAGTTAATGGTCACGTCTAGTAATACCACGTACTCGATTCCGGCAAGGGTTTCGGGTAAGGGGTGTTACTCATGACCGAAAATGCCACCACCAAGAGCCCCACATTCGGCCACTAGCTCCCTCTCTCCCCTATCCCACATTTTGCTCCTATTTTTCCTCTTCTCCCCTCATTCAAAACATTTGAATGAGTCAACCTTTATCTTCCCCCTTTAGCCGAATTTTAAAAGAATAAGACCAAGTCTCATCCTCATCCACTTGAAGGTCCAAGTGCCGTCCAACTCCTCTCCTCCTTGTTGAAAAAAATAAAAGCTCCCATTTGCTTCCCATGCTGCTCGAACCTGAGCCCTTCCTCACTGCTTGTGGCGTCACCTTCCAAGGCCCTAAGTGGCGCCTCCTTGCCACTTTACCAAGCCAATTCTTACATCTAAAAACCCCTACAAATTTTCTTAAGGCCTCATTTGCCTAGCTCCCCTTTAAGACTTAAAACCCAGTATTTTCCTAAGGCATTCTCCTACCTCCTAGGGTTCCCAAAACCCCTAAAACACATTCAAACCACACCTAAAACATATTATCACATGAATTATAAATTAAAACGCATAACCCCTAAATCCCGGATGTTACACATTTAGACATTTTTCCAAACATTGACTTAACTCTATGAACACAAGCATTATCGAGTACAACCTTACTAAATTTTGAGCTCATATAGGTCAAAGTTCCTAAAATACCGCTAAAACTCCTAGACCCTATTTTGGGGTGTGACATGATCGGTGCAAAACTTGTTAGGGCATGCAAGTTTTTCCTGAATATTCATAAAGGATTTTTCTCAAGTCTCAAATTTGTTAAGTCAATGACCTAGCATCAAATGTACTAGTTGCTTTAGTATATTTCTACACTTAAAGAGCTTGTTTTCTAGTCATTTTAAAATTAATTATTGCATTTTTAGTAGTTAGTAGCTAAGTAATAAAAGTTCATAAAATAACTATCTTGACACATTTTATTAGTGTTAATGACTTATGGGCCTACACGGGCGTTATTTAGGATTAATTTGTGTATTTAAGTGTGCAGGATGCTTAATTCTAGGCCAAATTGATGTAGGAACTTGGGACGAGTGTTGCCCAAGCTTCCAGAGCTGTGAAAGCATGATAGAAGCTTCCAAGCCCCCAAAATGAATGTTATGTCATGACACGCAAAGTTTATGGCGTGGGCCATAAGCAATGACGAAGTAACACCTCTTGTGTTGATACATAGCCTGAACGTGGGCCATAAGCAATGACGAAGTCAACAGACCTGTTTGACAAGATTTTAAGATACCATTTGACATCTCGTATTTACTAGTATCGAAAGCATATCAGGCATAGAGTGCACATATTTTAGCCTATAAATAAGTGGCTCATGTACACAAATTGAGCACCAAACACAAATATTTCTATAAACAGTTTTTTTATTTAGTTTTTTAGTTTTAGTTTTCTTTTACTCTTCCGTAGTAGAAAGATCCTGTTCCGATGTGAAGATGTTTGAGAGCGGAGATTGTTCAGAACATGCATTTTAATATATTTATTCATGAGCATTCTCTTATGTATTTGACTGCCTATAAACGTGATATCATTTATAGTAAAAATATCATACCAAAAATATAAGAAATTAAATCAGCAACATCTGCAAGTATACGAGTCAAATTGTAATATAGTATATGTTTACAACGGAACACGAGAAGTATTTTGAGGATCGTACCCAAGGGAGGATGGATTAAATCTAATAAAAATCACTTTACAATAATAAGTCCAAAATAGTAGCAATTAAATCATATATTATGACGGATCATAAAAGAGTTGAATATGAGAAATTAAATAACTAAAATAAATAAGCATTAAAATAGACAAACGACTAAACCGCTAAAACCGGTCAAGAAAATTAACTCGCTTCAAGGGTTGTAACTAACTTTGGATTAGGGTTTTAGGGTAGATTAGCTATCAGTTAACCAATTAATCAATTGGTTGATACTCGCTTATCTCCCAACCTCACTTTCTCAACCAAGATAGATCACGTTTTACTTAGCAAAATTTATCTCCCGACCTCACTTAACCTATGATTACTATTCAGGGTTTTCAAGCCTACGGTTTAAGAATGCGTAACTTAAACCACCTAATCCTGTCGAGAAACCCTAAATTCTTTGTTAATCACGTCCCCAACCACTCGTTAATCTCCCCTAAAACATTTAGCTACTCATGTTATCCATAATCTACAACTCAATTGAATTAAAAATGTAAAGAACACGATTGAATCAAAAGAAAAAAAATTAGAATAATCTTGGATTTGATGTCAATTGAAGAACGGAGTAGATAATCTCTCGATTGGAATAATGAATATCATCGCTTGCAAATACAAATAAAAAAAACACTCCAATTAAATAGAAGAACTCTTGTATTGAAATCATTTCCAAGAGGAAAGAAAAAAGAGTTTACAAAAACCGAAAGAAAACTTAATCTAATCCTACTCCTAAACTACTAGGGTTTGTGGATGCATCTAAGACGACTTAGTTACATCAAACCCCTAAGGTTTTATTTATAAGAGTGTTGGTAGCCCGAATTAGGTCTTTGACACGTCCTAGGTCTTCGTATAAAGTTGATTGTGTGGATGAAAATAACCCCAGAATACTTGGGCACCACGTCGACCCTATGTTGCACCATACAAGGCCTATGGCGCGACACAACATAGATTTTGTGCCCTCCTTCGTTCTTTTCATGCTTTGTAAGCTCAGAAAGCTTGTGCATCACCCGTCCCTTGCTCCTACATTCATTGGACCAATAAATTCATTATCCTACACACTCAATTACACAAATTAGAACTGACCAAGGCCCGTGTTGGCCTAATTAATCACAACACTCACAAAATGTGTTAAAAACACTTATTTTAGTAACTTTTAATACTAACCACTCAATACAGAAAACATAATAATAAATACTAATTTGGCTAGAAAACAAGCTCTTTAAGTGTGGAAATAGACCGAAATCACTACTACATTTGATCACAAGTCAAATACCCTCACACTTAAGTCTTTGCTTGCCCTCAAGCAAACTTCAACAAAAACAAAAAAAATAAACTAAACTGAAAATAAGGAATAAACATGCAAGGAAAGAAAATATACTTGAGCTAGCTTGATACAGGAAATTGGACAGATGTACATTAACAAGATAATGTAAATAACATATAATTCTAGAGTGATATACAATTGGCTCACAATTTCTAAAATTAGACAAGTTAGTTCACTAAATTACAAATCAAACAAATAATAGAATGTTAAGTAAGGTTTCCATAAAAAAAATATATAAATATACAATTATGTAAAAATATCAATCTTTGGCATAAATTCATCCACATAAGGTACTCCCCAATTTCGAATAATCTCATCACCTTATATCCACTTCTCTTACCTTTCTTATTTCTCCATTTATTAATGCATAATATAGTATTCATTAGCACAATCATCCAAGCTCGAAATATTTTTTTTTCAAACAAATGCATGCATAATTTTTTCCAACTCACTTTGTTTTTTTTTTTTTGTCAAGAATTTCTTGATTGACATTTTTTCTTATTTTTCTACAAGCTCAAGAAATCTTATACTCACTATACCATATAATTCCTTCGTTTATTCTTTTTTTTTTTCTATTGAAACCGTCGTGATATATCTACCTAATCCCTCAATATCAATGGTCAAACATCTAAATACGTGCAAGGACCAAGAAATAAAGGATCAAATAAATTATCTATTAGGCTTAGGTTTCAATTATGGTTCATCAAGAAACTGGATTGAGGCTTAAATAAGGTACTAGGGAAAATAATTATGGCATAACTTTTTGGCTCCAAAATTTGTTAACTGAACAACGCCTTAGGTCATCCCTAGGCAATTCAATACATGGATTAAATTGGCCAAGTCTATCAATTTCTACAACCTATAATTCAATTAAACATGTGTGTTACTTATATTTCTATTTATCATGTGGTATACTTAACATCTTAAATCTATTCACAATGTAATAAAGTGAACTAAGTAGTCTAAGATTAGAAATTTTAGAATCAATTATTATCAAATTAAATTTACAGTTTATTCACGAAATCCTATTAAAATGCTCCTAATAAATCACTTGTATTTCTATATGATCAAGTGTAACACCCCTAACCCGTATCTGTCATAGGAACAGGATTACAGAGTATTACCGGAGTTTTCAAATCAAACGAGCATAAATTTCAAAAATTTCAAATCATATCAATAAACACTTTAAAACCAATTCAAAACATGCATATTATTCCTTAAACAAGCCCTCAAGGCCCTAAATACGTGCTAGAAACAATTTGGAACTACATTGGAAACTCAGATAATTTTTCAGAAAACAATGAAAATTTCAACACTACAGAGGTCAAACAGCCGTGTCCCAGCCCGTGTCCATGCCCTTGTAACTCACTGACTTGGGTCACACGGCCAAGACACACGCCCTTGTGCCAGGTCGTGTACCCTTTGAAGTAACCTTACAGGCCTATATACCAGGCCATGCTCTAGGCCCTGTAACATCTGGCTTGCAACCCTCTGAAAGCTACAGGGACACACGGCCGTGTCGCCTGAACGTGTGTCACACATAGCTGAGACACACGCCCATGTCTCTACCCGTGTGGACAAAAATAGGTCATTTTACAAGCCATTTTTCTCACCCAAACTAGCATGTACCTATAAGCACTTTTGCACCAATTTTCATGCCATCATAAGACACCAAATTTATGCATAATCAAACTAACCAAGCATGATATAAACACATCCAATCAATATGCCCATAGGCACCTCAACCACAATACCATTTCATATACAATTAGATACTTGAATTTTTCCCAAGATGTTCACTAACTTCAAACTAAGTTTAAATCTTCACATGCCATTTGATTTACCAAGCAAACACAAACCATTTGGTACCAAAAATGCCATTCTAAACTAGCACCAAATGACGATATAAGTCATACATACTAAAATACCAATTCACCAAAAATTCATCATATGACAAGTGATTGCTTCCATATCATTTTATCAAGTCAAAAGATACATATATACAACCTAAAAAACAAAGTGTCCAAACACATAACTTAGTAGTTCATTATCATACCAAAATTAACTAGACACATATACATATATACTTATAGCCATATATACAAGCCACAATCCCAAAAGAGTTCAAAAGCTACTAACGATGATGGATAGTGTGAGCCGAAGTTTCAATCCGTCCCAAGTTAGCAAAAGTAGTCTACAAAACGACACACAAACACTTATAAGCTTATAGAGATTAGTAAGTACATAGAAATTTATTTAACTTAACATTAAATGAAGGAACTCTTATTTTACTTAGTTAATGTTACTGAAACGTAACCACGGCATGAAAGTGCTATCAGGGGTACCGAGTACAACAGGGGCCCATAAGTGCAATCATGGGTACTGAAGTACAACAAGGACATGTAAGTGTGATCAGGGGTACCGAAGTACAACATTTTTCTACTAAAATATAAGGTAAAAATACATAAAGAAATTTAATTAAGTAATTTACTACTATGAACTTACTTAGACACTATTGCGAAGGAGTACGATTGGCTAATCCATGACTTTTGCCTTCCCTCGATTTAAATCCGGTTGAGATCTATCTTGATCAATTTAGTAAAGTGAAGTTGCCAAAATTTGAAAACTCAAAAATGGCTTCTCAAGCCCTAGCATTCGGTTGAATAAGAAAAATAAAAGATGATACCTTAATTTGGTTTTACTTAATTTATCATTTATTTACCTATTTACTAATTTAACCTTTAAAAACATTAAAATTTACACAAATGCCAAGCCATGTACATCCACTATCACTATTTATGGTCTAATTACAATATAAGGACTCTTAATTTAAAATTTTATAGCTATTTAATACCCTTAGCTACTAGAACTCAACTTTTTCACTTTACGCAATTTAGTCCTTTTTATCAAATTGAGCATGTAAACGGTAAAATTTCTTAATGAAATTTTTATACGGTACTACTATCATGATGTAGGAAATAAAATAATAATAAAATATTTTTTTACTTTGGATTTGTGGTCCCAAAACCACTGTTCTGATTTCATTGAAAACGGGTTGTTACAACTCTCCTCCCTTACAAGGGATTTTCATCCCCGAAAATCTTACCAAAAAAAAGGTTCGGAGATTGCTTTCACATAACTTCTTCGGGATCCCAGATGGCTTCTTCTATTCTGTGTCATGGCCAGAGAAATTTTACTAAAGCTATGTTCTTGTTTCTTAATTCCTTAACCTCTCTTTCCAGAATTCTGATCGGTTCCTCACTATACAACATATCAGGTTGAATCTCGACATCTATCAAAGAGATAACATGTGAAGGGTCAGATCGTTACCGTCGTAACATAGACACGTGGAAGACATTATGAATCCTTTCTAATTCTGATGGTAAAGCTAATCGATACGCAACAGGTCATATTCTTTCAGTAATCTGATACGGCCCAATAAATTACGAACTTAGCTTTCCTTTGCGACCGAACCAAAGAACTTTCTTCTAGGGCAATACTTTAAAGAATACTTTGTCACCGACTTGAAATTCCATGTCTTTACGTTTAAGATCCGCATACAATTTCTGATGATCTAAAGCTGATTTCAAACTATATCGGATCATTTTTACTTTTTCTTCAGTCTCACAGATTAAATCAACCCCGTGTATCTTTTTCTCACTGAGCTCAATCTAGTATAATGGAGTTTGGCACTTATGACCATACAAAGCTTCATACAGTGCCATCTTTATACTCGATTGAAAACTATTATTGTACTAGAATTCAACCAACAGCTCCTAGTTTCCTTCAAAATATAATACACAACAACGAAGCATATCCTCGAAAATCTATATTATTCATTCAGACTGACCATTGGTTTAAGGATGAAATGCAGTGCTAAAATGCAACTGCTGTAACAACGCGATTTAGGGGTTAGCCGGAATAGTGGTTTCGAAACCACTAATCCAAGATCAGAGAAAATCATTTTTATAATATTTTATGTGTTATAGCATGATTGCAAGAGTGCATGAAAATTTTGGTGCTTTAATTTTAGCGATTACATGCTTAATTGCGAAAAAGGACTAAATCACATAAGGTGCGAAAGTTCTATTTTACAAGCTAAAGGTGTCTAAAGGCCATAAAATATTAATTGGAGGTCCCTAATGTGCAATTAGGCCTTTTTTAGGGTGGTGGTCGGCCATAGGGACAAAGAATTAGAAATTGGTCAAAGTTGGTGGAAATTAGGTGACTTAATTGACTTGTTGTAATAAAATAAAGCAAGAAAAGATATCATATTTTCTCTCCATCTTCTCCACCAAAAAATACAAGCAAAATAGGGGTTTGAGAGCTCAAAATTTCCAACAACTTCTCACCTTTGAAAGTAAGTGCTTTAATGGCCATTCTTTGATAATTTTTGTACTTTTGGAACCCCTAAAGCTTAATCTAGCTAAAGGGGGGACTATTTTGCAAAATGGTTGAAAGTTTAGAGTTTTGCCAGGTGAGTAATTATGTTTTTTGCTGCATTTTTATGGAAGAAAATGAATCTTAGTTGTTAGATAAACAACTTTTATGAAAGGTGTTTCCATGAAAACACCTAAGATTACCTCTTTGCAAAGGTTATAAAGTAGGTGTTAAATGTGTGAACTAATAAATATTAAGGGTTGTTATAAGAGAAATAAATGTTCACCTAGGCTCGTTAAAGGAAGAAATTTGATTAGAATTGATTTACGAGCCTAGGGGTAAAATGGTCATTTTGTGAAAGTCTAAGGGCAAAATGGTAATTTTGCCAAAGTATGATTTTTTAAAATGCATTGATTCATGTGATAATTAAATGAGCTAATTTGCTATTATAGATCCAGAAGAACGAGGAATTAACCTTGATCGAGGAAAGGGCAAGGTATCGGACTAGATCAGCAAATTGCCCTATTTTGAAATCGAGGTAAGTTTGTGTGCAATAAATTAAACATCATGTTATGAAGTTTCTAAATGATTGATATTAGTGATGTTGTATAATATTTCTATGAATTTGAGTAATGATGTTGAATGAGAAGTTGATGATAATTGTGATGTGGAAGTCCCGGTTGGATTTTAATAAATGAGAGAATAATATTAACAAGACTTGAGATGGGTAAGGTCCCGTATAAGACCATGTCCGGGACATGGCCTCGGCACCGAATTGAGATCCCGTATAAGACCATATCTGGGATATGGCATCGACATCGAATATGAGAATTGTATAAAACCATATCTGGGATATGGCATCGACAATCGATATGAGATCCCGTATAAGACCATATCGGGGATATGGCATCGACATCTAGAGGTGATGTAACACCCTTTACTCGTATTCAAAGCCGGAACCAAGTACGAGGCATTACTAAACTTAGCTTGTTCAAACATACAATATCGGGCCATAAAATTTTGTTCCAACTTAAAATTTCTTCATTCAAATACATAACATCTCTATTATGGGCCTACGAGGCCCTAAACATACATACAGAAGGATTCGGGATTAAACCGGAAACTTTTGTGCACTTAGAAAATTTTTGCCTAAAACAGGGCCACACGCCCATGTGAAATGGAACACGCCCATGTTGGCAGGCCATATGGTCACACACGCTCATATTCCTAGCCCGTGTGGATTTTATTTTTCATTTCGAACCTACAGGGGTTTTCACACGGCCGGACACATGCCCGTGTCTGAGGCCCGTGTCCCTCACACGACCTAGACACGCTCGTGTCCTCGCCCGTGTGTGAAAACCTTAGCATCTGTTTGTGACGTCAGCAACCTCATAAGGGCACACGACCTATACACACGCCCGCGTGCTGTCCCGTGTGACGAATCAAATTCTCGCAAATTTAATGCAGAGGACACACAACTTATCAACAAACCCATGGGCTGACCGTGTGTCACACACGCCCATGTGTCTACCCTTGCGGACAATTAGAAGGCTATTTACCAAGCCAATTGCCACCCTGAAACATAAACACACTTATACCACCACAAGCAACACATAACATGGCAATAATACACTATGAAGAATCACTAAATCATCATTCATACACTTCACATTTCACTTCATCAATTGCATGAACTTTCACCTCTTGAAACTCATCATCATTAAATATATGAAACTTGACAAATATTGGCCATTTACAAAATGAGTGTATAACATTAATAGCCAACACTTTGGTTTTCAAATATGACATAACACAAGATGACCAAGTTCCTATACATGCCATACTCAAAATAAATCAACTTTACTATACCAAAAGAATAATTGATAGTGTGATCCGAGCTCTGACGTTCTACGATCCCTGGGCTAGCTTGACGATACTACAAGGAAAAGAGAAAAGAGAGAGGTAGGCATATAGCTTAGTAAGTTTACTTGAATTAAAATAGCAACATAAGGGCTCATAATAAAATCCATTCATCTCATTAAGCAATAACAATGCAAGTTCTCAAGTACTTTGACATATTTACTCATACTTACTCTTACCCATCACATATCACATTACGGTTTCATAAATCGTATTTTACTCATGGGTACCTGTATCACTTCATCACATAGTTTAGCACTTATGCTATCTTGAACATAAACTTAACTCATCATCATCCTTAACTTAAATGTAGCTCTTTTCCTATTGAACTATGTGGAATATCGGAGGATACTCAATCTCATCATACATGTATTACAATGCCAATGCCATATCCCAGATATGGTCTTACATGGGATCACCTCTTGACGCCGATGCCATATCCAAAATATGGTCTTATACGGGATCTCATATCTCGATACCGATGCCATGTCCCAGACATGGTCTTATACGAGAACTACATTCGGTGCAGATGCCATGTCCCAGACATGGTCTTATACGGGACCTTCCTTATTCGATGCCGATGTCATGTCCTAGACATGGTCTTATACAGGACCTTCCTTATTCGGTGTCGATGTCATGTCCTAGATATGGTCTTATACGGGACCTTTCTTATTCGGAGTCGATGCCATGTCCCAGACATGCACTTATACAGGATCATCCTTATTCGGTGGCGATGCCGTGTCCCAGACATGGTCTTATACAGGACCTTGTAGGTATTCGATACTCAAAATGTGTGTAGGTATTCGATTTAGTCCACAACCTTGTTCTTGCCTCGGTTTCAGTTCGAGCTTTGTGTTTCTTGATCTATAATAACAATTTCACTTGTTTAATACTCACATTGATTAAATTGGCCCATGAATCATATTTTGGAAAAATTACAATTTTGCCCCTAAACTTTCACATAATTACACTTTTGCCCCTAGGATCGTAAAATGATTTTTATTCAACTTTCTTGTATTTTAAGCCTAGGCAAATCATTCTCTTAACCACAACAGCCCTCCATTTCCATTAATTCACTCATGTATGACCATTTTTATAACTTTTTACAATTTGGCCCTTTTATGCATTTTTCATGAAAATCACTTAGAAAAATATGTTTATCATGCATCAAACTTTCATATTCTTCCATAAATCATCAAAATACATGCATGTCATACATGGGTAAGTTTTTGAACATAAACCCTAGCTCAAAATATAGCTAGAAATAGCTAAATTGAGCTACGGGGATTTCAAAAATACGAAGAACATTAAAAACGGAGCTAGGATGCACTTACTATCAAGCTTGGAAGTTGAAGAAACCCTAGCTATGGTGCTCTTGTGATTTTCAGCCAAGCTTGGAGAAGATGGACACCATTTTTGACTTATTTTCCCTTTTAATTCATTAATTAACCAAATGACCAAATTACCCTTCAGGCCCATTTCTTGAGATTTTTCCTTCCTATGCCCATTTTTGTCCATCTTGACATTTAATGGTCTAATTTCTAAATAAGGACTTCTAATAATTTTTATAATTCTATTTCATACTTAAATCTTTTAGAATCTCATGTTTTCTAATCTTTGCAATTTAGTCCTAATAGGCAAATTGTTTACTAATTCATAAAATTTCTTCATGAAATTTTCACTCAATCATGCAAGCATATCATAAACCTTATAAAAATCATAAAACACATATTTCTACTTTAGATTTGTGGTCTCGCAACCACTATTCTGACTAGGCCCTCAATCGGGCTGTTACAATTCTCCCCCCTTAGGGATTTTCGTCCCCGAAAATCTTACCAATAAAAAGGTTTGAATACTGGTTTCTCATAGCCTCCTTGGCTCCTATGTAGCCTCTTCTACCCCATGTCTTTGCCATAGTACTTTTACAAGGGCTATACTTTTATTCCTTAACTGTTTGACTTCTCGTGCCAAAATCTTAACCGGTTCTTCACCATAAGTCATGTTGGGTTGAATTTCTCTGTCGGTGTGATCACATGCGAAGGATCTGATCGATAACTACGTAACATAGATACGTGAAACAAATCAAGAATCTTTTCCAATTCGGACAGAAAAGCCAATCGGTAAGCTACCGACCCTATCCTCTTAGAAATCTTAGAAGGTTCAATAAAACGCGGACTCAATTTGCCTTTCCTGCCAAATCTGAGAACTTTCTTCCATGGTGACACTTTCAAGAATACTTTATCACCAACTTGAAACTCGATCTCTTTTCGTTTCAAGTCTATGTAGGATTTTTGTCTATCAGAAGCAGCTTTTAAACAATCACGGATTATTTTTACCTTCTCTAGGGTGAAAAGCCGCATTAAAACTCAGCTTTGTATCGAAAGCTTCTTGCAATTTTTTCTAAAATCGGGATTTGAACCTCGGATCTCTATTCAATATAATCAACAAAGGCACTCCATGTAGCCTTACAATCTCTGAAATATACAAGTCTGCCAACTTATCAAGTGAATAATCAATGCGTACAGGTATGAAATGGGTTGATTTCATAAGTCTATCTACCACAACCCATGCGGCATCTTTCTTGCTTGGTGTCAACGATAAACCCATTACAAAGTCCACAGTAACACGGTCCCATTTCCACTCGGGAACCATAATAGGTTGAAGCAAACCCGAAGGTACTTGGTGTTCGGCTTTCACTTGTTGACAAATCAAACATCTTGATACAAACTCAGAAATATCTTTCTTCATACTCGGCCACCAATACAATTTCTTCAAATCATTATACATTTTTGTGCTGCTCGGATGTACAGATAGACATCCGCTATGTGCCTCTTGTAAAACCTTTAGAATAAGCTCATCATTCCTCAGTACACAGACTCTGTCTCTGAACATCAAACATCTATTAGAATTAATTCGAAAGTCATACTCAACACCCGACTCGCACTAAACTCTTTTGGCTTGTAAGTTACTTTCATTTTTCTGAGCCTCATAAATCTTTTGAAGGTACATCGGTCTAGCCCTCAACTCAGCTAGAATGGAACCATTGTCTGACAAAGTAGAAATATGTACTTCTTTTGGAATTTTTCTTGGAAAAGCTCCCATATGATCCTTTCCCTTGGTACAACTGACACAAGGGTGTTCCACCACTA
This sequence comes from Gossypium australe, assembly GCA_005393395.2. Lineage (NCBI taxonomy): Eukaryota > Viridiplantae > Streptophyta > Magnoliopsida > Malvales > Malvaceae > Gossypium > Gossypium australe. Next base: position 71,859,432 of record CM016622.1, on the reverse strand, counting down.
ATAAGCGGAATCTCTCAAGAGGGACACCACACATTTCATGCACTCTTTAGGTGTGCAAGATAATTCATCAAATACCCTGATGGTGTTTTCAAGCCAAAATCCTTCCCTCTCCGAATCATCATCTTTACTAGCTCAAAATTTCTCAGTTCCTTGTTTCTGGATTCTATCAATCGGAGGCTTTTCTCTTCTTACCACTTCTACTACTTGGTGAGCTACAGGGGTAGGCTGAGGAATAGGTGGCGCTGGAGGGGGCTGCGTATTCGGATTCGCATGAACGAACTCCGTATACCATGCATTCATCATGTGGAGAAAGGCTTCCCTAGCCTTTTCTCCTCCTCTCTGACTTACAGTCGTTGGTCTATTCTCATTTTCATTCGGCACCGTCCCTTCAGCGGGAGCCAGCGCGTTACTTTCTACATCATCTGCCACAGCTCTACCGGGATCCATTTACTATATGAAAACACAATTTAAATCGTCAAGAGTCATCACACTATCATTACATATATACTCATATGTATGGCATGTATAGCTAGACTCATGTATACGCTACGTTAGTCCGAGAATCGACTAAACCATAGCTCTAATACCACTAAATGTAACACTCCTTACACGTATTCAACGCCGGAACCGAGTACGAGGTATTACTAAACTTAGCTTGTTCAATCATACAATATCGGGCCATAAAATTTCGTTCCAACTTAAAACTTCCTCATTCAAATACATAACATCTCTATTATGGCCCTGCAAGGCCTTAGACATACATATGGAAGGGTTCGGGATTAAACTGGAAACTTTTGCGCACTTAGAAAATTTTTGCCTAAAACAGGGCCACACGCTCGTGTGAAATGGAACACGTCTGTGTTGGCAGGCCATGTGGTCACACACGCACATATGGTTTGGGGTGTTACAGTGTGCCATACACAGTCTAGCACACGGTCTACGACACGATCGTGTGACCTAAGTCAGTCAGTTACATGGTTTAAGATACGGGCTGGGACACAACCATGTGTCTTAATTCGAATACTTACACGGCTTGAGCTATGTTACACGGCAGTGTGTCCCCTGTTTTTGAAATTTTTCATATTTTCCTAAAATTTCCTGACTTGCTTCAAATTAGTTCCTAAGGGTTTTAAGATTATTTCTTTAGTCCCTTAAGATTGATTTAAGCCTCGTAAATATAAGTTATTATTGTAATTCAATTACTTTATGGTATTTAAGAAATTAAATTGTAATGATCCTGATTTTACCTATTTCTTTCTGTTAACTTGCTCTAGCATTCTCGTAACCCTATTCTGGCAACAGATATGGGTTCGAGGTGTTACATGTAGTTTTGTTTTACTTTAATTATCCTAGCATTTATGAGAATATCACATCATGCAAACTTAGTTTATTGTTTAATCATACTAACATAAGACAAACAAACATAAAATGTACCTATCTCGAGCATTGGGACCACTAAGCAAATTTTCACAAAAATGTTACATAGGTATCGATACCGCCTCTATGGTATTGATATTTACTTTAAGTGGTATCAATATCACTTGAAAAATCAATTCCAAACTAGCATTTTTTTCTCACCGAATTTCAAAACATTGGGAAATATCGGTACCTTTCGTAAGGTATCAATAATTACACCATGAGTATTGATACAGGAGCCTAGGTATCAATACCAAATTGATATTCTAACTCCTAGCTCTTTCAAAAATATAGAGGTATCGTTCTAAAAGCCTTAATTTCGATACCTCTACTTCAGGTTACAAAAATTCAACATAAAAGAGCATCTAAATCATTCAAACTTAATCCCTAAACATCATGCTTCATTCACCTAGTCACATATGCATCAAAATGTTTAAACAATAAACTAATCACCATGTCCAAGTTCACAAGCTTCCCAAACATACGCAATACACAAATAATCCCCAATACATCTTAACAAACCGATATAAATGTCAACCATATTGCCTTTTTATTCCCTAGAACTAGAATAAGCAAACACCTACTGTAATGAGTAAATAATGGCTTGGATCAATCCCTCGACGGCCACACTACTCACACCGAATGCAACTCTGCAAAGTATAAAATGTAGTGGTTAAGCTTAACAAGCTCAGTTAATGCCTAGAACAACCACTACGCAAACAAGTCGTCACACATCAACCAAACAACATACAACATATTCCCAAAACATCATTAACTAAGTGTCATGATTCACATATTTAGTCATATTCCATGCATTATTTTATAGCTTATTTATATGAATGTTTAGGCATACATATACCAATTTTCTGACGCACATGAATCATATATAAGGACATATAATTATATTTTGACACATGTAACAACCCGATTTTGGGTCTGGTCGGAACAGTGGTTTTGGGACCACAAATTTGACGCAGTAAAATTTATTTTTATTATGTTTTTATGGTCTACAGTTTTATGGAATGATTTCGTGAAAATTTCATTCGAAAATTTTGACGTTTGGGAACTAAACTTAGGTAAAGGGAGTAAATTGCAAAAATTACAAAATTTGAGTTCTATATGTTAAAGGTGTCCAATTGCTATGAGATCTTAAATTAGAGTTCCTTAGATAGTAATTAGATCATTGGTTAAATTGGTGGAGAAAAATGGACATGAATTGGTGAAATTTGGGTGCTTTAAAGAGAGGCCATTTTGGTCATTTGGTAATTAAATGAATTAATAAGCAAAATAAAGCCAAAATCTTGTCCGTCTTCTTTTCCATGGCCAAATATCACTAAAGAAGACATAGCTAGGGTTTTTTTCATCTTCCAACCTCGATTATAAGTACGTTCTTCCCCTTTTTTATGCTCTTTACATTTTTGAAGTCATTGTAACCCGATCTATCTATTTCTACCACTAATTTAAGATATCATCAAGGTTTACGGTTTGATCCATATTAGACATAGGTGTATTTTGATGTTTAATGGTAGATTATGCAAATTTGATGTTGGATAAATAACTTTTACTAAGTGATTTTTTGATGAAAATGCCTAAAAAGGACTTATTTGTAAAAGTTGTAAAATGTGTGTAAAAATGTAAATAAATGAAAAATGTGGGCTATTATGAGTAAGAAATAGTTTTGGCCATGCTTGGGTGTGATGAAATTGAATGAAAATCATTTTACGAGCCTAAAGACTAAAATGTAAAAAGTTGAAAAGTTAGGGGCAAAAGTGTAATTTTTCCATAATATGATTTTTGGGTTGAATTGAATAATGTGAGTATTAAATGAGTTAAATTTGCTATTATAGGTCAAGAAAAATGAGGTTCAGACCTATATTGGGGGAAAAACAAGGTGTTTGACGATTAGGTCTATTTCTACTATTTTTGTACGAAGGTAAGTTCGTATGTTAATGATGTAGTGTTATATTTGTATTTAATGTTTTGATATTGCATGGATTGTATGATTGATTCTATGAGCATATTCGACGAAGTTTTGGCAAGAGAGAAATCCCGGTTGAACCTTAGGAATAGATTAGTATACAAGTGACATGACGCTAGGAACCCACGTGATTATGTGATTATGTGACCCGGGTGCTGGTCCTATCTGTCCTACCGATGGCTAGGTATACCGGCATATGTTGCAGATACCTGACAGCTTGTGTGAGCAGCATTGCGTAGCTACGTCCTGACTGACATCTTGTGTGAGCAAGCTCGTGGATAGCTCGAGAGCGAGCCTATATGTGTTACGAGATTTGTGGTACCACTAGCTACATATGTGCAAAATTTTCCGTGTATCCGATAGTATTCCAAGTGGTTCAACGGGTATGTCAAACATGAGAAAGTATGTGATTATGTTACGAGTTGGTACAGGTATGTACGAAAAACTCAAATGAAATAGATTCGGTATATGATGAACTATTGGTAAGATTGTGATTGAGTAAGTTATGCTCATGAAGTTTTAATGACATTTATGACATATGTTATGTTATTCATATGTCAAATGTATAATTAATGTTGTTTATTATTTTCATATGAACTTACTAAGCTATATAGCTTACCCCATTTTTTTTCCCTTGTCTTATAGTGTCACCAAGCTAGCTCGGGACCGGATATCGTCGGAAATCCATTCACACTATTAATCATTATTTTGGGTACCATTGACATGTCAATATTTTGAGTTATGGCATGTATAGGGACTAGATCATTTTCTTATATGTGTCATTGCTAATGTAGCCAAATGTATTAGCTTATAATGGTAAATGATTTCATTTTGTAAATGGCCATGAATGATGGCTTATGTTGGTAGAAGTATATTTATATGTTGATACCATTCATGAATGTGGAACTTGCATGATTTGTGTTGATAAATTATGATGTTAAAGCATGTTAGTTGTTAGCATGTGGATGGGTTGTTAATACCTTGGTTGTGATTGTTTTGGTTGCTTGTATATGCTTGAATTGGTATTGTATGATGTTGTGTAGGTATGTGCATGGAAGGGTGGCAAATGGCTTAGTAAATAGCCTTATTTTGTCCACACGGGTAGACACACGGGCGTATGCCTAGGCCATGCGTGACAGACGGCCTGCCCCACGGGCATGTGTTTTAGCGTTGTGTCCCCTGCACCTTAATTTTTAGAAAACAGAATGTCCAGAATATAGCACACAGGCAGAGACACGGGTGTGTGTCTCAGCTGTGTGTGCTACACGGCCTAGAACATGGGCATGTATCTTGGCTGTGTGAAACTTGAACTTAGTTCGAATTAAATTAATTAAGCACACGGCCTAGCACACGGCCTAGCACACGGGCGTGTGACACAGCCGTGTGGCACAAGTCAAAGAGCACCCTAAATCAAACACGGCCTGTAGCACGGCTGTGTCCCTTGGACCACACAGGCGTGTGAGCCCTGCTTTTAGCAAAAAAATTCTAAGTTTTGTAAAAATTTCTTGAGTTCTCAGTTTAGTCTCGAACTACTTCTATAACATGTTTTGGGCCTCGTAAGCTCGTATTAGGGACTTTATGATTGAATACAAATGTTTTTAATTTGGACGCAAATTTATGACTCGGTATTGTGTGAATGCTTGTGTTGTAAGTCCGGTAATGCCTTGTACCCTGTTCCGATGTTGAATATGGGTAAGGGGTGTTACATTTAGTGGTATCTGAGCTACATTTTAGTCGATTCTCAGACTAACGTTGCGTGTGTAAGAGTCTAGCTATACATGCCATAAATAAACTGTGATAGTGTGATGACTCCTGACAACTTTAAATTGTGTTTTAATATAGTAAATGGATCCTAATCGAGCTGAAGCTGATGACATAGAAAGTAATGCGCCGGCTCCCACTCAAGGGACCGTGCCATCTGAAAGTAGACCAGTGACAATTGGTCAAGGAGAAGGGGCTAGGGAAGCCTTCCTCTACATGATGAACGAGTGGTATACGGAGTTTGTTCGAACAAACCCAACTGCTCAACCCCCTTCACCCCTACCTATTCCTCAGCCGGTTCCTGTAGCTCCACAGGGTATGGAATTTGTAAGATTGAATAAGCCTCCGATTGATAAAATCCAAAAGCATGGGGCTAAAAATTTTCGATCTAATGTTGATGATGATCCTGAGAGAGCCGAGTTTTGGCTTTAAAACTCTATTAGGGTACTCGATGAACTGTCTTGCACACCAGATGAATGTCTGAAATGTGCTGTGTCGCTTCTGAGAGACTCAACATACCGGTGGTGGAAACCTCTTGTGTCAATAGTACCCAGAGAGAGGGTTAACTGGGAATTTTTCCAAGATGAGTTTAGGAAGAAATATATCAGCTAGCGGTTCATTGATTAGAAATGTAAGGAGTTTTTAGAGCTGAAACAGGGTCGAATGTTTGTAACCGAGTACGAACGAGAGTTTGTTAGGCTAAGTAAGTACGCTTAGGAGTGTGTTTCCACCGAGGCTATCATGTGCAAAAGGTTCGAAGATGGGTTGAATGAGGATATCCGATTGTTAGTTGGAGTCCTTGAGCTAAAAGAATTTGTAGTGCTATTCGACCAAGCTTGTAAAGCTGAAGAATTAAGCAAGGAGAAAAGAAGAGCTGAAATTGAGACTAGAGATTCGAGAAAGAGGCCGATAAGTAAGTCATTTCAATCTCAGTCTAAGAAATCGAGAGAATCGTTTACTAGTTTGAGTGCTTCTACTAGGTACTCCAACAGAGATCGTGGGAGGCAATACTTGGGTTCTAAAGACTAAACTACATCAGTAGCGAGCGTTGGTAACACTAGGTCTGGTAGGCCTGAATGTCAACACTGTGGCAGACGACATCTTGGTGAATGTAGAATGAATGACCGAGCTTGCTTTAAGTGTGGCTCACAAGACCACTTTATTCGGGACTACCCTGAGATGGCTGAGAAAGACAAGATTCAGAATGCAAGATCGGGCAACACTGCCACTAGAGGGAGACCCTCAAGAAATACGAGGAATGCGACCAGTAGTAAAGGTGTAACTAAAGATTCAACTGTAAGATCCGAGGCTAGGGCACCCGCTAGAGCGTATGCTATCCATGCTCGTGAAGAAGCGACATCTCCCAATGTTATCACTGGTACTTTTTCTCTCTATAATACTAATGTAATTGCGTTGATTGATCCCGGATCAAATCATTCTTATGTTGGCATGAAATTGGTAGCTAGTAAGAGCTTGCCTGTTGCGTTTACTGAGTTGGTGATTAAAGTGTCGAACCCCTTAGGCAAACATGTATTAGTTGATAGAGTTTGCAAGAATTGTCCCTTGACGATTCGAGGTCACTGTTTTCCAGCTGATTTAATGTTGTTGCCATTTGATGAGTTTGATGTTATTTTGGGTATGGATTGGTTGACACTGCATGATGCTGTAGTGAATTATAGATGGAAAATTATTGAATTGAAATGTGAAAATGGTAAAATTCTTCGGATTCATTTAGATGAGTCTGGTGAGTTACCTATTGTGATATCTTCAATGTCTGCCCAAAGATATGTAAGAAAAGGTTGTGAAGCTTATCTAGCTTATGTATTGAATACAAAAGTGTCTGAATTGAAAATTGAATCAATGCCGATAGTTTGTGAATATCCGGATGTTTTTCCAAAAGTCTTGCCTGGGTTGCCACCGGTTAGAGAAGTTGAGTTTGGTATTGATTTAGTACCAGGGACTTCACCGATATCGATTGCTCCGTATAGAATGGCTTTGACCGAATTGAAAAAACTAAAAGCTCAGTTGCAAGAGTTGACAGATAAGCATTTTGCGAGACCGAGTTGTTCTCCCTGGGGTGCACCAGTATTATTTGTAAAGATGAAAGACAGATCTATGAGACTCTGTATCGATTATCGACAGCTCAACAAAGTAACGATAAAGAACATGTAACAGCCCGATTTTGGGTCTAGTCGGAATAGTGGTTTTGGGACCACAAATCTAACACAATAAAATATATATTTATTATATTTTTATGGTTTACAGTTTTATGGAATGATTTCGTGAAAATTTCATTCAAAAATTTTGACGTTTGGGGACTTAATTTAGTTAAAAGGATTAAATTACAAAAAGTGAAAAACTTGAACTCTATATGTTAAAGGTGTTCAATTGCTATGAGATTTTAAATTGGACGTCTTTAAATGGTAATTAAACCATTGGTTAAGTTGGTGGACAAAAATGGACATGGTTTGGTATGTTTCTAAAGTTTTTCATTTAGGGCATTTTAGTAATTTGGTTATTAAAATGAATTAAAAAGCCAAAATTAAAGCCAATTTTTGTCCATCTTCCTCCCATGGCCGAAATTCACAAGGGGAAACCATGGCTAGGGTTTTTCAAGATTCCAAGCTCGATTGTAAGTTTGTTCTAGCCCTATTTTTAATGCTTTTTACATTTTTGAAGCCGTTGTAACTCGATCTTTCTATTTCTACCATCAATTTGAAGAGATGTGAAGGTCTAAAATTTTACCCATGATGGATGTTTGTGTATTTTGATGTCTAATGGTAGAAAATGCATGTTTGGTGTTTGATAAACGACTTTTACTAAGTGATTTTCGGTGAAAATGCCTAAAAGGACTTGTTTGTAAAAGCTATAAAATGAGTAGTAAAAGTGTGAATAAATGAAAAATATGGGCTGTTATGAGCATGATATAGGTTCGACTAGGCTTGGGTGTAATGAAATTGAACGGAAATCATTTTACGAGCCTAGGGACTAAATTGTAAAAATGTTAAACTTTAAGGGCAAAAATGACATTTTTTCCATAATGTGATTTTGGGCTGATTTGAATTGTATAATGATTAAATAAGTTAAATGTGATATTATAGATCGAGAAAAATGAGGTTCGGAGTTAGAACGGGGAAAAATGAGTATTTGACGATTTAGTCCTTTTTACCGTTTTTATGTCGAGGTAAGTTCGTATGTAAATAATGCAATATTATATTTGCATTTTAATGTTTTGATATTGCATGAAATGTATGATTGATTCTATGAGTACATTCGACGAAGTTCCGACAAGCGAGTAAATCCCGGTTGAACCTTGGGAATAGATTAGGATACAAGTGACATGTCACTAGAAACCCATGTAATTATGTGATTTATGTGTCTCGGGTGCTGGTCCTATACGTCCTACCAGTGGCTGGGTATACTGGCATATGTCGCAAATACCTGACAGCTTGTGTGAGCAGCACCGTGTAGCTACGTCTCGACTAACAACTTGTGTGAGCAGGCCCAAGGATAGCTCGAAAGCGAGCTTATATGTGTTATGAGATTTGTGGTAGCATTGGATACATATGTGGCACTTATGTGCAAATATTTTCGTGTATCTGATAGTATTCCAAGTGGTTCAAAGGGTATGTCAAAGATGAGAAAGTATGTGAATATGTTTTGTGATGGTACATGTATGTTCATAAAACTCAAAGAAAATGAGCTCAGTATATAATGAACAAGTGGTCAGATTGTGATTGAGTAAGTTGTGCTTATGAAGCTTAAATGTCATTTATGTTGAAACGTGTTATGTAATTCATATGATGAGCTATTAGTATATGACAATTATGTTGATGTGTTATGTTGATATTAAATGACATTTATGTTCATATGACATTTATGAAGTTTTAATGACATTCATGTTGATATATGTTATGTTATTCATATGATGAGCTATAGGCAAGAATGTGATTGAGTAAATTATACTCATGAAGTCTAATGACATTCATGTTGAAATATGTTATGTTATTTATATGATGAGTTGTTGGTAAGATTGGGATTGAGTAAGTTGTGTTTATGAATTTTTAATGACATTTATGCTAATATTTGTTAAGTTATTTGTATGTCAAGTGTATGAATAATGCTTTGTATTATTTTCATATGAACTTACTAAGCTATATAGCTTACCTCCTTCTTTTCCCATGTCTTTTAGGGTTATTAAGCTAGCTCGGGTTGGAGATCGCCGGAGATCCTATCACACTATCAAGCTGTCATTTTGGGTATAAGTGAATTCAAGTATTTTAAGTCTATGGCATGTATAGGGACTTAGTCATTTGTTAAATGTGTCATTATGATTGTAGCCAAGTGTTGGCTTATGATTGTCAAATGCTTGTTTTGATAATTGAAATATATAGATTGGTTTATTTGGGCTATCATGGTTGTAAGCCTAAGTATATACGTGTGTGCTAATGATTTGGTGATACGGTCATAGTATGCTTGGTGAATGATAGAAATGTTATTTATGACATGAATGTGATATGTTTGGAAATGTGGTCTATTGATTAAATGATAAAGTGGTGTACAAATAGGTATCTTGAAAATACTCAATTGTGACTTAGTAAATGTTGTGAGTATGATAGATGTGGATATTGTGTTGTTTATAATTGTGGATGATTTGGTTACCTAAGTTTGTTATGTATGTGTCTTAAATTGGTGTAAGTGTATGTGTGTACAAGGATGGCAAATGGCTTGGTAAATAGCCTTTAATTTGTCCACACGGGTAGACACACGGGCGTGTGTCTAGGCCGTGTGTGACACACGGGCGTGTGTCTAGGCCGTGTGTGACACACGGTCTGCCCCATGGGCATGTGATTCGGCTGTGTGTCCCCTGCACCTTAATTGTTGCAAAACAGAATGTCCAGAATTGAGCACATGGGTAGAGACACAGGCGTGTGTCTCAGCCGTGTGTGCTACACGGCCTAGTACATGGTCGTGTGGCACAAGTCAAAGAGCTCCCTATTTTGAACACGACCTGTACCACGGGCGTGTGAGCCCTGTAACATGAAAAATTTTCTAAGTTTGTAAAATTTTCTAAAGTTCTCGCTTTAGTCTTGAACCACTTTCAAAGCATGTTTTGAGCCTCATAGGCTCGTTTTAGGGACAATATGAATGTGTATGAAGAGTTTTAAATTTAAATGGAAAATTTATGACTCAGAAATGTATGTTTGTTTGTGTATAAGTCCAATAATACCTCGTACCTGTTCCGACGTCAAATACGGGTAAGGGGTGTTACTGAACAAGTATCCCTTACCAAGAATTGATGACTTGTTTGATCAGTTGAAAGGGGAAACAGTGTTCTCGAAGATTGATTTGAGGTCTGGCTACTATCAGTTGAGAGTTAAAAAGTCGGATGTATCAAAAATCGCTTTCAAAACAAGGTACGGGCATTATGAATTTCTTGTCATGCCTTTTGGACTAACCAATGCTCCTGTTGTTTTTATGGACTTGATGAACCGAATCTTCCAACCATATTTAGACAAATTCGTGGTTGTATTTATTGATGACATTCTGATTTATTCTTGAGATGAGACTAAGCATGCCGAGCACTTATGAACTGTATTGCAGACTTTGAGGGATAAGAAATTATTTGTTAAATTTAGTAAAAGTGAGTTCTGGATCCGAGAAGTCAGATTTTTGGGACATATTGTTTCAGGAGATGGTATTCGGGTTGATCCGAGTAAGATTTTAGCAATTTGTCGATTGAAAGCCGCCCAGAAATGTGTCAGAGGTTTGAAGCTTTTTAGGCTTAGCTGGTTACTACTGACTATTTGTTAAGGGTTTTTCGATGATTGCTACTCTTATGACTAAGTTGTTGCAAAAAGATGTTAAGTTTCAACGGTTCGAAAAATGTCAGCAAAATTTTGAGAAGTTGAAAGCCTTACTGACTGAGGCGCCGGTTTCAGTGCAAGCTAAACCGGGAAAAGAGTTTGTGATTTATAGCGATGCGTCACTGAATGGATTAGGATGTGTATTGATACAGGAGGGCAAACTGATAGCCTATGCCTCGAGGCAGTTCAAGGCGCATGAGAAGAATTATCCGACGCACGATCTCGAATTGGCTGCCATAGTGTTTGCTTTGAAGATTTGGAGACATCATTTGTATGGTGAGAAATGTCATGTCTTTTCGGATCATAAAAGTTTAAAGTATTTGATGACTCCAAAAGATTTGAATTTGCGGCAACGGAGATGGCTCGAGCTATTAAAAGATTTTGAGCTACTGATTGACTACCATCTCGAAAATGCGAACGTAGTCGCAGATGAGCAGAAAGTCCTTGCTTGCCTTGATAGCTATGAGTACGAGGTTGAATTTATCTGAGGATGGTTCGTAACTAGCTGAGTTGAGAGCTAAACCAGTATTTCTTCAGCAAATTTGTGAAGCTCAGATAAGTGATAATGAATTGCAAGCCAAAAGAGTTCAGTGTGAATCGGGTAGTGATCCAAACTTTCGGATCGGTTCTGATGATTGCTTAATGTTCCGAGATAGAGTATGTGTACAAAAAAATGATGAGATTATTCAGAAAATTCTTCACAAGGCACACAGTGGTTGTTTGTCTGTTCATCCTGGTAGTATAAAAATGTATAATGATTTGAAGAAATTGTATTGGTGGTCGGGTATGAAGCGAGATATTTTAGAGTTTGTATCGAAATGTTTGATTTGTCAACAAGTAAAAGCCGAACACTAAGTACCTTCGGGTTTACTTCAGCCAGGGATGGTACCCGAATGGAAATGGGATAGAATTACAATGGATTTTGTAATTGGATTACCTCTGACTCCGAAGAAGAAAGATGTTGTTTGGGTCGTTGTTGATAGATTGACGAAATCAACTTATTTCATTTCAGTACGTACCGACTATTCACTTGATAAGCTAGCTGAATTGTACATTGTTGAAATTGTCAGATTGCACGGGGTGCCTATTTCTATTATTTCGGATAGAGATCCGAGATTTACTTTACGATTTTGGAAGAAGTTGCTAGAAGCTTTGGGTACAAAGTTGAACTTTAGTACCGCTTTTCATCCGCAAACTGACGGTCAATCGAAAAGAACGATTCAGATTCCTGAAGATATGCTTCGCTGCTATGTTTTAGAGTTCGAAGGTAGTTGGGAAAAATATCTACTTTTAATCGAATTTGCTTATAACAACAGTTTTCAGTCGAGTATAAAGATGGCACTGTATGAGGCACTGTATAGCCTCAAGTGTCGAACTCCGTTGTACTGGACTGAGCTCAGTGAGAGACAGATTCACGAGGTTGATTTGGTTAGAGAAACCGAAGAAAAAGTGAATGTAATTCATGATTGTTTGAAAGTAGCTTCGGATAGACAGAAATCGTACGCGAATTTGAAACGGAAGGAAATTGAATTTCAAGTCGGTGATAAGGTATTTCTGAAAGTATCTCTGTGGAAGAAAATTATTAGATTTGGTCGCAAAGGTAAGCTAAGTCCACATTTTATTGGTCCGTATGAGGTTATTGAAAGAATAGGGCAGGTGGCATATCGTTTAGCTTTACCGACAGAGTTAGAAAGGATCCACAATGTGTTTCATGTATCAATATTGCACCGTTATCGATCAAATCCTTCGCACATAATTTCACCGACAGAGATTGAGATTCTACTCGATATGACTTACAGTGAAGAACTGATCAAAGTGTTAGCTCGGGAAGTCAAATAGTTGAGAAATAAAAGTATGGCTCTACTAAAAGTTTTATGGAAATGACATGGGGTCGAAGAGACTACGTAGGAACCCCAGGAAGCTATGAGAAAACAATACCCAACCCTTTTTTCTGGTAAGATTTTCGGGGACGAAAATCCCTAAGGGGGAGAGTTGTTACAACCCGATTTTGGGTCTACTTGGAACAATGGTTTCGGGACCACAAATTCGACGCAGTAAATTTTATTTTTATTATATTTTTATGGTTTAAAGTTTTATGGAATGATTTCATGAAAATTTCTTTCGAAAATTTTGACGTTTGGGCACTCAATTTAGTTAAAGGGACTAAATTGCAAAAAGTGCAAAATTTGAGTTCTATATGTTAAAGGTTTTCAATTGCTATGAGATCTTATATTACAGGTCCTTAGATGGTAATTAGACCATTGGTTAAGTTGGTGAACAAAAATGGACATGAATTAGGTGAAATTTGGGTGTTTTAAAGAAATGGCATTTTGGTCATTTGGTAATTAAATGAATTAATAAGCAAAATAAAGCCAAAATCTTTTCTGTCTTCTTTTCCCATGGCTGAATATCACTAAGGAAGACATAGCTAGGGTTGGGCATCTTCCAAGCTTGATTGTAAGTTCGTTCTTGCTCCGTTTTTAATGCTCTTTACATTTTTGAAGTCGTTGTAACCCGATCTATCTATTTCTACCACTAATTTAAGATATGATCAAGGTTCAGGGTTTGACCCATGTTAGACATGGGTTTATTTTGATGTTTAATGGTAGATTATGCAAATCAGATGTTGAATAAACAACTTTTACTAAGTGATTTTTTGATGAAAATGCCTAAAAAGGACTTATTTGTAAAACTTATAAAATTTGTGTAAAAATGTGAATAAATGAAAAATATGGGCTGTTCTGAGCAAGAAATAGTTTCGGCTAGGCTTGGGTGTGATGAAATTGAATGAAAATTATTTTACGAGCCTAGGGACTAAAATGTAAAAAGTTGAAAAGTTAGGGGCAAAAATGTAATTTTACCATAATGTGATTTTTGGGCTGAATTGAATAATGTGAGTATTAAATGAGTTGGATTTGCTATTATAGATCAAGAAAAATGAGGTTCGAACCTAGATCGGGAGAAAAACAAGGTGTTTAACGATTAGGTCTATTTCTACTATTTTTGTACCGAGGTAAGTTCGTCAGTTAATAATGCAATGTTATATTTGTATTTTAATGTTTTGATATTGCATGGATTGTATGATTGATTTTATGAGCATATTCGACGAAGTTCTGGCAAGAGAGAAATCCAGGTTGAACCTTAGGAATATATTAGGATTCAAGTGACATGCCGTCAGGAACCTACGTGATTATGTGATTATGTGACCCGGGTGCTAATCTTGTACGTCCTACCGGTGGCTGGGTATACCGGCATAAGTTACGGATACTTAATAGCTTGTGTGAGCAGAACCGCGTAGCTACGTCTTGACTGACAGCTTGTGTGAGCAGGCCCGTGGATAGCTCGAGAGCGAGCCTATATGTGTTACGAGATTTGTAGTAGCATTGGCTACATATGTGGCACTTATATGGAAACTTTTCTGTGTATCTGATAATATTCCAACTGGTTCAACCGGTATGTCAAACATGAGAAAGTATATGATTATGTTACGAGTTGGTACATGTATGTATGAAAAACTCAAATGAAATAGATTCGGTATATGATGAACTATTGGTAAGATTGTGATTGAGTAAGTTATGCTCATGAAGTTTTAATGACATTTATGATATATGTTATGTTATTCATATGTCAAATGTATAATTAATGTTGTTTATTATTTGCATATGAACTTACTAAGCTATATAGCTTACCCCCTTTTTCTTTCCTTTGTCTTATAGTGTCACCAAGCTAGCTCGAAATCGGAAATCACCAGAGATCCATTCACACTATCAATTATTATTTTGGGTACCATTGAAAAGTCAATATTTTAAGTTATGGCATGTATAGGGACTTGGTCATTTTCTTGTATGTGTCATTGGTAATGTGGCCAAATGTATTGGCTTATAATGGTTAATTATTTCATTTTGTATATGGCCATGAATGATGGCTTATGTTGGTAGAAGTATATTTATATGTTGATACCATTCATGAATGTGGAACTTGCATGATTTGTGTTGATAAATTATGATGTTAAAGCATGTTAGATGTTATCATGTGGATGGGTTGTTAATACCTTGGTTGTGATTGTTTTGGTTGCTTGTATATGCTTGAATTTGTATTATATGATGTTGTGTAGGTATGTGCATGGCAGGGTGGCAAATGGCTTGGTTAATAGCCTTATTATATATGTTATCGTGAGTGACACACGGCCTGCCCCACGGGCATGTGCTTCAGCAGTATGTCCCTCGCACCTTAATTTTTAAAAACAAAATGTCCAGAATATAGCACATGGGTGTGTGTCTTAGTCGTGTGTGCTACACCGCTTAGAACACGGGCGTGTATCTTGGCCGTGTGAAACCTGTACTTAATTCAAATTAAATTAATTAAGCACACGGCCTAGCACACGGGCGTGTGACACGGCCATGTGGCACAAGTCAGAGAGCACCCTTAATTAAACATGGCTTGTAGCACGGGCGTGTCAGAAGGTGACACGTGCATGTCCCTTGGACCACACAGGCGTGTGAGCCCTGCATTTAGCAAAAATTTTCTAAGTTTTGTAAAAATTTCCTGAGTTCTCGGTTTAGTCCTGAACTACTTCTAAAGCATGTTTTGGGCCTCATAGGCTCGTATTAGGGACTTTATGATTGAATACAAATGTTTTTAATTTGGATGCAAATTTATGACTCGGTATTGTGTGAATGATTGTGTTGTAAGTTCGGTAATGCCTCGTACCCTGTTTTGGCGTTGAATACGGGTAAGGGGTGTTACATCACATTAGTCACAGTGTATGGTAATTTGGTTCTTGAGTTTATGAAACATAAAATTGACTCTATCACTACACATAGACTCGTAGAGTCAAACATATCCCATAAGCGAAACATATAGCTAATGCTCTCCAACACACCACACATACATATCTCAGCGAATGGAGCTTGGTTCACATTCCCTTATCTCTACAAAACTATCCCTGAGCCTCAACGCCGCATATATCATAATCACAAATAAGTGAGTACTCACAATCCTATGGCATGTCAACTATATCCAACGATTTCATTAAGTCACAAGGCCAAAATATCCATAATGTCATCAAATATTACTTACCGATAATCTGTATGTATTCACCAGATAATCATATCATTAGCACATGTTACACACAACCACATGCCATGAATAACATACCCTCATATTTACCGTCACAACATGTAACAACTCGATTTTGGGTCTAGTCGGAATAGTGGTTTCGGGATTACAAATCTGACACAGTAAATTTTGTTCTTATTATATTTTTATGGTCTACAATTTTATGGAATTGTTTCGTGAAATTTTTGTTAAAAATTTTTTACGGTTGGGCACTCAATTTAGTCAAAAGGACTAAATTGTAAAAAGTGCAAAAGTTAAGTTCTACATGCTAGAGGTGTCTAATTGCTATGAAATTTAAAATTGAAGATCCTTAGATGGTAATTAGACCATTGGTTAAGTTAGTGGACAAAAATAGACAAGAAGTAAGAGAATTGTTATGTTTTAAGCTAGGGCATTTTGGTCATTTGGTTAATAAATGAATTAAATAGCCAAATTAAAAGCCATTTTTTGTCCATCTTCTACCTCATGGCCGAAACTTGCATGGAGAAGATATAGCTATGGTTTTCCAAGCTTCCAAGCTTGATTGTAAGTCCGTTCTAGCTCCGTTTTTAATGATCTTTACATTTTTTGAAATCCTCGTAACAAGATCTACCTATTTCTACCATTATTTTGAAGTAGGGTTCATGTTTAAAATTTACCAATGTGTAGCATGCATGTATTTTGATTTATGATAGAAGATATTGATTGTTTAAGGTGTGATAAACAACTTTTACTAAGTGATTTTTAGTGAAAATGCCTAAAAGGACTTGTTTGTAAAAGTTGTAAAATATGCAGTAGAAGTGTGTTTTAATGGAAATTGTGGGCTGTTATAGTTCTGAAAATGGTTCGGCTAGGCCTGTTTATTACAAAAATTAAATAGATTTCATTTTCCGAGCCTAGGGGAAAAATGTAAATAGGTTAAAGTTTAGGGGCAAATGTAACACCCCAAACCCGATCAATACACCACGACCGAATCTGGTATGTTACGGGGAAAAATGTATTTGAGAGGTTTAGGTTTCCGGTTAAAAGTTTGATGAGAACTCTTTTTGTATATTTTGTTCTTGTAGAAATCTTGGGCATGATTGTTTAAAAAGCGATAGTGCCTTTGAAAATCCGGAAATTTTGAAAACTTAATTAAATATGTAAGTAAAACAAATTTATCACATTTGGAAATCCGAGTAATTCCTTTGTGTTACTTAAAACATTTTTGACTTAGTAAAAAAAATGTTCTCAAGTTTGAAAAACACATTTGAGTTTCATTCATTTTAAATTTACAGTTTGATACCCGATGGTAAAGTTTAAAACATTTCGCTTTGTAGTTTGAAAACTTTATCTTTCCAAGTTTTAGCCAAATTTTAACCCAATAATTTGTTACGGCATATTTGAAAACAAATCTAAGCATAAACATAACAAAACATAACTTTTAAAGGCCTTTTACAATCCAAATAAACCAAATGAAAATAAGTCAAATTAAGTACCAAGTTTTAAAACAGTGCAAGTCCGATTTTATTCATGGCATGGTCACCTCGAGTCCACCCCGGCTCCATGTCCGCGATCTAAGTGTCACCTGAAATGATAAGGGAGAAGGTGAGTCGCAAGACTCAGTGCATAAATTCCCCCTCCCGATATATGCCACATACCAACACACGTCATAACAAAGCAATACAATTAATGCACCCGATCCTAACCATCCATAACTCCTTTTCTACCCCGTGTGGTACCAAACCACTGGTGGTGCCAAACCACTGGTGACCCAAAGTCACGATATCCATCAATGTGGTGCCAAACCACTGGTGACCCAAAGTCACGAATAATCCATCTGTGGGGCCAACCCACGTGTGATACCAAATCACTGGAGACGATCCCGTATCTCAAAAGTGGGGCCAACCCACGATGGTGTTAAACCACAGGGACAAGTCGCTATGAGGTGCCAAACCTCTGGTGTCCCAAAGATACAAGTGTGATACCAAATCACTGGTGACCGTAGTCACGAATCAAATGATGGGGCCAACCCATCGTGTGATACCAAATCACTGGCGTCAATCCCATAATATCAACCGTGGGGCCAACCCACTGTGGTGCTAAGCCACTGGGACGAGACGTTATGAGGTGCCAAACCTCTGGTGTCCCAAAGACACAAATATCATCTGTGGTACCAAACCACTGGAGGTGCCAAACCTCTGGTGTCCCAAAGACAAGGATATCATTTTCCCCCTCCTCTCATATCACCCATAACATATCATACTGATGCAATTCGTGCAAGTCATGCAAATCATGCTAAACATGTTTCATAGTGCATCCCATAACACATACATCACAGATCATGATATCATATATCACTAACAAAGCTCGTAATGAAACGGACTTACCCGAATCCGTGCACATACCCCATTGGGTATCCCATCAATCAACCATACCGTTCGCTTTATGAACAATCATGATTATTAAGCATATTACTAAGCAAAGAGTGTGTTAGTTTACACACCTGTTAACACGCAAGCCTTAAACTCAACGAACCGATCTAAAACCCCCGATTATCCTGCTCCTATAATCGGCCAAACAGAAGATTAGCCACCTATACCATTCAGCCAAAACCAATAACTCAAGAGGGCTAACGCTTAAACCCTTACCTTGCCAACGATTTGGTTTCCTACCAAATCCTAAACCAAACAATGATTCCTTTGACAATCGGCCACACCCTAAAAAGAAGAACGATTAATCCATCGAAGACTTGACTAAATGAAACTAAAAGATTAGATTAAAAGAATCAACTTCTTACCACTACTTACCAACCGATCAACCAAAGGTGACTGCTTCACTTGATCGCCACCAAAATCCAAAGGCCCTATATTGAAATCGGTTACCAAACAAAAGATTAACTTCCTCCAACCCATACCAAAATCGGCACTTAACCAACCAAAATCAACAAGAACAAGGGAGAGGGGAAATGGCCATTCGGCCAAGCACTTACCTTCCTTTAAACTCGACTAGAACCAAGGCTAGAAGAGATCCACACCACACCAATATTCGGCCAAGAAAACCACTAGGAGAGAAGAGAGATTCGGCTAACACTTTGAACAAAAGAACAGAGGATTCGGCCTTACACAAAGAAAGAAAACACAAGAGAAAGATGAAGAGAAAAGGGGTTGATATTCGGCCAACAATAACAATGGAATCAAGAAGAAGGAAGGTACTTTCGGTTTGAAAGAAAAAGGAAATGGAGAAAGTGTTTTGAAGAATAGAGTTTCGGCTATCAAGGTTTTCAAGAAAAAAAAAAGAAGTATGAGAAGAAAAGGGGTACTAGTTTCGGCTTACACAAATGAAAACAAAAAGAGAAAGCAATGGAAGGGTTCGGCCAAAAGAAACAAAAAGGAACCAAAAGCTTGAGGGCTCAAGAATGCATTCGGCTATCAATGAAAATCAAGAGAAAACAAAGCAAATTCGGCAAGGGTATAGTTGCTTAAAGCTTTCGGTTTCAAGAAGTAAAAATGAGAGACTTACTTTGAAAGAAAATTCGGCTTAGGCTATTGACAAAAAGAACTTGACTTACAAATTATTTTTTTTTTGACCGAAAACACTAAAATGCCAAATGAATTTCGGCATTCCCACTCCTCCACTTACCAAACCGTCCACTTCCCCCCCAAAATCTCTCCAATATTCGGCCACCACTCCCCAAACACTCACAACCACCCATTCAAATCACTTTGAACAAGTCTCCCTCCTAAATTCACTCTCCACCCACCATTCAAGTGGGTTGACTTGGTCTATGGCAGAGTTTGAACTGCCAACAACTTCTCCTCCTCTATGCCGTCAAAATGGAAGCAAAATGTGGGCATTCTGCAGCTTGAACACAGGACCTCTTCCCTTGCAAGTGGCGTCACACACACAAGCTCTAAGTGGCGCCTATTCTGCCACTCCACCAGCTCATTTCTTGTGCTAACATTCACCAAAGAATACTTTTAAACCCTAGCTCCTTCAGCTCCTCTCACCTAAGCCTAAAAACTAAAATTTTTCCTATCACTCAGGCATACCTCAGGCTTACAACTAAGCCCCAAAACATCAAGAACAACAGCATAGCAAGCCAAAAACATGCAAACAATGCATCAACAAAATAACCCCTATCCCGGGATATTACAGCAAAAATGTAATTTTTCCATAGTGTGATTTTCGAACTGAATTCAGCAATGTGATAATTAAATAAGTTAAATTTTCTATTATAGAGCAAGAAAGACGAGGTTCGGACCTTGATCAGGGGAAAAACAAGGTTATTGACGATTAGGTCCATGTCTGCTACTTTTGTACAGAGGTAAGTTCGTATGTAAATAATGCATTGTTTTATTTATGTTTTAGATGCTTTAATATTGTATGGATTATGATCGACTCCTTGAACGTAATCAACAAAGTTCGACAAGCGAGAAATTCCCGGTTGAACCTTAGGAATAGTTAGGATACAAACGTCATGACATTAGGGTTATTAAGATTTCGTGTAAGACCATATCTGGGATATGGCATCAATATGAGATTTCGTGTAAGACCATATCTGGGATATGGCATCGATATGAGATTCTGTGTAAGACCATAGCTGGCCTATTGGCATCGATATGAGATTACATGTAAGACCATATCTAGGATATGGCATTGGTACAATATTGTATGTACGAGATTCTTAAGTATCCTTTAGTATTCCAAATGGTTCAATGGGAAATTCAACGGGTATGTCAAAGAAGATAAAAAGTATGTGAGTATTACGAATTAGTATAGGTATGTACGTAAGGTTTATAAGCATTGACTTCATGAAATCGTGAGTTCATGATTTCCACGAGAATGATTTATGAAAATATTGTGATTATGAGCCTATACTTGTGATGTATGAAATACATAGTAAATTCGATTGACGATTTTTGTGATTGGCTTTCGGGCTAGATTGAGTCTTGACATCACATGTTGTATTCATGCAAATAGTGATTTATTAGATATGAGATAAAGGAAAGATTGGCAAAATTACCTATTAGAATGATTATGGAAGAATGGAAAGATAAGAGTTTAGGCCATTGAAAGATGTAAGAGTATATGCTTGAAATGTAAATGCTCGTAATTAATGTGTATGTTTTATGCAAGGTTTGAAATTATTTGTTGATCGTGGTAAATGATATGTTATTCTTATGACTGAGTAAGATGTGCTCATTAAGTTTAATGTCTTTTATTTTGGCTTAATTTATGTTATTCATATGATTGAGTGAGTTATGCTTATGAAGTTTAATGACATTTATGATAATATATGTCATGTTATTCATATGACAATGCATAATTAATGTTGTTTATTATTTGCATATGAACTTACTAAGCTTTAAAGCTTACTCCTCTTTCCTTTCCCGTGTCTTATAGGGTTAATAAGCTAGCTCGAGTAGGAGTTCACCGGAGATCCTACCACACTATCAAGATGTCATTTTGGGTATAAATGAATTCAATTATTTTAAGTCTATGGCATGTATAGGGACTTAGTCATTTTGTTAAATGTGTCATTGTGATTGTAGCCAATGTGTTGGCTTGTGATTGTCAAGGCTTGTTTGATATTTGGCCATGTAGATTGGCTTATTTGGGCTATCATGGTTGTAAGCCTAAGTATGGATATATATGTGCTAATGTCTTTGGTGATATGGTCATGATATGCTTGGTGAATGATAGAAATGTTAATTATGACATGAATGTGAGATGTTTGGTTGCCTAAGTATGATATGCTTTGTGCCTTTGAATTGGTGTAAGTGTATGTGTGAACAAGGGTGGCAAATAACTGGTAAATAGCCTTTATTTGGTCCACACGGTTAGGTCATGTGTCTAGGCCGTGTGTGACACACGATTTGCCCCACAGGAATGTGATCCGGCCGTGTGTCCCTTGCACCCTAAATAATTGCAAAACAAAATGCTCAGTAATGAGCACATGGGCAGAGTCACGGGCGTGTGTCTCAGCCGTGTGGACGGCACGGCCTCGAACACGGGCGTGTGCCTTGGCCGTGTGAAGTCTACACCTATTTTATGAAAAATTATGAAAATATAATCGATCACACGGCCTAAGCACACGGGTGTGCGACTTGGCCATGTGACCTTAATTGGATGATGACGTCATAAATAGAATGCTCCCTAATTTGAACATGGCCTGAAGCACGGGCGTAACCGTGTTCCGAATCCGCACGGGCGTGTGACCCCTTTTACATGAAAAATTTTCTAAGTTTTCCAAAAGTTTCCAAATTTCACGATTTAATCTCGAACCACTTCTGATGTATGTTTTGGGCCTTGTAGGCTCGTTTTAGGGACGATATGAATGTTTTTGAAAAGTTTTAAATTTGAGTGGAAATTCATGTCTTAGTTTTGAATGTTTGCTTGTGAATAAGTCCAGTAATGCATCGTACCCTATTCCAGTGTCGGGTACTGGTAAAGGGTGTTACATTTAGTGGTATCAGAGCTATGGTTTAGTCGATTCTTAGACTAACCTAGCATATGTGAGAGTCTAGCTATACATGCCATATTACTATCTGTGATAGTGTGATATCTCCCGACTCTGATGAAATTGTTTTGTTGAGGCAGAGTGTTTTCCAACTGATCTAGTTTTGAAAACGCTAAAAGTGATACTAAGGTATTTGAAAATGTGTATGTGATGATGTACAAAATGAAATGACCATAAGTTGAGAAATATGGGTAAAATGTCATTGCTCCGTTTGAATGTTGTATTTCAATGGATTATGGTGATTTTATGAAATGGATAAAATGTTTTAAATGTTGCAAAAAGGATTTAGCCTGAAACAGCAATCCCGAATTAAGCTCTTTCGAGCATATGTTATGAAATGGATTTAGCCCGGCAGGTAATCCAGAGTAAGCCTTTAGAGCATACGTTTTCGAAAGGATTTAGCCTGAATTGGCAATCCTATTATGTCATATGTGGCTCGAGAGTATGCTCCATAAATATGTGCCAAAGGGGCACTTTTGAATATGAATTTACAGATTGTTGACATGCATACCTTGAGTATACTATTCGAGTATCCATCGAAATTACAATAGTTCAATGGGGATTATTCTTGAAATATGAAAAGTGAAATGAAATGGAAGTTTATATTGCGATAAGATCATCGATATTTATTTGGCATTCATATGATGTTATGTGCCTAATTTGTTTGATAAGTGAATGTGATAAGTAAACTTACTCAAAATCTATGGAATGTGTGTGTAAGTGCAGTTGTTTGAATAAGATAATCTAAAAGTTCGTGTAACATAAATAAGTATGTTGATTAGCTTAAAGTGAACTATATGATTGTGAAGATATAATGTTGATGATGAATGTTGAGTCACATGTGTGTATATATGAGAGTCTAGTTAGAGCTTTACGACCTCACCCCCTTACCAATGTGGTATTTTATAACAAAGTTTCACGAGATTTAAGTTGAATGAGTTCACAAGTAAGAGACTAAAGAGTTCAGAAGCGGAATGACTAGTAATGTGGTCATAGTTAAGAATAGTTTCACAAGTGAATACAGTTCTGTAAAAGATGCCCGGTTATTCTAAAGATCAATAGGATTTCGCGATGTGTCAGTTAAAGAAAAAGTTAATCTCAGCTAATTGACTCATTTAGGTATGATGTCTAAAGTATGTATTTGCTGGAATTTCTTCCGGATTGATTTTCATTAGTAAATGGAATAATATGGGACTAATGATGATAGAATTAGTCGGAGAAATGATACGTGAGTTGTAAAGATGTCTGTGTGTAACAATTATAGTTGAATAGATTATGATGATCTCTCATGAGTATTCTATATATTCGTTTGTCCTCTGGGGTTTATGTAATTGTTCATTCTCTGATGAAACTTTTATCGTGTGAGAATGCTATCTTACTCTAATGTTAGACGAAAGTACTGTTGGTTTGGTTGGTTTATGATCAGCATATCTTATCTCTCTTTGGGGTTCTATTCTATTATGTTGAGAATAAAAGTTGATGGTGAAAATTTATGTGAGGCTATTCTTCTATTTCTACTAGGTGTTTCTTTGTTTTATATACATATTTGGAAAATGTATTACCTCTGTTACAATTGATTCCAGAGCGTATAAGCATTGTTTTTCTTCTGATTTTCTCTAAGGAATCATCAATATCTTTATTATTTTCATATGAGTTATGTTCTCGGATTTCCAGTATGGTATCGCATCTTGGATTTCTTTATCTCGATTTTCTTATCATCCATATGTCATAAATTATCAATCATGGCTCATCTTTAAAGTGTGTTCTTTGGTTTGTGATAACTATGTCTATTATGGTTGTACTTCTGGTTCGATAATAGGAACGTGGTGATTCTGGTATCTAAATTTCTCTAATTTTCGTGAAAGGAGTTGACATCGACAATGGTATAGATAGTGGAAGCTCAAGCTCAAATTTTATGATAGTTTTCTTTTCTCAGGAAAGTTTGATTAAAGTCAATGTGTTCAATCAGGATATTTTGTTTTCTTGAGCTAATGCAGTTGTAAAGATCTTTGGTTAGCATGATAAGGGAATTATAAAAGATTGTATGTTTGAGTTATTTTAATAGCATGAAAGAGGAAGTATTTTGATATAATATTATTTGATAGTTGAGATTGACTCAGTTGTTTTATCTGAGTGAGCTGGCCGTTGAAAGGTAATTTGAGTCATACGCATTTAAATTATCCTCAGGTATGGAAATGAATTTTGTGCATTCATGAGTAATTAGAGGACAGTCTGAAGGAAAAATTTATATTTTAGACAGTATGATACGAAGATATAACTAATAGGTTTGTTCTAATCGGATGATGTTATTATGAGTTAAAGTTGTTCTGATTGATAAAGTTAACACATTTTGTGAAAGTTGAATGGTCTGTTGAATACTAGCAAAGTAGAAAACAGTTTAAGGTATTGTTAACAGGAGCACTGGTTCTGTGTTCGGTTTGAATTGAGTAAAGAATTTTTGATTTTTCAATGATGCACTATTGAATGAATTGGAATGTGTTTTAATTCAAGAATTGCCCGTTCAACGATAGCATGCTTCCGAAAGTATTGCCTTGGAAAGAGATATGTGAGGTGGAATTAAGTTGTGATTCTGAGGAAAAGGGTGAAAGTGATTCATGAAAGTTGAAAGCAACTACAGACTGACATGAGTAGTTTACAGATTTGATGATTTAAGATATTGGATTCCAGATCAATGACAGAGTCTTCTGGAAGTATTTCCCTCAAAGAGGACTCCTCGATGAGGTAGAGGAAACAACGAGATGTTACCCTAATCTCTTTTCTGGTAAGATTTTTGGGGACGAAAATCCCTAAAGGGGGGAGAGTTGTAACAACTCAATTTTGGGACTAGTCAGAATAGTGGTTCCGGGACCACAAATCTGACACATTAAAATGTACTCTTATTATATTTTTATGGTCTACAAGTTTATGGAATTGTTTCGTGAAAATTCCGTTAAAAAATTTTGACGATTGGACACTCAATTTAGTCAAAAGGACTAAATTGTAAAAAGTGTAAAAGTTACGTTCTACATGCTAGAAGTGTCTAATTGCTATGAAATTTAAAATTGAAGGTCCTTAGATGGTAATTAGACCATTGGTTAAGTTACTGGACAAACAGACATGAAGTAAGAGAATTGTTATGTTTTAAGTTAGGGGCATTTTGGTCATTTAGTTAATAAATGAATTAAAAAGCCAAATTAAAAGCCACTTTTTGTCCATATTCAACCCCATGGCCGAAGCTTGCACGGAGAAGACATAGCGAGGGTTTTTCAGGCTTCCAAGCTCGATTGTAAGTCCGTTCTAGCCCCATTTTTTAATGATTTTTACATTTTTGAAACCCTCGTAATAGATCTACCTATTTCTACCATTATTTTGAAGTAAGGTTCATGTTTAAAATTTTACCCATGTGTGACATGAATCTATTTTTATGTTTTATGGAAGATATTGATTGGCTTTCGGGCTAGATTGAGTCTTGACATAGCATGTTGTATTCATGCAAATAGTGATTTATCAGATATCAGATAAAGGAAAGATTGGCAAAATTGCCTATTAGAATGATTATGGAAGAATGGAAAGATAAGAGTTTAGGCCATTGAAAGATGTAAGAGTATATGCTTGAAATGTAAATGCTCGTAATTAATGTGTATGTTTTATGGGAGGTTTGAAATAGTTTGTTGATCGTGGTAAATGATATGTTATTCTTATCAAACCTAGCCTTAGGGCCCACCGGGCCCATTTAGCCACTTTCGGCTTTTCAGCTTTCCGGCATTGCCGATTTCGTGTGTGTATAGTGTTTGTACACACCTGGATACCACGACGTGCTATTCTATCCTTAGCCTTGATCCTACAACCAACCAACCTTCAATCAACCACTCATACTTAATCAAAATATTTTCTCAAAAGCTGAAGCCTTACCGTAACCTTACCGTGTGCCACCGGATTCTAATAGCCTTTCCTTAGCTATCTACACTCACACATACATCATTAAAAATTCGACTGACACATAATACACAAGTCACCCCTATAGATCACACACACATTCGGCCATTCACTTAATCCACCATCGAGTTGAGTACACTTACCCTTGCTAACGATCCTACCACGCTTGCGATCTTTGAACCTTATCCTTGTTATCACAGAGTTAACGACAGGACAGTTAGATAGCCTTTCAGCTTTTATCAAAACGTACAAGGGAGGTTAACCGAATACTTACCAAATCCCCTTTTGATCCTGCGGCCTAGATAGCTATTAACTAGATCCGACTTTTAACACTTGACTGAGAGTAGGTAACAATCAATTTGTGATGGAGAAACACAACAAAGATTCGGCACTAATGGGGATTTCGGCAAGGAAGGATGATGGTAATTCGGCAAAGAAGAGAATTTGGCTATAGAGGAATTTGGCTTTCAGAGAAAGAAGAAGAACACAACTCTAATAGGAATTTTGGCAAAAAGAATGCTGGGTTTTCTTTTCGGCAAATGAAAGAATTTGGCTGAGGGGGAGAAAAGGAAGAAACATAACCCAAGGAACCCTTCAATGAATTCGGCACCCCCTTTATATAGCCACCAACCGAACACTCCTTTCCCCACAGTCCCATTCGGCACCAACTCCTCCTTCTCCTCTTCTCCTGACTTTCTCCCTGATAACACCTTAATCTTATTCGAAATTTCCTCCACGTCCAACTCACCTACTTACTTCAAACTCTCTACGGCAAGAGTTCAAAACCAACACAACTTTGGCCGCCCATACAATAAAATAAACACTCCACAAAATGCCACTCCTAATGCTCAAACCTTGGACCTCCTCAGCTAACAACACGCCACCTTATAGCTCCCCAAGTGACGCCACTTGCCACTGGGCCACAAGCCCATTTGTGTCCTATTTCTTCTTCATTTATTTAAAAGGCCTACTAACTGAAGTCACAGTTCCCTTGGGCTAAAACCAAAATTTTTCCTATACCTTTACTTGATCCCAAAACATCTCCAACCCCCCTAGACACTCCAAATTCATTAATCCTCAAAGCCCACATGCCAATTGTCATTTTTCTCGCTCACTTAAAATTTTTTTGAGATCCAAAGCCCAAAGCCCAGTAGGCCCAATTCTTCTAGGCCCAAATTCGGGGCGTTACAATACATTTATTAATTTGTTTTTAAAAGCTTGTCCGTTACGAAAATTTGGTTTAAACAGTTGCGGAAACGTGATATTTAAAAAAAAACCATAGTCATTGTTTTAAAACCCATGTTAAGTAAACTAGCAATTTGTAAGGAATTACCGAATAAAAGTTAAAACAAACCCAATGGCCTTATTACACAAAAATTATTAACCCAAAATTAAAGTAAAGTAAACTAAGATAAAATAGCTAATTTAACCTCGAGAACATACAGGACGTGTGGTCACCTCCGAGTCTCTCGCAGCTCCAAATCCTCTAAGGTTGGGGATTACCTGCTCAGTTAAAGAGAAAGGGTGAGTTACGAGAACTCAGTGTGTAATCCCCTTAATACACCCACAGTTTGGGTCCAAGCCCATACAGTATTATTTTGGGCCTAAGCCCTACTCAGTAACGGTCTGGGCCGAAGCCCTATTCAATAACAGTCTAGGCCGAAGCCCTAATCAGTAACAGTCTGGACCGAAGCCCTATGATATGCAAAACAAATATGTACCCAACCTAGTCCAACCAACACACCACCTGTACCAACCAGCACACCTGTGGGGACCAAGTCAACCCACCAACCAGCACACCAATA
This sequence comes from Gossypium australe, assembly GCA_005393395.2. Taxonomy (NCBI): domain Eukaryota; kingdom Viridiplantae; phylum Streptophyta; class Magnoliopsida; order Malvales; family Malvaceae; genus Gossypium; species Gossypium australe. Next base: position 71,831,070 of record CM016622.1, on the reverse strand, counting down.
ACGCAGACTAGCTGCTAATAACAGCATACGTAGCTGAGCCACTAAATCGGTATAACGTGGCAAAAGCCACTAAATCAATATAACGTGGCAAAGCCACCAGTACAGTGCCACCTCCAAATCTATAACCCAACCCATGCAATATGCCATGTCATAATTAAATCATGTAAACAGTGCATCATCATAGAGATCAATCATTTAGTTACTACTCATACATCAATGATCCTACCACTAAGGGTAAAACGGTCATTTGGGGGGTAAAACAGTAATTTTGCCCCTGGGGGTATTTCAGTAATTTACCCACCAAGGGTATTTCAGTAATTTCCCCACTAAGGGTATTTCGGTAATTTACCCATCGAGGGTATTTCGGTAACTTTACCCTTACAACGGCCTTTCCGAAGGCCTATTGTCGCCTCGAGCGACTCAGTTTCCATTTCCAGTCAATACAGTGCTATTGGACCTAAAACCCAATTTCGGTCCATACGGGCCCACACGCTTGTGTGGCCTATTCTATTCGTTTTCAGTCTCAGTTCTGCGAACTTCGCAGTCGCATCAATCAACTCACACTTTCCATCATTTTCGCTCATATGGACCTGTTAACTCGTTGGGCCCATTTGGCCCACTTCGGCTCAACAAGGCCCATTATGGCCTCAGTTCCACGTGAGCGTTCGTGACACTCCCAACGGTCTATCACCATCACTAGTGGCTCGGTTTATCCCTACGAGCGCTTGCACACTCGAGTTATCTCAGTTGCCGGTATTCCTGGCTTTTTGTTATTTCGGCTTTCAGCCGATTCACAGATCATAGCAATAGCAGATTAAACAGAGGTGTGAGATTACACACCTTGATTACGAGTGTGATATGAAAACTTCCAAAGCACCTATGAAACAATTGATTAATAGTTAGTCTCTACCTCAGGTAAATCAAAATACTGATGTATTTAACTAAACAGGCCTTTCTTACCACGTGATACGATCTCCCTCAGTGCAACGGTAATCGGCCCTATTCTGAGGCTAAAGAAAACAAGTTCCTAGCATTAATCGACAAAAGGAACACGTTAGCACCGCTATTCTAAGGTAACTAAAGAAACAGCCTTTCGGCCCCCAAAGAACCCAATCTAGCATAAGAGAAAAGAAAATAACAGCCCTCCTTCCGGTTATAGACACACTTACCAACCAAAGAACAACAACAATCAACAGTTGTCTAACAACAAGATTAGGCCCCAACCACCAAGATCAAAAGGATTCAGAATGAATAGGGTAAGTAGATTCGGCTTACAACCGACACTTCAAGAAGAAAAGTTTTCGGCCTAGGGAGAAATTAAAAAGGTGTAAGTGTGGTTACCGCTTAGGGGTAAAGAAGAGAAACGAATGATAGGAAGAAGAGAAATGAGGAGAAAGGAGCAAAGAAGATAAAAGTAAGGCTTACCAATTCGGCACTTAACAGGAAAATGAAGGAGAAATAAGGAGAAAAAATGAAATGCAAATAGTGTGAATTCGGCAGAGGTCAGAGGAAAGAAAGAAGCACAAAAGAAACGACCTGAAATTCTAGAGAATATACCAAAGTGCAAAAACCTTTGAAAGAAACCAGAGAATTTTCGGTACACAGACACTAACACCAACCGAAAGTGCACTCCCCCAAAATGCCAACCTTTGGCCGAATTTCCCTATTCACTTCCCCACATTCGGCCAACACCCCCTCACATATCCATCCCTTGATTCTCTCCACTTTTCCTCCTCATTTTGCTCTCCCTCATCCATTTGAATTATTTGACCAAGTCTCCCACTCCCCTTGAAGAGTTTGATCCGAACTCTGCTTCCTCCACTCATCTAACACAAAATAAAAGCCTCCATTTGCAAACTGTGGGATTCGAACCCCTCTCCTCCTTGCTCTCCACTTGACGCCACACCATCACACCACATGCTCAACTTGTGTTTCTAAAACACACCCAAATTTACTTAAGCCCTACTCCCAACAACCATCTCCACTAAAGGGTCAAAAATTAAAATTTTTCCAAGGCTCCGACTCGAACCCAGGCCTCTCTAGAACCCCCAAACACACTCAAATAGCCAACTGAGCAAGCACAACATAAAATTAAACAAAAACCACAACCCCTAATTTTTGGGATGTTACACATGGGCACCAAAAAAGTGAGTTATAGAGCCTCCGTCTTAGTAAATCGAGTTCGAAAATAATTGTTAGAAATATTTAGGAGTCTAGTAGTGTGCTCGATTAGGTTTTAATTAGGTGAATTTAGCTTAATTGAGAGAAATTAGGAAAAATGACTAAATTGAATATAGGGTAAACGTTTAATTATAGATTAATAGAAAGAAAAGAGGACCAAAACGGCAATTAAGCCATTAAAGAGGAATGAGGCAGCATATAAGTAATAAAAATCCAAGATTTTATGTATTAGCCTATCTTATTATATTATTGTTATTAAATTGAATTATATTATTAATATTATTATTATTATGAAATAAAATATGATTTTGACAAATGCATAGTGATAAAAATATACAAATGTAATAATAATATATATACAATTGTAACATATTTATTTAATTACTTTTAATTAAAGTAAATAGGTATTTATTATTATTAAATTAAATTAAAAATATTTATGAGATAAATAATTAAATTGTGAGATTTTTTGTATAATAAACAAATTAAGTAGTGACAATTGTAATAATGAGCATATATTCATTTGTATTATATTTTTTTATTCACTTGAAAATTAACTAAAACATAATTATTAATTAAATAATTATATTATGAGATTATTATTTAATAAACAAATTAAGTATATGACAATTGTATGGTATCGATGGTGTGTATAAATGTGAATATATGATTAAATATTTAATAGATATTTAGAATAAAATTATATTAACATATGTTAAGCTAACAAATAAAATAAAGTAAATAAATTATAAAAGAAATAAAGAACAAAAGATAGAAAGAAGAAAAAGAGAAGCATTCGAACGGTGGAAAAGAAGAAAGGAAAAGAAAGAAGAAAGTGAAAATTAGGGATTTGAAGCTTGGAGTTTAATTTGGTAAGTCAATTAGGTCCTTCTTACTTAATTTTGATGTTTTAAAAGCTTTCAAACAAGGTTTTATTGAAATTAAGTTGATATTTTAAGAGTTCGTAGGTTTTCAAGTATAGTTTATGTTGAACAAAAAGATGAATTAGGGATTTAATTAAATGAATTTCAAGTTAGAATTGATAAAAGGATTAAATTGTGAAGTAAGCTGTAAGTTTTATGTTTTAGGGACTAAATTGAGGAAAATTCGGAATTAGGAAAATATGTTTAAATTTTAATAGTTAAATTTGTGTTTGGATGAAATTTGAATAGAAGTAGAGTGTGAATTGAATTAGAAAAGTAAGTAAACTTAGTTAGGATTAAATTGGGAATAAGATAGTAATTGATTAGAAATTCAATTATTTATTATAATTAGTACTGTAATTAATAGTATAATTATTTTAATTTCCGTAGCTAGCAAAGAACCCGAGGCATCAGCACCGAAAGGAAAGGAAAAAGTTGCCGAGGAATAATCGAACAAATCTTGGTTTGTATTACTATAATTCAAGTTATTTATTATTAAATATTAATTTTAAATTTATTTTTTTATGATAAGTAAATATTGATGTAAGTGACTTTATTAAATTGAATTTAGAAAATTGAATTGAATGAGAAATATGTGTTAGTATTGAATTGTATTTTGATTAGTGAATGGAAAAGTGAATTTGATATTGAAAGTGAATTTTGAAATGAAAGTGAACTTGAATTGAGAATTGGAAGCCCTATTAACTAGTCGGGTTGAGTCGGATATAGTTGCCATGCCATAGAATTGGAAGAGTTCAAGGATTCTTCGACCTTGAGTCGATGAGACACTTGGTGTCATTATATTACTTCGGATAGATTCGATGAGGTACTGGGTACCAACATTCTTCGGCTTGGCCGATGAGACACTGGGTGTCAAATATTGTTTTGAACTATCCGATGAGGCACTGGGTGCCAATTTGGTGTGTATGGTTAGATCCGTGTATCCGCCAAAGTCCGAGTCCGTTAATAGGGGTAATTAAATGAAAAGTTAAATTGAACGAAATGAATCAGTTGAGCCATTGGAAAAAAACGTGATTGTGGAATATGATTTGAAAATGTGAATTGAATATGAAAATGTGAAGGGAAAGCATGAACTAAATGTTCATGAGATAAATAATGACTCAATGTGAAAGTATATGATATTAACTAATGAAAAGCTAAATTGAATTGTAAATATTGAGAAATGAAAAGCTATATATATGAATTAGTTTGGTAAATCTTAAAGTTATATGATTTAATTTACTTGGTTATTGTATTATAATTTGAATTATGGTAATACTACTGAGTATGAAATACTCAGCGCACGGTTGTTTCCGTGTGCAGGTTGATAGGAGTCCAGTGTCTCGGTCCAGCATCCGAACGATCCCGACTCCAGCATAAAGATTTTGGTGATGTTTTCTTTCTTTAAGTGAAAGTGGCATGTACATAGCGATTATAATGGTTATTTTGGTATGTTATATAATTTTGTTGTAAAGAAAGGTATTTGGTGTTTTGATGATTAAATTAGTGAAATGGTAGAAATTATTTATGGCATTGGTGTTGAATTGAAATGGTTTGAATAGTTTTATGAGCTAATTAGAAATGATAATAGGGTTTTCATTAATTAAGTTGATAAGTTAATATGCCAAGTATGATTTAAAGTATATTTGAGTATATAAATGCATTGGTTGAAATACTGGAATTGGCTTGGTTGCGATTTGAAATTTACAGGGAAGGTTAAATATTTTTAAAGGGGTTATATTGAATTTTAAAAAAAAAAAATTGAATGAAGTCAATTAGCAAAAAAATTATATGAATTTATGATTATATTATAATATGATTGTTATTTATTTAAAAAATATTTGTAAATTATCCGGTATGTCCGGTAATGCCTTGTAACCCTGTTTCGGTGACAGTTTAGGGTTAAGGGGTGTTACATTTGTTGGTATCAGAGCTATCAGGTTTCGTTGATTCTCGGGCTAAATCGGGCTCGGAAGTGAGTTTAGAAGTACATGCCACTGTTGAGTCGAAATTGAGTCGGGATTTTGGATGCTGACCTATTTGTTTGTTTTGTTTTATAGATTAAAGATGTCAGATGAAAGAATAAATGATATGATGAAGAAATGTATACCGAAGATGAAGAATCTTACGGGTTAGATGAAACTGAATCGGTAACACCTAGTATTAACCCGATAAGAAACCAACCTCCTACAGTAGAAAGAAGAAATTATAGAGATGATTCTGATATATTAAGAGTTATTGCTGATGCTTTGCAAAGAGTAGTGGGGACTGTTCCTGCTATGACTTCTGCACCAACTCAAAATCTGACCCTGATAAAAGAGTTAATGAAATATGGTGCCACCAAATTTTTGCGTATGAAGGGAGTTGATCCATCTACTGTAGAGAATTGGATGGAATCAATTAAACGAGTTCTACAGCAATTAGAATGTACCCCTCGAGAGTGCTTGATCTGTGTTGTTTCTCTGTTGCAAGGCAAAGCTTGTCTGTGGTGGGAATATGTAATACGACATCTACCTACAGAACAAGTGACATGGGACTTATTTCAGAAGGAATTTCAAAAGAAATATGTTGGAGAGATGTATATTGAAGACAAGAAACAATAGTTTTTAATGTTGTAGCAGGGTGACATGTCAGTTATAGATTATGAGAGAGAGTAATCAAGACTCAGCAAATATGCCTTCGAGTTTATTCCAACAGAAGCAGATAGGTGTAAAAGATTCTTACGAGGATTGCGAGATGAGATCAAAGTACAGTTAGTATCTTACTGTATCACTGAGTTTATGGATTTGGTTGAATGAGCCAAAATGGTAGAGTAAGTGTTGGGTCTCGACAAAAGGACTAAAAGTGTCAAACTAACTAGGAAACGTGCGAGAACTACCAGCTCAAATCTGTAGCCAAAAAGATCAAAGGAATCTCAAGGTGGATGGAGATCCAATTTTAGATCTAATAGAGGTGGTAGAAGAAAAGGGAGACAGACAACAGTATCTACTAGCAGTGTGAGAGGTCCACCTCAGAGTGTGGAAATTCCAGATTGTCAGTACTGTGGAAAGAAACACAGAGGAGAATGTTGGAAATTAACTAGAGGCTGCTTCCGATGTGGTTCTACAGATAACTTTATCATAGACTGCCCGAAAACTAATAGTGCTGCACCAGTAACATCATAGAGATCAATATCTACAACTAAAGGCAGGGGATCAGGTAGAGGAGGTGGAGTTAAGAGAAGCAGTGACATTGTTACCTAGCAATTGGAGGCTAGAGCACCAGCCAGGCCTATGTAGTTCAGACTCAAGAAGAAAGTGATGCCTACGATGTTGTGACAGGTATTTTTTTTACTGTATTCTGAGCCTGTTTATGATTTTATTGATTCAGGGTCGTCACATTCATATATTAATTAAAACATGGTTGAGTTGGGAAAGTTAAAATCTGAAATGTCTAGAGTTTTAATAGAAGTGTCTAGCCCTTTGGGACAAACTGTGTCTGTAGATCGAGTATGCCGGAGATGCCCGTTGATGATACATAATAAAATGTTTTCTGTTGACTTGTTGATTATGCCTTTCGGCGATTTTGATATAATATTGGGTATGGATTGGTTATCCGAATATAGGGTGATTTTGGACTATTATGAAAAGAAGTTCAGTATTCAAACAAATGATGGAGACAGAATTGAGATGAATGGCATCTATACCAGTGGTTTGGTACGTATTCTTTCGACGATGAAAGCTAACAAATTACTTCAGCAAGGTTGTTCAGTATATTTGGCATATGTTATTAATTCTGATTCAGTTGGAAGTCAGTGTAGTTAGATCAGGACCGTATGTGAGTTTCCAGACGTATTCCCTGAAGAACTGTCGGCCTTACCACTGGATAGAGAGATTGAATTTGCTATTGAGGTGTATCCGGGTGCAGCACCAATCTCTATACCTCCGTATCGAATGTCGCCCACTAAATTGAAAGTGCTGAAGGTGCAGTTACAAGATTTACTAGATCGTGGGTTTATTAGACTGAGTATTTCACCTTGGGGATCTCCGGTATTGTTTGTTAAGAAGAAAGACGGGTCAATGTGGCTATGTATTGATTATCGACAGTTGAACAAGGTAATAATAAAGAATAAATATCCATTACCTCGAATTGACGATTTATTTGACCAACTGAAAGGAGCTTTAGTATTTTCAAAGATTGATTTGAGGCCTGGGTACTATCGGTTGAAAGTAAAGGAAAGTGATATACTGAAGACAACTTTCCGTACGAGGTATGGTCATTATGAATTCTTGGTAATTCTATTCGAGTTAACTAATGCTCCAGCTACTTTCATGGATCTCATGAATCGTATCTTCCAGCCATATTTAGATCGGTTCGTGATAGTCTTCATTGATGATATACTGGTCTATTCAAAGACAAAGGCAGAACATGATCAGCATTTTAGAATAGTGCTACAGATATTACGGGAGAAACATTTGTATGGAAAGTTCAGTAAATGTGAATTCTGGTTAACAAAGGTTGTATTTCTGGGACATGTAGTATCTGCAGACAGAATTCGAGTCGATCCAAAAAAGATTGAAGAGATTGTCCAATGGAAACCACCCAAGAATGTATCAGAGGTACGTAGTTTTCTCGATCTAGCCGGGTATTATAGGATATTTGTAAATGGATTCTCAAAGATAGCTTTGCCGATGACTAAGCTACTACAGAATAATGTTCCTTTCATCTGGGATGATCAATGCCAAAAGAGTTTTGAGACACTGAAGCAAATGTTGACAAAGGCACCAGTTTTGACATTACCAGAGTCGAAAAAAGATTTCATAGTGTACAGTGATGCTTCTTTGAATGGTCTGGGTTGTGTTTTGATGCAAGACGGAAAGGTAATAGCCTATGCATCCCGACAATTGAAGCCACATGAACGTAACTATCCAACTCATGATTTGGAGCTAGCAGTTGTGATTTTTGCCTTAAAAATTTGGAGGCATTTACTTTATGGTGAGAAGTGTTACATATATGCTGATCATAAGAGTCTCAAATATCTTCTGTCACAAAAGGAGTTGAATTTGAGACAAAGACGGTGGATCGAGCTTCTGAAAGATTATGATTGTGTTATAGATTATCATCGAGGAAAGGCAAACGTAGTAGCTGATGCACTAAGTAGAAAAGCTGCAATAGAATTAAGAGCAATGTTTGCATGGCTCAATATCAATGATAATGGGAGTCTTTTGGCCGAGTTGAGAGTAAAGCCGGTAATGTTTGATTAGATCAGAGTAGCACAGTTGGGAGATGAAAAGCTGATGAGGAAAAGAGATATGGTACAAAATGGCATAGCAGAAAACTTTAGTGTTGATGATCATGGTTGTTTAAGATATCGAGATCAAATTTGTATTCCAGCTACTTCTGAACTTAAAGAGTTGATTCTTCGAGAAGCATGTGATAGTTCTTTCGCTTTGCACCTTGGTGGAATGAAGATGTATCGTGATTTACGAGAATTATATTGGTGGCCAGGAATGAAGAAAGATATAGTTGAATTTGTCGGTAAATGTTTGACATGTCAGCGGGTAAAAGCAGAACATCAGGTACCGACAGGTCTGCTCAGCCTATTAGTATTCCTGAGTGGAAATGGGATTGTATCACTATGGATTTTGCTACAGGACTACCGTTATCAGCAAGCAAAAAGAATGCTATCTGGGTAATTAGTGATCGGCTTACAAAGTCAGCTCATTTCATAGCAGTCAGAACTGACTGGTCATTACAGAAGCTTGCCGAGGTTTATATCTGGGAAATTGTAAGATTACATGGTATTTCTACATCAATAATCTCAGATTGGGATCCGTGATTTACTTCGAGATTTTAGAGGCAGATAAATGATTCTCTAGGACCTTGGTTCAATTTTAGTACGGCTTTTCATCCACAAACAAATGGACAATCAGAATGGGTAATTCAAATTCTAGAACATATGTTTTGGGCTTGTATCATCGATTCTGAATCAAGTTGGGAATGATATTTGCCACTAGCAGAATTTGTTTATAACAATAGTTTCCAATCTAGTATTCAGATGGCTCCGTATGAAGCATTATATGATCGAGGTTGTCGATCACCGGTATGTTGGACATAATTGAATGAAAGAAAAGTGATTGGGTCAGAATTGATTCATGAAACAAAAGAAAAAGTTAAGAAAATTAAAGACAGATTGAAAGCAGCCTTTGATAGGTAGAAATCTTATGCAGACTTGAAACGGCGAGACATTGAATATTCTGTTGGTGATAAAGTATTCCTCAAAGTATCACCTTGGAAAAAAGTTTTGAGATTTGGCCGATAGGGTAAATTAAGTCCACGCTTTATTGGGCCGTATGAGATTGTGGAAAGAATTGGGCCTGTTGCCTATAGATTAGCTTTACCTTAAGAATTACAGAAAATTCATAATGTTTTTCATGTTTCGATGCTTCAGAGATATCGATCAGATCCTTCTCATGTTATTCCTATTGAAAATATTGAAATTCGGTCTGATTTGACTTATGAAGAAGAGTCGATTCAAATATTGGCTTGAGAAGTAAAAAAGCTGAGAAAACTGGTTCCTCTAGTAAAAGTGTTATAGAGAAATCATAATATAGAGGAAGCGACTTGGGAACCGAAAGAAACGATGAGAGCACAGTATCCTCATCTTTTTTCAGGTAAATTTCGAGGACGAAATTTATTAAGGGGGGAGAAATGTAATGACCCAAAATTCACGGGCACCGGAAAAGTGAGTTATAGGGCCTCTGTCTTAGTAAATCGAGTTCAAAAATAATTATTAGAAATATTTAGAAGTCTAGTAGTGTGCTCGATTAGGCTTTAATTAGGTGAATTTAACTTAATTGAGAGAAATTACAAAAAAGGACTAAATTGAAAAAAAGGTAAACATCTAATTATAGATTAATAGAAAGAAAAGATGACCAAAATGGCAATTAATCCATTAAAGAGGAATGAGGCGGCATATAAGTAATAAAAATCTAAGATTTTATGTATTAGCATATCTTATTATATTATTGTTATTAAATTGAATTATTTTATTATTATTAATATTATTATGAAATAGAATATGATTTTGACAAATGGATGGTGATAAAAATATACAAGCGTAATAATAATATATATACAATTGTAACATATTTATTTAATTACTTTTTATTAAAGTAAATATATATGTATTATTATAAAATTAAATTTAAAAAATATTTATGAGATAAATAATTAAACTGTGAGATTTTTTGTATAATAAACAAATTAAGTAGTAACAATTGTAATAATGAGAATATATACATTTGTATTATATTTATTTATTTACTTGAAAATTAAGTAAAAGATAATTATTAATTAAATAATTATATTATGAGATTGTTATTTGATAAATAAATTAAGTATATGATAATTGTATGGTATTAATGGTGTACAAATGTGAATATATGATTAGGGAAAGAATAGAAGAAAGGGAAAATTAGGGATTTAAAGCTTGGAGTTTAATTTGGAAAGTCAATTAGGTCCTTTTTACTTAATTTTGATGTTTTAAAAGCTTTAAAACAAGGTTTTATTGAAATTAAGTTGATATTATAAGAGTTCATAGGTTTTCAAGTATAGTTTATGTTGAACAAAAAGATGAATTAGGGATTTAATTAAATGAATTTCAAGTTAGAATTGATAAAAGGATTAAATTGAGAAGTAAGCTATAAGTTTTATGTTTTAGGGACTAAATTGAGGAAAATTTGAAATTAGGAAAATATGCTAGAATTTTAATAGTTAAATTTGAGTTTGGATGAAATTTGAATAGAAATAGAGTGTGAATTGAATTAGAAAAGTAAGTAAACTTAGTTAGGATTAAATTGGGAATAAGGTAGGAATTGATTAGAAATTCAATTATTTATTATAATTAGTACTGTAATTAATAGTATAATTATTTTAATTTTCGTAGCTAGCAAAGAACCTGAGGCATCGACATTGAAAGGGAAGGAAAAAGTTGTCGAGGAATAATCGAACAAATCCGGGTTTGTATTACTATAATTCAAGTTATTATTATTAAATATTAATTTTAAATTTATTTATTTTATGATAAGTAAATATTGAGGTAAGTGACTTTATTGAATTGAATTTAGAAAATTGAATTGAATGAGAAATATGTGTTAGTATTGAATTCTATTTTGATTAGTGAATGGAAAAGTGAATTTGATATTGAAAGTGAATTTTGAAATGAAAGTGAACTTGAATTGAGAATTGGAAACCCTATTAACTAGTCGGGCTGAGTCGGATATAGTTGGCATGCCATAGGATTGGAAGAGTTCAAGGATTTTTCGACCTCAAGTCGATGAGACACTGGGTATCAGTATATTACTTCGGATAGATTCGACGAGGTACTGGGTACCAACATTCTTCGGCTTGGCCGATGAGACACTGGGCGTCAAATACTGCCTCAAACTATCCGATGAGGCACTGGGTGCCAATTTGGTGTGTATGGTTAGATCTGTGTATCCGCTAAAGTCCGAGTCCGTTAATAGGAGTAATTAAATGAAAAGTTAAATCGAACGAAATGAATCAGTTAAGCCATTGGAAAGAAACGTGATTGTGGAATATGATTTGAAAATGTGAATTGAATATGAAAATGTGAAGGGAAAGCATGAACTAAATGTTCATGAGATAAATAATGACTCAATGTGAAAGTATATGATATTAACTAATGAAGAGCTAAATTGAATTGTAAATATTGAGAAATGAAAAGTTTTATATATGAATTAGTTTGGTAAATCTTAAAGTTATATGATTTAATTTACTTGGTTATTGTATTATAACTTGAATTATGGTAATACCACTGAGTATGGAATACTCAGCGTACGGTTGTTTCCGTGCGCAGGTTGATAGGAGTCCAGTGTCTCGGTCCAGCATCCGAGCGATCCCGACTCCAGCATAAAGATTTTGGTGATGTTTTCTTCCTTTAAGTGAAAGTGGCATGTACATAGGGATTATAATGGTTATTTTGGTATGTTAAATAATTTTGTTGTAAAGAAAGGTATTTCGTATTTTGATGATTAAATTAGTGAAATGGTAGAAATTGTTTATGGCATTGGTATTGAATTGCAATGGTTTGAATAGTTTTATGAGTTAATTAGAAATGATAATAGGGTTTTCATTAATTAAGTTGATAAGTCAATATGTCAAGTATGATTTAAGTATATTTGAGTATATGAATGCATTTGTTGAAATACTGGAATTGGTTTGGTTGCGATTTGAAATTTGTAGGGAAGGTTAAATATTTTGAAAGTGGTTAAATTAAATTTTTTTTAAAAGAAATGAATGAAGTCAATTAGAAAAAATTATATGAATTTATGATTATATTATAATATGATTGTTATTTATTTAAAAAATATTTGTAAATTGTCCGATATGTCCAGTAATGCCTCGTAACCCTGTTTCGACGATGGTTTAGGGTTAAGGGGTGTTACATTATGCATATGACAATGTATAATTAATATTGTTTATTATTTACATATGAACTTACTAAGCTTTAAAGCTTACTCCCCTTTCATTTCCCATGTCTTATAGGGTTAATAAGTTAGCTCGGGTAGGAGTTCGCCAAAGATCCTACCACACTATCAACCTGTCATTTTGGGTATAAATGAATTCAAGTATTTTAAGTCTATGGCATATATAGGGACTTAGTCATTTTGTTAAATGTGTCATTGTGATTGTAACCAATGTGTTGGCTTGTGATTGTCAAAGGCTTGTTTGATATTTGGCCATGTAGATTGGCTTATTTGGGCTATCATGGTTGTAAGCCTAAGTATGTATATATATGTGCTAATGTCTTTGGTGATATGGTCATGATATGTTTGGTGAATGATAGAAATGTTAATTATGACATTAATGTGAGATGTTTGGTTGCCTAAGTATGATATGTTTTGTGCCTTTGAATTGGTGTAAGTGTATGTGTGAACAAGGGTGGCAAATAGCTTGGTAAATACCCTTTATTTGGTCCACACGGGTAGACACACGAATGTGTTCTAGGCCTTGTATGACACACGGTTTGCCCCACAGGCATGTGATCCGGCCGTGTGTCCGCTACACCCTAAATAATTGCAAAACAAAATGCTCAGAAATGAGCACATGGGCAGAGACATAGGCGTGTGTCTTAGCAGTGTGGACGGCACAGCGTCGAACACAGGCGTGTGCCCTGGCCATGTGTAGCCTGTACCTATTTTATGAAAAATTATGACGATATAATCGATCACACGGCCTAAGCACACGGGCGTGTGAATTGGCCGTGTGACCTTAATTGGATGATGACGTCATAAATAGAATGCTCCCTAATTTGAGCACGGCCTGAAGCATCGGCGTGTCTTAGGGTCACACGGGCGTGTGCTGAACCCACACGGGCGTGTGACCCATTTTACATGAAAAATTTTCTATGTTTTCCAAAAGTTTCCAAAGTTCTCGATTTAGTCCCGAACCATTTTCGATACATGTTTTGGGCCCCGTAGGCTTGTTTTAGGGACGATATGAATATTTTGAAAAGTTTTAAATTTGAGTGGAAATTCAAGTCTCGATTTTGAATGTTTGCTTGTGAATAGGCCCAGTAATGCCTCGTACCCTCTACTGGCGTCGGATACAGGTAAGGGGTGTTACACAACAGTCATCCAACATGTTCATATTTCATCATATCATAATCCTGTTTATCGCAAATCACAAACATATTTATCACATATTTAGCATAGGTAAAAGAACACTTACACTCAGAATTTAGATAAGGGTTTTAGGCTACCTCTAAGTTCCCAAATACACAACGAATTGCTTGTGAGCAGCTATTCCAAAACACTCACCGAAATATTTCCTTTTTCCAAAAAATAGAAAGCTTAGACAAGCTTCCCTATGTCGTTATCTCTACTCATTGAAGGTCCTATCGACTCTAACACTTCAATACGACAAACCACACTTATTCAATCAGTAACTCACCTCAAGCAACCACTAACACAAGACTAAGCTACATTTTTTTTCTAACCAAAACCTTTAGCACAAAAAACTTAAAATTCGAATAACTTATTCTACGCTTAATCTTTTCACATGAAATGAAATCCTTTCCTCTACATATTCTTCTACGATTAACTCCCAACCTTTAAACTTCTCAAAACTACGCGTTTTAAGGTATCAAATTTCATTACAACAAAAATTCATTAAAACCCAAGAAATCCTTGATGAAACTTCAAAGTTACTTTAGAAAGCTTCTAATTAGGTTAAAATTAATTGAAAAACACTTTGAAACAAATTTTTTATCCACAAACTTGAAATTCACTATTAAAGACCCGATTTTCGACTTTTACCTAAAACATGCATTTTAATGGCTAAAAAAATTAGTTTAAAGAACCAAATGACATTTAAATCTAAGAGGAAAACAATTGGTTACCTTGAATGCAAGAAAATCGATCTTTGAATCAAACCTGAAAAACTTATGCTTTAGAGAAGATGATGTAGATGGTGAAATTCTTGGGTGATTTTCTTGGTTTTAATGGAGATTTAAGGCTCAAAGGTGATAGGATTCAAAAAGAATTAGGAGTTGATGATCAAAAGCAAGTGGGTGAAATTAGGGAGAGAAAGAAACGACACAAGCAAATGAGAAGAAAAGCTTTCGTGAAATAAAACTAGGAATGAGGGGTTTATTTGGTTTGAAAAATTAGTTTAATTACTTCATAAAGACGCATAGCTTTGACCCTTTTACAAATCAGTCCCTTTTCTAAAATTAAAGACATTTAGACATTTTTCCAAACATTGACTTAACTCTATGAACACAAGCATTATCGAGTACCAACCTTACTAAATTTTGAGCTCATATAGGTCAAAGTTCCTAAAATACCCCTAAAACTCCTAGACCCTATTTTGGGGTGTGACATGATCGGTGCAGAACTTGTTAGGGCATGCAAGTTTTTCCTGAATATTCATAAAGGATTTTTCTCAAATCTCAAATTTGTTAAGTCAATGACCTAGCATCAAATGTATTAGTTGCTTTAGTATATTTCTACACTTAAAGAGCTTGTTTTCTAGTCATTTTAAAATTAATTATTGCATTTTTAGTAGTTAGTAGCTAAGTAATAAAAGTTCATAAAATAACTATTTTGACACATTTTATTAGTGTTAATGACTTATTGGGCCTACACGGGGGTTATTTAGGATTAATTTGTGTATTTAAGTGTACAGGATGCTTAATTCTAGGCCCAATTGATGTAGGAACTTGGGACGAGTGTTGCCCAAGCTTCCAGAGCTGTGAAAGCATGATAGAAGCTTTCAAGCCCCCAAAATGAATGTTATGTCATGACACGCAAAGTTTATGGCGTGGGCCATAAGCAATGACGAAGTAACACCTCTTGTGTTGATATGTAGCCTGAACGTGGGCCATAAGCAATGACGAAGTCAACAGACCTGTTTGACAAGATTTTAAGATACCATTTGACATCTCGTATTTACTAGTATCGAAAGCATATCAGGCATAAAGTGCACATATTTTAGCCTATAAATAAGAGGCTCATGTATACAAATTGAGCACCAAACACAAATATTTCTATAAACAGTTTTTTTATTTAGTTTTTTAGTTTTAGTTTTCTTTTACTCTTCCGTAGTAGAAAGATCCTGTTCCGATGTGAAGATGTTTGAGAGCGGAGATTGTTCAGAACAAGCATTTTAATATATTTATTCATGAGCATTCTCTTATGTATTTGACCGCCTATAAACATGATATCATTTATAGTAAAAATATCATACCAAAAATATAAGAAATTAAATCAGCGATATCTGCAAGTATACGAGTCAAATTGTAATATAGTATATGTTTACAATGGAACACGAGAATTATTTTGAGGATCGTACCCAAGGGAGGATGGATTAAATCTAATAAAAATCACTTTACAATAATAAGTCCAAAATAGTAGCAATTAAATCATATATTATGACGGATCATAAAAGAGTTGAATATGAGAAATTAAATAACTAAAATAAATAAGCATTAAAATAGACAAACGACTAAACTGCTAAAACTGGCCAAGAAATGAAACACCCCAAACCTAGCCCACAAACCTCGACCGGATCTAGCATGTTCCTGAGGAAAAACTTAGCTTAAATTTTTGGTTTCATCCTTTTTATAAAATAAGTCGATTTTAAAACAGGTTTGTATTTTTATCAAGTTAAAACCAAATTGCCATTCAAGTTAATATTTCGTTAAAACGTTTCCTGCATACTGCATAAATTAAAAGATTTGCCGGATTTTAGAGTTCATTACGTTGAAAAAAATCGTTAAATTTGATTAAGTGATAAAACGTTGAAGTTGCTTTGAGAAAAATATTTAATTACTCATTTGATGATTATCGTATGGGAATAAAATTTAAAACTCAAAATTAAACAGTTAAGTAATGGCTTATTACATATTAAAAACCGAAATAAATCCCGAAAGGAAACATACGAAAGAAAACGAAAAGAGTTCAACGATAAGAAAACCCGAAATTTGCTGAGCATGGCCACCACATAGTCCCTGCCGACCCGGTCCACTGCACTATGCATCACCTGCAAAATGTTAGCCCATGAAGGGTGAGTCAACGGACTCAATGTGCAACTACCAACACAGATTCCCAATCGATTATAGCCTTTAATATGAACATTTTGGGCAAAGCTCATACGAAATCATAATCTGGCCATTGGCCCGTATCATAGCATAATAGATCACACATATATATACATAAATGATGCAACCCGAACCCACCAAGAGATCCAACCTCTACACACCACCCGTACCTGCCAATCACACCGGTGGGGATTACTAAATCGACCCTCCATCCGCTACACACCCTCGAAGGCAGTCGCTGCAGTCAACTGCTCATAACCCTTAATACGTGGCATAGCCACCGAATAATGTGACAACGTCACCGGAAACATAATATTGTGACATGAGTCACCAGATTAATGTGGTAAAACCACCAGAACACTTCCCCTTTACATTATCACCCTCATGCCCATGCAACATACAAATTATGCATGCATCATACTTTATTCTTATTCCATACCACACGTGACTACTCATGCTCATCATACAAGTGAATATACCCACTATCGACATGATATTAAATGTAACGTACCTAAAACAACGAACTGTACCCTGGAAGAGTACCATCGGCCTTTGCTAATCATAATACTATTAACACGTATATTATCATATAGATTTGCCGGGAAAAAGTGTGGTGTTACACACCTGGAAACACAGAGAACGACACTTTCGATCTCACTGACTCTTTCACTTGTAGGGATCACAGCGATCTGCTTATCCCTTTCCAAAGCTGGCCCACAACCCGGTGGCCAATCCCGTACCGCAGAAACTGAACGTTTCTTGAATCTAGGGGTAGGGACTACCCCTTTCTCTCCTCCACTGGTACTCGAATCCATTGAATATCACTTAATCAGAAAACCCGGTTAATCGATACGTAAAATCTAAACGAATCACATCTATAACTTAACTGAATACCCTTACCGAAATAGATCCGAATCCCAAAGACTCCTCCTTTACCTCTGTCGAACTCTTCCTAAAACACCCTAGTTAGAATCGGCCAACACTTAAAAATATGGCCTTTGGCCGAATAGCATTATCTCATACCTTAACCGATCAAATCCCGAAAGCTCCTCCTCTTAACGTTGACTGCAAAGAATCCGGAAACCCACCTTCATGGTTTCGGCCCAAATGGATAAAGGGGATTAGAGTTCTTGATTTCGACAAACCAAGAAGAAAAGAGAAAAGAGAATCAACCTAAGGAGAGATCCTTACCACGCAACTAACCCGTTTCGGCTTAACAACCACCCTTGAAAATCGATGCACCAAAAGAGAATATGAACGATAGATGAAAGATTCGGCTTGATATCACCCTTGGAGATCTATGCGACAGAGAAAGAGATGGAAGAGAAGTGTAGGTAAAAGAGAACGATGGGTAGAAGGTTCGGCCAAAGCACTATTCGGTTTTGAAGAAACGAAAGGAGAAAAGTATGATGGAGAGAAACTCAATTGAGAAGAGATGGAAAGATGATGAAATGAGACTAAGATGAGAAGATAAAGGCTTAGGGGATTTTGGCTATAGTGCTAGGTGTATTCAGCTTTGAGAAGGTAATTGGAAAAGAGAGAACAAGTGCACGAATGGTCTTCTTTTGGTTTTCGGTCACAAATGAAAAAGAAGCACAAATGACCTTTGGGAAAAGAAATCGCAACAAAGAGTGCCTAATACTAAGCTATGCGTATTCGGCTTCTCCCCTCCTATTATGACCGAAAATGCCATCTTGAGAGCCCCTCTGCCGGCCAACTCTCTTCCTCCTCTCAATCCCTTATTCTTCTCCACTTTTTCCTCCCCTCCTCTCATTCAAACTCATTTGAGTGAGTCCACCTTCTATCCGAATATCTTGACCAAGTCCACCCTCATCCCTTCAGAGTCTGATTGCCGTCCAACTCTTCACTCCCCTTGACGCAAAATAAATGCCAAAATGCTGCCAGTGCTGCTCGAACCCTGTCCATCCAGCTCCCTGAGGCGTCACTCCCTTATGCTCTAAGTGGCGCCTCCCTTGCCACCTTACTACCTGATCCCTTGTGTCATAACCCACACATAAATTTTCTTAAGGCCTAGCTCTCTTAGCTCACCCCTAAAGGCCTAAAGTCAAATATTTTCCTAAGGCCTCTACTTACACCCCAAGGTTCCCGAAGCCTCCAAACACATACAAACATCACACAAAGCACCCTACCACATGAATATGAATTAAAACGCATAACCCCTAAATCCCAGATATTACAGTTCTACCCCCTTAAAATAATTTCGGCCTCGAAATTACCTGATCAAAATAAGTGAGGGTATTGTTGTTGCATTGCTTCCTCTGGCTCCCACGAAGCTTCTTCTGATCCATGGTTCCGCCATAACACTTTGACTAGAGGAACTGATTTCCTTCGTAATACCTTCACATCCCGCTCCAAAATCTGAATCGGCTCTTCCTCGTAGGACGAGTCTAGTCTCAACTCCACTTCTTCAACTGGCACCACATGAGATGGATCCGATCGGTAACGATGTAGCATCGAAACGTGAAACACATCGTGCATCTGTTTTAATTCCAAAGGCAACTCCAGCTGATATGCCACTGGTCCAACCCGCTTCAAAACCCGATAAGGCCCTATAAACCTGGGACTCAGTTTACCCTTGCGACCAAATCTCATCACCTTCTTCCACGGCGAAACTTTCAGAAACACCTGATCTCCCACTGCAAACTCTATCTCTTTCCGCTTGAGATCAGCATATAACTTTTGTCTGTCGGATGCCTCCTTCAACCGTGCCCGAATCACCTTTACCTTTTCTTTCGATTCTGCCACAATCTCTGGACCCAAAACATGACGTTCCCCTAATTCTGTCCAACACGTAGGAGTGCGACACTTCCGTCCATACAGTGCTTCATACGGTGCCATCCGAATACTTGCTTGATAGCTGTTGTTGTACGCAAACTCGCTAAAGGCAAGAACTCCTCCCAGCTTCCTCTGAAGTCAATCACGTAACCCCTTAACATATCCTCTAACACTTGAATTACCCGTTCAGACTGACCGTCCATCTGCGGATGAAATGCCTACTGAAGTCTAACCTGGTGCCCAATACCTGATGCAGTGCTCTCCAAAACCAAGACGTAAACCTCGGATCCCTGTCCGAGACAATTGACACCGGCACCCCGTGCAGCCTCACGATTTCTGCCACATACAACTTTGCCAACCTCTGCAGAGAATAGTCGACCCGCATTGGTATGAAATGTGCAGACTTTGTCAATCGATCCACAATCACCCATACCGAGTCCTTCTTAGTAGGCGTAAGGGGAAGCCCACTAACGAAGTCCATTGTGATTCTCTCCCACTTCCACTGCGGAATCTTAATTGGTTGCAGCAATCCCGATGGCACTTGGTGTTCAGCTTTGACCTGCTGACACGTTAAGCACTTCCCCACAAATTCTGTAACTTCCCGTTTCAGACCAGGCCACCAAAACTGATCCCGTAGATCCCTATATAACTTACTCCCTCTAGGGTGCATAGCATAAGGACTACTATGCGATTCCCGAAGAATTTTCTGCCTTAATTCCTCATCCTTCGGCATACAGACCTTGCCCCGGAAACACAACACTCCGTTGCTGTTTACACCATAGTCTTCCAATTCCCCATTCTACACTTGCAGTAGCTTAGCACTTAGATCGTCATCTACCAACTGTTTCTCTTTTACCTGACTTAACCATGTTGGCTTTACCTGCAACTCCGCCAGCAACCTTCCATCGTCATAAAGACTAAGATGTGCAAACATTGCCCTCAGATCCGACACTACTTTTCGACTTAGGGCATCCGCCACCACATTCGCTTTACCCGGGTGATACTCTATTGAACAGTCGTAGTCTTTCAACAACTCCACCCACCTTCGCTATCTCAAATTCAGTTCCTTCTGAGTCAGCAGATATTTCAGACTCTTGTGGTCCGTGTAGATCACTGATTTTTCTCCATACAAATAATGCCTCCACACTTTTAGAGCGAACACTACTGCAGCCAACTCCAGGTCATGCGTCGGATAATTAACCTCATGAGGCCTTAATTGCCAAGACGCATAAGCGACCACCTTTTCTTCTTGCATCAGAACACATCCCAACCCTGTGTGGGAAGCATCACAGTACACCACAAAGTCTTTCCCTGCATCAGGCTGAATCAAAATCGGAGCCTCTGTCAACACTCTCTTCAGCTTCTCAAAACTCTCCTGCTGCTTATCCGCCCACACGAAAGGTACCTCATTTCTTAACAATTTCATCAAAGGTGCTGCTATTGACGGGAACCCTTTAACAAATCTCCTGTAGTAGCCTGCTAACCCCAAGAAACTACGAACCTCTACCACAGACTTAGGTGGTTTCCAATCTAGCGCCGCCTGAATCTTCCGAGGATCTACTCTTATCCCTCCCGCAGACACTACATGACCCAAAAACGCAACTTCCTTTAACCAAAATTCGCACTTGCTAAACTTGGCATATAACTTCTTTTTCCTTAAAACCTGCAGCACTACCCGGAGATGCGCATCATGCTCCTCCTCAGACTTGGAATATACCAGGATGTCGTCTATGAACACAACGACGAACTGATCCAAGTAGGGTTGGAAAACCCGGTTCATCATATCCATGAACACAGCTGGGGCGTTCGTCAACCCGAACTGCATTACTAGGAACGCATAGTCCCGTCCTTCTTTTTCACGAATAGGACCGGTGCTCCCCATGGAGACACACTGGGTCGAATAAACCCACGATCAAGCAACTCTTGGATCTGGGCCTTGAGCTCAACCAACTCCTTTGGTGCCATTCTATATGGAGCAATTGATACTGGAGCTGTACCTGGCAGTAAATCAATTCCGAACTCCACCTCCCTGTCCGGGGGTAACCCTGGCAGCTCCTCAGGAAAGACGTCCACAAATTCCTTTACCGTTCTAACTCCACTAACCCTCTCTTCTTTTGCATCCAGAGCACTAATGAAGGCTAGGAATGCCTTGCACCCCTTTCGAACCATTTTATCAGCTTTCAACGCGGAGACTACCTTCGACAAATAATTCCTTCTTTCCCCAATCACGATTATCTCCTTATCCTCCGGGGTCCTCAACTCCATTCGCTTAGCTGCGCAATCCAACTTAGCACGATGTTCTACTAGCCAGTCCATGCCCCGAATGACATCAAATTCCCCGAAAGGTAGTTCCATCAAATTGGCTGGAAACACTACTCCCTGAATTTCTAGAGGCACACTCCGGAATAATTTATTCACCACTACCGTTTGACCTAAGGGGCTAACTACAGTCATCTCCCTAGCAGACAATTCAGATGCTACACCTAATGTTTCAGCTATTCTACATGCAACATATGAGTGGGTCGAACCAACATCAATCAAGGCAAAGAAAGGCTTATCAGCTATAAGGAACGTACCGGTTATGACGTCCGATGCGTCACCATCCTCCCTCCGACGAACTGCATACACCAGACCAGGCTATCTCGCCTCCGCATTACCAACACCTCTGCCAGGTGTGTCACGACCTCGACCAGAACCATTACCTCTGCCAACCGGACCACGACCCCTCGGCGGCTACTGTCCATCTCTTCCAGTTGGTCGACTCCTGTCTGTTTCCAATGGACAGTTCCTAATCATGTGATCTTTGGACCCACATTTAAAACATCCCCCTGTCTTCTTCCAACACTCCCCCGGGTGCATCTTTCCACATTGAGCACATGTACGATACTGACCTCCCACAACAACCTACTGATCTCACGGCCCATCAACTCTAGGTCTTTTCTGGAAACTTCCGGATGACCCTGATGACCCATAGCCCCTCTTACTCTTACTCTGACCTCTGTCCCGGTTATGCCTGTCGGTCCGCTTCACCTCCTCGGCTATTTTCACTTTCTCAACCAATACTGCAAAGTCCCTCTCCCGCTGTGGGGCTATTAACACCCTCAACTCATCCCGAAGCCCATCTTCGAACCATACACAGCGCTCATAATCAGTTGCCACGATTCCCTGGGCATATCGGCTCAAACGAAGGAATTCCACTTCATACTCGGCTACAGATTTTCCCCCTTGTACCAGGTTCAAGAATGCCTTCCTCTGAGCATCCACATAACTTGCTCCTATGTACTTCCCTTGGAACATCGTCTTGAAATAATCCCAATCAATCCGGTCCACCTGGGTACCCTCTCTAACAGTGAGCCACCATTGGTACACCTCATCCCGAAGTAGTGACACCGCCCTTTTTAGTTTCTCCTCAGCCGTGCAGTCCAGGTCGTCCATAATCCTTTCGACTGCTTCTAACCAATATTCAACTACATTTGGGGCCACCCCAAAGACCCCCTGAACACCTCAGCTCCGTTTGCTCGCAGTCGCTCAGGCACTGACTTCCGAGCCCCTCCACCTAGACCTGCCCCAGCAACTCTTTCCAATAATCGCAACATCGCCTGGGATATCGCGTCATCTCCTCTGGTTTGGTCCTGAAATTCTGCTTCTCCAACTGGTAGTAACGGGATTTCATTCCCAGACCCGTGTCTAGACCCTGCTGGTTCAGACACAGTAATTCTGCCTCTGCCACGTCCGCGCGTATTGCAACCCCGTCCCCTAGTACTCATAGCTACTGTCGCGTCTTATCTATTTTTACAAATTTTATGCATTAGCTTTCTTTTCACTTCTTGTTTAAAGAGAAGTTTTATGCAAAGAGAGATTTAACAGTTGTTTTCCGCAAGAGTACACATATTACCTAGGGGTTCATGTCTCTATAGTATGGTTTCCTAGTCCTACCATCTATAGTATCATACCTCCATACATACAAATCAATTCATCATTCCAAGAACTAACCTGGCGGACTTGGGCACATTTTATGAAAAATTTCAAAACCCATTTTTAGTACAAAGTTTGAAAATGTTGTGGGCTTCAAAACCCAAGGCTGAGTGTTTAAAACTGGGCTCTGATACCAAATTGAAACACCCCAAACCCGGCCCACAAACCTCAACCGGATCTAGCATGTTCCTGAGGAAAAACTTAGCTTAAATTTTTGGTTTCATCCTTTTTATAAAATAAGGCGATTTTAAAACAGGTTTGTATTTTTATCAAGTTAAAACCAAATTGCCATTCAAGTTAATATTTCGTTAAAACGTTACCTGCATACTCCATAAATTAAAAGATTTGCCGGATTTTAGAGTTCATTACGTTGAAAAAAACTGTTAAATTTGATTAAGTGATAAAACGTTGAAGTTGCTTTGAGAAAAATATTTAATTACTCGTTTGATGATTATCGTATGGGAATAAAAATTAAAACGCAAAATTAAACAGTTAAGTAATGGCCTTATTACATATTAAAAACCAAAATAAATCCCGAAAGAAAACATACTAAAGAAAACAAAAAGAGTTCAACCATAAGAAAACCCGAAATTTGCTGAGCATGGCCACCACATAGTCCTTGCCGACCCGATCCACTGCACTATGCATCACCTGCAAAATGTTAGCCCACGAAGAGTGAGTCAACGGACTCAATGTGCAACTACCAACACAGATTCCCAACCGATTATAGCCTTTAATACGAACATTTTGGGCAAAGCCCATACGAAATCATAATCTGGCCATTGGCCCGTATCATAGCATAATACATCACACATATATATATACATAAATGATGCAATCCGAACCCACCTAGAGATCCAACCTCTACACACCACCCGTACCTGCCAATCACACCGGTGGGGATTACTAAATCGACCCTCCATCCGCTACACACCCTCGAAAGCAGTCGCTGCAGTCAACTGCTCATCGCCCTTAACACGTGGCATAGCCACCGGATAATGTGACAACGTCACCGGAAACATAATATTGTGACATGAGTCACCAGATTAATGTGGTAAAACCACCAGAACACTTCCCCTTTACATTATCACCCTCATGCCCATGCAACATACAAATTATGCATGCATCATACTTTATTCTTATTCCATACCACACGTGACTACTCATGCTCATCATACAAGTGAATATACCCACTATCGACATGATATTAAATGTAACGTACCTGAAACAACGAACTGTACCCTGGAAGAGTACCATCGGCCTTTGCTAATCATAATACTATTAACACGTATATTATCATATAGATTTGCCGGGAAAAAGTGTGGTGTTACACACCTGGAAACACAGAGAACGACACTCTCGATCTCACTGACTCTTTCACTTGCAGGGATCACAGCGATCTGCTTATCCCCTTTCAAAGCTGGCCCGCAACCCGGTGGCCAATCCCGTACCGCAGAAACCGAACGTTTCTTGAATCTAGGGGTAGGGACTACCCCTTTCTCTCCTCCACTGGTACTCGCATCCATTGAATATCACTTAATCAGAAAACCCGATTAATCAATACGTAAAATCTAAACGAATCACATCTATAACTTAACTGAATACCCTTACCGGAATAGATCCGAATCTCGAAGACTCCTCCTTTACCTCTATCGAACTCTTCCTAACACACCCTAGTTAGAATCAGCCAACACTTAAAAATATGGCCTTTGGCCGAATAGCATTATCTCATACCT
The DNA here is from genome assembly GCA_005393395.2 of Gossypium australe. Lineage (NCBI taxonomy): Eukaryota > Viridiplantae > Streptophyta > Magnoliopsida > Malvales > Malvaceae > Gossypium > Gossypium australe. The sequence continues at coordinate 71,805,853 of CM016622.1, read as the reverse complement.
TAATCGGTCAAATCCTGAAAGCTCCTCCTCTTAACATTGACTGCAAAGAATCCTGAAACCCACCTTCATGGTTTCAGCCCAAATGGATTAAGGGGATTAGAGTTTTTGATTCCGACAAACCAAGAAGAAAAGAGAAAAGAGAATCAACCTAAGGAGAGATCCTTACCACGCAACTAACCCGATTTGGCTTAACAACCACCCTTGAAAATCGATGCACCAAAAGAGAATATGAACGATAGATGAAAGATTCGGCTTGATATCACCCTTGGAGATCTATGCGACAGAGAAAGAGATGGAAGAGAAGTGTAGGTAAAAGAGTACGATGGGTAGAAGGTTCGGCCAAAGTACTATTCGGTTTTGAAGAAACGAAAGGAGAAAAGTATGATGGTGAGACTCAAATAGAAATTCGGCTTATAGGGAATTTTGGAGAGAAACTCAATTGAGGAGAGATGGAAAGATGATGAAATGAGACTAAGATGAGAAGATAAAGGCTTAGGGGATTTTGGCTATAGTGCTAGGTGTATTCGGCTTTGAGAAGGTAATTGGAAAAGAGAGAACAAGTGCACGAATGGTCTTCTTTTGGTTTTCGGTCACAAATGAAAAAGAAGCACAAATGACCTTTGGGAAAAGAAATCGCAACAAAGAGTGCCTAATACTAAGCTATGCGTATTCGACTTCTTCCCCTCCTAGTATGACCGAAAATGCCATCTTGAGAGCCCCTCTGCCGGCCAACTCTCTTCCTCCTCTCAATCCCTTATTCTTCTCCACTTTTTCCTCCCCTCCTCTCATTCAAACTCTTTTGAATGAGTCCACCTTCTATCCGAATATCTTGACCAAGTCCACCCTCATCCCTTCAGAGTCTGATTGCCGTCCAACTCTTCACTCCCCTTGATGCAAAATAAATGCCAAAATGCTGCCAGTGCTACTCGAATCCTGTCCATCAAACTCCCTGAGGCGTCACTCCCTTATGCTCTAAGTGGCGCCTCCCTTGCCACCTTACCACCTGATCCCTTGTGTCATAACCCACACATAAATTTTCTTAAAGCCTAGCTCTCTTAGCTCTCCCCTAAAGGCTTAAAGTCAAATATTTTCCTAAGGCCTCTACTTACACCCCAAGGTTCCCGAAGCCCCCAAACACATACAAACATCACACAAAGCACCCTACCACATGAATATGAATTAAAACGCATAACCCCTAAATCCCGGATATTACAAGAGAATTAACTCGCTTCAAGGGTTGTGACTAACTTTGGATTAGGGTTTTAGGGTAGATTAGCTATCAATTATCCAATTAATCAATTGGTTGATACTCGCTTATCTCCCAACCTCACTTTCTCAACCAAGATAGATCACGTTTTACTTAGCAAAATTTATCTCCCGACCTCACATAACCTATGATTACTTTTCAGCGTTTTCAAGCCTACGGTTTAAGAATGCGTAACTTAAACCACCTAATCCTATCGAGAAACCCTAAATTCTTTGTTAATCACGTCCCCAACCACTCGTTAATCTCCCCTAAAACATTTAGCTACTCATGTTATCCATAATCTACAACTCAATCGAAATAAAAATGTAAAGAACACGATTGAACCAAAAGAAAAAAAATATTAGAATAATCTTGGATTTGATGTCAATTGAAGAACGGAGTAGATAATCTTTCGATTGGAATAATGAATATCATCTCTTGCAAATACAAATAAAAAAACCACTTCAATTAAATATAAGAACTCTTGTATTGAAATCATTTCCAAGAGGAAAGAAAAAAGAGTTTACAAAAACCGAAAGAAAACTTAATCTAATCCTACTCCTAAACTACTAGGGTTTGTGGATGCATCTAAGACGACTTAGTTACATCAAACCCCTAAGGTTTTATTTATAAGAGTGTTGGTAGCCCGAATTAGGTCTTCGACACGTCCTAGGTCTTCGTATAAAGTTGATTGTGTGGATGAAAATAACCCCAGAATACTTGGGCACCACGTCGACCCTATGTTGCACCATGCAAGGCCTATGGCGCGACACAACATAGATTTTATGCCCTCCTTCGTTCTTTTCATGCTTTGTAAGCTCAAAGAGCTTGTGCATCACCCGTCCCTTGCTCCTACATTCATTGGACCAATAAATTCATTATCCTACACACTCAATTGCACAAATTAGAACTGACCAAGGCCCGTGTTGGCCTAATAGATCACAACACTCACAAAATGTGTTAAAAACACTTATTTTAGTAATTTTTAATACTAACCACTAAATACAGAAAACATAATAATAAATACTAATTTGGCTAGAAAACAAGCTCTTTAAGTGTGGAAATAGACCGAAATCACTACTACATTTGATGACAAGTCAAATACCCCCACACTTAAGTCTTTGCTTGCCCTTAAGCAAACTTCAACAAAAACAAAAAAATAAACTAAACTGAAAATAAGGAATAAACATGCAAGGAAAGAAAATATACTTGAGCTAGCTTGATACAGGAAATTGGACAGATGTATATTAACAAGATAACGTAAATAACATATAATTCTAGAGTGATATACAATTGGCTCACAATTTCCAAAATTAGACAAGTTAGTTCACTAAATTACAAAGCAAACAAATAATAGAATGTTAAGTAAGGTTTCCATAAATATATATATATATAAATATACAATTATGTAAAAATATCAATCTTTGGCATAAATTCATCCACATAAGGTACTCCCCAATTTCGAATAATCTCATCACCTTATATCCACTTCTCTCACCTTTCTTATTTCTCCATTTACTAAGGCATAATATAGTATTCATTAGTACAATCATCCAAGCTCGAAATATTTTTTTTTCAAACAAATGCATTCATAATTTTTTCCAACTCACTTTTTTTTTTTTTTGTCAAGAATTTCTTGGTTGACATTTTTTTCTTATTTTTCTACAAGCTCAAGAAATCTTATACTCACTATACCATATAATTCCTTCGTTTATTCTTTTTTTTTTCTATTGAAACCGCCGTGATATATCTACCTAATCCCTCAATATCAATGGTCAAACAACTAAATCCGTGCAAGGACCAAGAAATAAAGGATCAAATAAATTATCTATTAGGCTTAGGTTTCAAGTATGGTTCATCAAGAAACTGGATTGAGGCTTAAATAAGGTACTAGGGAAAATAATTATGGCATAACTTTTTGGCTCCAAAATTTGTTAACTGAACAATGCCTTAGGTCATCCCTAGGCAATTCAATACATGGATTAAATTGGCCAAGTCTATCAATTTCTACAACCTATAATTCAATTAAACATGTGTGTTACTTATATTTCTATTTATCATGTGGTATACTTAACATCTTAAATCTATTCACAATGTAATAAAGTGAACTAAGTAGTCTAAGATTAGAAATTTTAGAATCAATTATTATCAAACTAAATTTGCAGTTTATTCACGAAATCCTATTAAAATGCTCCTAATAAATCACTTGTATTTCTATATGATCAAGTGTAACACCCCTAACCCGTATCTGTCGCAGGAACAGGGTTATAGAGTATTACCGGAGTTTTCAAATCAAACGAGCATAAATTTCAAAAATTTCAAATCATATCAATAAACACTTTAAAACCAATTCAAAACATGCATATTATTCCTTAAACAAGCCCTCAAGGCCCTAAGTATGTGCTAGAAACAATTTGGAACTACATTAGAAACTCAGATAATTTTTCAGAAAATAATGAAAATTTCAACACTACAGAGGTCAAACGGCCGTGTCCCGGCCCGTGTCCGTGCCCCTGTAACTCACTGACTTAGGTCACACGGCCAAGACACACGCCCTTGTGCCAGGTCGTGTACCCTTTGAAGTAACCTTACAGGCCCATATACCAGGCCGTGCTCTAGGCCGTGTAACATCTGGCTTGCAACCCTCTGAAAGCTACAGGGGACACACGGCCGTGTCGCCTGAACATGTGTCACACACAGCTGAGACACACGCCCATGTCTCTACCCGTGTGGGCAAAAATAGGTCATTTTACAAGCCATTTTTCTCACCCAAACTAGCATGTACCTATAAGCACTTTTGCACCAATTTTCAAGCCATCATAAGACACCAAATTTATGCACAATCAAACTAACCAAGCATGATATAAACACATCCAATCAATATGCCCATAGGCACCTCAACCACAATACCATTTCATATACAATTAGATACTTGAATTTTTTCCAAGATGTTCACTAACTTCAAACTAAGTTTAAATCTTCACATGCCATTTGATTTACCAAGCAAACACAAACCATTTGGTACCAAAAATGCCATTCTAAACTAGCACCAAATGACCATATAAGTCATACATACTAAAATACCAATTCACCAAAAATTTATCATATGACAAGTGATTGCTTCCATATCATTTTATCAAGTCAAAAGATACATATATACAACCTAAAAAACAAAGTGTCCAAACACATAACTTAGTAGTTCATTATCATACCAAAATTAACTAGACACATATACATATATACTTATAGCCATATATACATGCCACAATCCCAAAAGAGTTCAAAAGCTACTAACGATAATGGATAGTGTGAGCCGAAGTTTCAATCCGTCCCAAGTTAGCAAAAGTAATCTACAAAACGACACACAAACACTTATAAGCTTATAGAGCTTAGTAAGTACATAGAAATTTATTTAACTTAACATTAAATGAAGGAACTCTTATTTTACTTAATTAATGTTACTGAAACGTAACCACGGCATGAAAGTGCTATCAGGGGTACCGAGTACAACAGGGGCCCATAAGTGCAATCAGGGGTACTGAAGTACAACAAGGACATGTAAGTGTGATCAGGGGTACCGAAGTACAACATTTTTCTACTAAAATATAAAGTAAAAATACAAAAAGAAATTTAATTAAGTAATTTACTACTATGAACTTACTTAGACACTGTCGCGAAGGAGTACGATTGGCTAATCCATGACTTTTGCCTTCCCTCGATTTAAATCCGGTTGAGATCTATCTTGATCAATTTAGTAAAGTGAAGTTGCCAAAATTTGAAAACTCAAAAATGGCTTCTCAAGCCCTAGTATTCGGTTGAATAAGAAAAATAAAAGATGATACCTTAATTTGGTTTTACTTAATTTATCATTTATTTACCTATTTACTAATTTAACCTTTAAAAACATTAAAATTTACACAAATGCCAAGCCATGTACATCCACTATCACTATTTATGATCTAATTACAATATAAGGACTCTTAATTTAAAATTCTATAGCTATTTAATACCCTTAGCTACTAGAACTCAACTTTTGCACTTTACGCAATTTAGTCCTTTTTATCAAATTGAGCATGTAAACGGTAAAATTTCTTAACGAAATTTTTATACGGTACTACTATCATGATGTAGGAAATAAAATAATAATAAAATATTTTTTTACTTTGGATTTGTGGTCCCAAAACCACTGTTCTGATTTCATTGAAAACGGGTTGTTACAACTCTCCTCCCTTACAAGGGATTTTCGTCCCCGAAAATCTTACCAAAAAAAAGGTTCAAAGATTGCTTTCACATAACTTCTTCGGGATCCCAGGTGGCTTCTTCTATTCTGTGTCATCGCCAGAGAAATTTTACTAAACCTATGTTCTTGTTTCTTAATTCCTTAACCTCTCTTTCCAGAATTCTGATCGGTTCCTCACTATACAACATATCAGGTTGAATCTCGACATCTGTCAAAGAGATAACATGTGAAGGGTCAGATCGTTACCGTCGTAACATAGACACGTGGAAGACATTATGAATCCTTTCTAATTCTAATGGTAAAGCTAACCGATACATAACAGGTCCTATTCTTTCAGTAATCTGATACGGCCCAATAAATTACGAACTTAGCTTTCCTTTGCGACCGAACCGAAGAACTTTCTTCTAGGGCAATACTTTCAAGAATACTTTGTCACCGACTTGAAATTCTATGTCTTTACGTTTAAGATCCGCATACAATTTCTGATGATCTGAAGCTGATTTCAAACTATATCGGATCATTTTTACTTTTTCTTCAGTCTCACAGATTAAATCAACCCCGTGTATCTTTTTCTCACTGAGCTCAATCCAGTATAATGGAGTTTGGCACTTATGGCCATAAAAGCTTCATACAGTGCCATCTTTATACTCGATTGAAAACTATTATTGTACTAGAATTCAACCAACAGCTCCTAGTTTCCTTCAAAATATAATACACAACAACGAAGCATATCCTCAAAAATCTGTATTATTCACTCAGACTGACCATCGGTTTAAGGATGAAATGCAGTGGCTAAAATGTAACTGTTGTAACAACGCGATTTAGGGGTTAACCGGAATAGTGGTTTCGAAACCACTAATCCAAGATCAAAGAAAATCATTTTTGTAATATTTTATGTGTTATAGCATGATTGCAAGAGTGCATGAAAATTTTGGTGCTTTAATTTTAGCGATTACATGCTTAATTGCAAAAAAAGGACTAAATCACATAAGGTGCGAAAGTTCTATTTTACAAGCTAAAGGTGTCTAAAGGCCATAAAATATTAATTGGAGGTCCCTAATGTGCAATTAGGCCTTTTTTAGGGTGGTGGCCGGCCATAGGGACAAAGAATTAGAAATTGGTCAAAGTTGGTGGAAATTAGGTGACTTAATTGACTTGTTGTAATAAAATAAAGCAAGAAAAGATATCATATTTTCTCTCCATCTTCTCCACCAAAAAATACAAGCAAAATAAGGGTTTGAGAGCTCAAAATTTCCAACAACTTCTCACCTTTGAAAGTAAGTGCTTTAATGGCCATTCTTTGATAATTTTTGTACTTTTGGAACCCCTAAAGCTTAATCTAGCTAAAGAGGGGACTATTTTGCAAAATGGTTGAAAGTTTAGAGTTTTGTCAGGTGAGTAATAATGTTTTTTGCTGCATTTTTATGGAAGAAAATGAATCTTAGTTGTTAGATAAACAACTTTTATGAAAGGTGTTTCCATGAAAACACCTAAGATTACCTCTTTGCAAAGGTTATAAAGTAGGTGTTAAATGTGTGAACTAATAAATATTAAGGGTTGTTATAACAGAAATAAATGTTCACCTAGGCTCGTTAAAGGAAGAAATTTGATTAGAATTGATGTACGAGCCTAGGGGTAAAATGGTCATTTTGTGAAAGTCTAAGGGCAAAATGGTAATTTTGCCAAAGTATGATTTTTTAAAATGCATTGATTCATGTGATAATTAAATGAGCTAATTTGCTATTATAGATCCAGAAGAACGAGGAATTAATCTTGACCGAGGAAAGGGCAAGGTATCGGACTAGATCAGCAAATTGCCCTATTTTGAAATCGAGGTAAGTTTGTGTGCAATAAATTCAACATCATGTTATTAAGTTTCTAAATGATTGATATTAGTGATGTTGTATAATATTTCTATGAATTTGAGTAATGATGTTGAATGAGAAGTTGATGAGAATTGTGATGTGGAAGTCCCGGTTGGACTTTAATAAATGAGAGAATAATATTAACAAGACTTGAGATGGGTAAGGTCCCGTATAAGACCATGTCCGGGACATGGCCTTGGCACCGAATTGAGATCCCGTATAAGACCATATCTGGGATATGGTATCGACATCGAATATGAGAATTGTATAAGACCATATCCGGGATATGGCATCGACAATCGATATGAGATCCCGTATAAGACCATATCGGGGATATGGCATCGACATCTAGAGGTGATCTAACACCCTTTACTCGTATTTAAAGCCGAAACCGAGTACGAGGCATTACTAAACTTAGCTTGTTCAAACATACAATATCGGGCCATAAAATTTTGTTCCAACTTAAAATTTCTTCATTCAAATACATAACATCTCTATTATGGGCCTATGAGGCCCTAGACATACATACAGAAGGATTCGGGATTAAACCGGAAACTTTTGTGCACTTAGAAAATTTTTGCCTAAAACAGGGCCACACGCCCATGTGAAATGGAATACGCCCATGTTGGCAGGCCATATGGTCACACACGCCCATATTCCTAGCCCGTGTGGATTTTATTTTTCATTTCGAACCTACAGGGGTTTTCACATGGCCAGACACATGCCCGTGTCTAAGGCCCGTGTCCCTCACACGACCTAGACACGCTCGTGTCCTCGCCCGTGTGTGAAAACCTTAGCATTCTGTTTGTGACGTCAGCAACCTCATAAGGGCACACGACCTATACACACGCCCGCGTGCTGTCCCGTGTGACGAATCAAATTCTCGCAAATTTAATGCAGAGGACACACAGCTTATCAACAAACCCATGGGCTGACCGTGTGTCACACACGCCCGTGTGTCTACCCTTGCGGACAATTAGAAGGCTATTTACCAAGCCAATTGCCACCCTGAAACATAAACACACTTATACCACCACAAGCAACACATAACATGGCAATAATACACTATGAAGAATCATTAAATCATCATTCATACACTTCACATTTCACTTCATCAATTGCATGAACTTTCACCTCTTGAAACTCATCATCATTAAATATATGAAACTTGACAAATATTGGCCATTTACAAAATGAGTGTATAACATTAATAGCCAACACTTTGGTTTTCAAATATGACATAACACAAGATGACCAAGTTCCTATACATGCCATACTCAAAATAAATCAACTTTACTATACCAAAAGAATAATTGATAGTGTGATCCGAGCTCTGACGTTCTACGATCCCTGGGCTAGCTTGACAATACTACAAGGAAAAGAGAAAAGAGAGAGGTAGGCATATAGCTTAGTAAGTTTACTTGAATTAAAATAGCAACATAAGGGCTCATAATAAAATCCATTCATCTCATTAAGCAATAACAACGCAAGTTCTCAAGTACTTTGACATACTTACTCATACTTACTCTTACCCATCACATATCACATTACGGTTTCATAAATCGTATTTTACTCATGGGTACCTGTATCACTTCATCACATAGTTTAGCACTTATGCTATCTTGAACATAAACTTAACTCATCATCATCCTTAACTTAAATGTAGCTCTTTTCCTATTGAACTATTTGGAATATCGGAGGATACTCAATCTCATCATACATGTATTACAATGCCAATGCCATATCCCAGATATGGTCTTACATGGGATCACCTCTTGATGCTGATGCCATATCCAAAATATGGTCTTATACGGGATCTCATATCTCGATACCGATGCCATGTCCCAGACATGGTCTTATACGAGAACTACATTCGGTGCAGATGCCATGTCCCAAACATGGTCTTATACGGGACCTTCCTTATTCGGTGCCGATGTCATGTCCTAGACATGGTTTTATACAGGACCTTCCTTATTCGGTGTCGATGTCATGTCCTAGATATGGTCTTATACGGGACCTTTCTTATTCGGAGCCGATGCCATGTCCCAGACATGCACTTATACGGGATCATCCTTATTCGGTGGCGATGCCGTGTCCCAGACATGGTCTTATACAGGACCTTCCTTATCTTATGTTATGACATAGGTATCGTTGTTATTCCGAACATTTAACCGGGACTTCAACTTAACATGATCTCATTATAATTTCATCAAGGCATCATTAATCAACTTCATAAAATAATATACATTTCTTATATTATAAAGCAATTAAAAACATAATAACATTATGTAGCTTTAATTTCACACAAACTTACCTCGATACTCAAAATGTGTGTAGGTATTCGATTTAGTCCACAACCTTGTTCTTGCCTCGGTTTCAGTTCAGGCTTCGTGTTTCTTGATCTATAATAACAATTTCACTTGTTTATTGCTCACATTGATTAAATTGGCCCATGAATCATATTTTGGAAAAATTACAATTTTGCCCCTAAACTTTCACATAATTACACTTTTGCCCCTAGGCTCGTAAAATGATTTTTATTCAACTTTCTTGTATTTTAAGCCTAGGCAAATCATTCTCTTAACCACAACAGCCCTCCATTTCCATTAATTCACTCATGTATGACCATTTTTATAACTTTTTACAATTTGGCCCTATACACACGCCCGCGTGCTGTCCCGTGTGACGAATCGAATTCTCGTAAATTTAATGCAGAGGACACACAGCTTATCAACAAACCCATGGGCTGACTGTGTGTCACACACGCCCGTGTGTCTACCCTTGCGGACAATTAGAAGGCTATTTACCAAGCCAATTGCCACCCTGAAACATAAACACACTTATACCACCACAAGCAACACATAACATGGCAATAATACACTATGAAGAATCACTAAATCATCATTCATACACTTCACATTTCACTTCATCAATTGCATGAACTTTCACCTCATGAAACTCATCATCATTAAATATATGAAACTTGACAAATATTGGCCATTTCTCAATGGCCATTTACAAAATGAGTGTATAACATTAATAGCCAACACTTTGGTTTTCAAATATGACATAACACAAGATGACCAAGTTCCTATACATGCTATACTCAAAACAAGTCAACTTTACTATACCAAAAGAATAATTGATAGTGTGATCCGAGCTCTGACGTTCTACGATCCCTGAGCTAGCTTGACGATACAACAAGGAAAAGAGAAAAGAGAGAGGTAGGCATGTAGCTTAGTAAGTTTACTTGAATTAAAATAGCAACATAAGGGCTCATAATAAAATCTATTCATCTCATTAAGCAATAACAACGCAAGTTCTCAAGTACTTTGACATACTTACTCATACTTACTCTTACCCATCACATATCACATTACGGTTTCATAAATCGTATTTTACTCATGGGTACCTGTATCACTTCAATACATAGTTTAGCACTTATGCTATCTTGAACATAAACTTAACTCATCATCATCCTTAACTTAAATGTAGCTCTTTTCCCATTGAACTATTTGGAATATCGGAGGATACTCAATCTCATCATACATGTATTACAATGCCAATTCCATATCCCAGATATGGTCTTACATGGGATCACCTCTTGATGCCGATGCCATGTAACATCCTAGATTAGGGGTTATGCGTTCGTGCGTAATTCATGAGATAGTGGGCTCAGTGGGTGTGTTGGATGTGTTCTGAGGAGTTTTAGGAAACCTAAGATGTAAGGAAATGATTTAGAAATGTTAAGTTTCAAAAGAGGAAAGTGAACATTTCTGGAAACTTGGAAATGTAAGAAATGTTAAGTTTAAAGGAGGCAAACGAACATTTTTGGAAACTTGGAAATGTAAGGAAATGTAAGGAAACGTAAGGAAATGTAAGGAAACGTTTTAGGAAAAGTTAAGTTCTGAGGTTAAGAGGGGGAAGTAAAGCAGGGTGGCCTTAAGAAAATTTATGGGTGAAATATGAAACACAAACAGGCTTGGAAAAGTGGCCTGGAGATGCCACTTAGGGCCTCTGGAGTTGACGCCACAAGCAGGTGCAATTGAGCCTGGGTTCGAGTCACTTGGGGAGCAAATAAAAGAATTTTATTTTGGTGCCAGGAACAAGAGAAGTGGACGGCATTAAGGCTCTATAGGGAAGTGTTTTATTGTTGTTAAAATTCGGCAAATAGATGGATAAATGAGGGATTTTTATTGATATTTTTATTAAGGGATAAGAGATAATTATTGGATTAAGTTTTAGGTGATAATTAAAGTGATAAAGCTATCAAAATAGAAGAGTGGTGGCCAAGTAAGGGATTCTAAGCTAGTAAATTCGGTTATAAAAGGAAAAGAGAGGCCATTCAGCATTATTTTCTTTTTCCTTGAAGACTCTGCCGAAATTCTCTAGCAAATTTCTCCACTCTTTCTTCTCTCTGCCGAATTCTCTCTACTCATCATCCTCTTTTTCTTTTTGATTCTCTTTGGCCGAATCCTTCTACACCTTATTCTCTTATTCTTGTCCTCTCAATATTCCAAAAGCCGAAACTAGGAAATCTAACCCCATTATTGTGTTAGTCGAAACTTGGAAAGAAGGCTCTTCGGGATTTCTGCCATTGTCGACAACTTCATAAGACAAGTCAACTATTTCGGGATTTAAGAATCTAAGGTAAGTCATATTTAACATTTGGCTAAGGGTTATTTGTTGTGAATAAATGTTAGAAATTGATCTAACATGAAGTTATAGGGATTTCGACAGACATCTAAGGCAAGGAATACTTTCGGGATTTACTAAGTGTCGACTACAGGGAAGGAGAAGTTCTTTTCCCGACGGTACACCATAGGCCGCGTGTTCCCTAGTTATTCAGTGAGTTTCGGGATTTAAAATCCACAAGGTAAGTGTCTATATGCAATCGGCCAAGGCTTATTTTAGCACTAGATCTATTTTCTTACATGATTTAAAAGCCGAAAACTAATCTATGAAGGGATTCAATACCAGCCGATTACAAGGAAGGGAATCTGCAACATTCCGGGATTTAATTAGTAAACAAATCGGCAAGGTAAGGATTTTAGTGTACTAATCCTACTAGGATTTGGATTTATGGTCGAATGGCTCTTTACTAAGTATTAAATGATTGATTAAATGTAGAGATCTAAGATCTAAGGCATTAGATCAAGCTTTTCGAGATTTGGATTGGAAACCCTAAGCGAATCAGGTGTGTATCTCACACTATTTCTTGATATATTTATGGCAATAATTAATATGTATGTGACTATAAGAATGTGTAAGAATATGGCCAAGGTACCATGTAATGGTACAAAAGTACTCAGGTACGTTTCCTACTCCTACTAGGAATATGAAATTATGTTATATATGTAACATGTGAAAAGTGATAAGAAGGTAAACTAAGGCATGATGTGCATGATATGTATGATATGGGGCATACGGCTAATATGAAAGGGGAAGTGAATGTGGTGACCTAAGACCACGATATCTGAATGTGGTGACCTAAGACCACGATACCTGAATGTGGTGACCTAAGACCACGATATTTGAATGTGGTGACCTAAGACCACGATATCTGAATGTGGTGACCTAAGACCACGAATTTTATAAAGGCGACGAGCACGTCGACTGCAGCGACTGCCTTCGATGGTGTGTAGCGGATGGAGGGTTGACTTAGTAGTCCCCACGGTGTGCAGGTTGGTACGGGTGATGTGTAGCGGATGGCATCTAGGCTTGGGTTCAGGTTTGCATCATTACTTTATATCTGTTATATGAATAAGTATGTGATATGACATTGTATGCCTGAATTGTTAAGTTATAGTGTTGGTTACACATTGAGTCTGTTTGACTCACCCCGTTGGGGAATATTTTCTTCCAGGTGATGATCAGTAATGGACCGGATCGGCAGGAGCACAAAGGTGGCCATGCACAGCAAGGAAAATTTTATTATTTGGACTTTTATTCTATTTAAGCACTTTAATTTATTTTTGGGAATTATTTGATGGAATAAGGCCATAGTTGAACTATTTTATTTTTCTTTTATTCATTTTGTTACGAATTTTTAATGGTTATAAGATTAAGTAAATTTATTTAAAATAAACTCTAAATGCTTTATCACCTAACATAAAAGGATTTCGACATAAGATAAAACTTGTTCTCAACTTGAGCCCAACCCAAAACAATCTTTCTTTCAAAAGACACAATTTTACAAAGTAACAAAAGAATTTTGAATTGGTTTACATCGAGGAACATACCAAATCTGGTCGAGGCTCGTGGGCCGGGTTTGGGGTGTTTCATGCCATATCCCAAATATGGTCTTATACGGGATCTCATATCTCAATACCGATGCCATGTCCCAGACATGGTCTTATACGAGAACTACATTCGGTGCAGATGCCATGTCCCAGACATGGTCTTATACGGGACCTTCCTTATTCGGTGCCGATGTCATGTCCTAGACATGGTCTTATACGGGACCTTCCTTATTCAGTGTCGATGTCATGTCCTAGATATGGTCTTATACGGGACCTTTCTTATTCAGAGCCGATGCTGTAACATCCTGAAAAGGGCCTATGCATTTTCAGTTTAATTGTACGAAATGTCAAGTCTCAAGTACTAAGAATAAATTTTTGATACTTTTGGAAACCTAGAAATGGAAATGGAAATGGACATGGAAATGGAAATGGAAATGAACATTTTTGGAAACTTGAACATTTTTGGAAACTTGAACATTTTGGAAACTTGAACATTTTTGGAAACCTGAACATTTAGGAAACTTGAACATTTTTGGAAACCTGAACATTTTTGGAAATGATTCAAAAATGGAAAGTAAACATTTCTGGAAACTTGGAAATGTAAGAAAAATGGCAAGTTACAGAGCCGATCAAAAATTTTAGGAAACTTAGAAATGATGCCGAAATGTCAAATTTTAAAGTTCAAAATAGGAAATAAGGGCTAGAGGGCCTTAAAAGAAAAAGTTGGAGAATTTTGACACACAAACAGGCTTGGAAAAGTGGCCTGAAGATGCCACTTAGGGCCTAAGGAAGTGGCGTCACATGCAGGGGAAATAGGCCTGAGTTCGAGACACTTGAGAAGCAAATAAATAAGTTTTATTTTTGCTTCCAGAAGGCTGAGGTGGACGGCATGGGTTTCTAGAAAAGGAAGAGTTTTATTTGCATAAATATGTGATTAATAAGTGATAAATAAAGGATTTTCTTTAGTTGGATTATTGAGGAGATAATTGATGGATTAAAGGCTTTTATCTTTTAAATAAAAGAGATAATATTATCAAAAAGAGGAGTGGTGGCCAAGTAAGGGACTCCTAGGCTGATAAATTCGGCTATAAAAGGAGGGCAGGAGGGCTACTCATCAACTTTTGCTTTCTCTTCCTCTCTGCCGAAATTCTCCTAGCTCTCTCCCCCTCTCTGCCGAATTTTTCTTTAGGCAAAATCCATCTTCTCTTCTTCTATTTTCTTCTCTATTTCTACTGTCAAAGCCGAATCTTTGTTGATTCTAAGGAAAGGAGCAACCAACAACAACATCAAAAGGGTAAGATCTGTGGTCAATCAATTTTTATTCCTTTTCTTTCTATCGAAATCAAGGTACTAACCCTATTAGCAAATTTGGCCGAAACTTGAAGGGTCTTTCGGGATTTCTAGTACTATCAATTACAAGGAAGAGATTATCCGGGATTTGAGGATCTAAGGTAAGATGTATGAATATTTGGTTAAAGGTTATGATTCATGTTTTCAAAGTTAGATTTAATCTAACACAAAGTTATAGGGATTTCGACAAGCATTTAAAGGAATCCTCTTCAGATTTGGAATTCGTAAGGTAAGTGATATTCGGCCAAGGCTTATTTTCTTGATATTTAGGATTATTTTCCATTATTTCAAAAGCCGAAAACTCACATGGTTGCATGATTAGTGTTAGCCGATTTCAAGGAAAAAGAATACTAGCAAATTTTTGGGACTTGATCATCCAATTCGGAAACAAGGTAAGTAATACAAATCCTACTAGGATTTGGTTTTTAAGCCAAATAGGTTTGTTAATATGTTTTAATGAATGGCCGAATATAGGAGTCAAAGATCTAGATCGGTAGATCATTCTTCGGGATCTCAAGGAATCCAATAAGCGAATCAGGTGTGTACTCACATTAATTTTTGATATATCATATGGCAATTATTTTTAATATATGAATATGCATAAGAATGTGAATGTGGCTAAGTACCACAAATGTGGTAAGAGTACCCAGGTACGTTTCCTACTTTCGATAAGATTACGAATATGTTATATTGTTAACATGTGAATAATGAGAAATTAAGTATGTTATGCATGATATATGGGGCATTCGGGATATATGTGAAAGGGGAAGAAGGTGTTGACTTCGGTCTCACCAACGGAATATGGTGACTACGGTCACAAAATCTGAATATGGTAACTCCGGTTACATTATCTGAATTTGGTAACTTCGGTTACATTATTTGAATATGGTGTCTAATGACACAAATTATATGGGCAATGAGCACGTCGACTGCAGCGACTGCCTTTGATGGTGTGTAGCGGATGGAGGGTTGACTTAGTAGTCCCCACGGTGTGATTGGCAGGTACGGGTGGTGTGTAGCGGATGGACCTTTAGGCTTGGGTTTGGGTTGCATCATTTATTTTATATGAATATGAACTAGATATGAACTTGTATGCCTGATTTGTTGAATGTTAATGTTGTGTACACATTGAGTCTGTTGACTCACCCCGTTGTGGGAACTATTTTCAGGTGATGAACAGTGACGGACCGGGACGGTAGACCTTGAGGTGGCCATGCTCCATTTGAAGATTTTATTTAATTTGGACTTTATTTCTTTTAGTACCTTTTAATTTTATTATTGGGTTTTACTTGATGTAATAAGGCCATAAGGCCCAGTGGATTTTCTTTATTTCTGCTTTACTTTTAATTATTTTGTTACAAACGATTTTTGGATTAAATTTTAAGTGAAATATATTTTTATAAACCTTAACAATTATTTTGTCACCTTAATAAAATAAAATTGGATTTTCACAAAGATTAAATGGGTTCTCAATCTGAGCCCATTCCACAACAACATTTTTCTAAAAATTATGCAAATTTTCTCTAAGTAACAAAGAATTTGAAAACCGGTTTACTTAAGGAACATACCAGATCCGGTCCGGGCTCGTGGGCCGGGTGTGGGGTGTTTCAGCTTGGTATCAGAGCCCAGTTTTAAAACTCTCGGCCTGTGGGCTAAGGCCCAAAACGTTTTGAATTCGAGCCCAAATGATTTTCTTTGAACATAAGCAGGTTTTATGGCATGGCACCTAAGTCTCCAACCCGCAGTCCACCAGGTAAGTACCCCTAACTTTATGTGTGATTCTGTGATTTATGAACTGTATAAGGGTAGATAAGGCATGGAACGTAGAATAGAATGATAGGAACTTGAACCCTAGGACTAGTCTACTCAAACACAAACACATAAGACGTAATGCATTAAACAACCCTATGGCTAAGTCACTGAGCTAAGGGTGTGGTAACCCCTGTGTGCATGTCTAGGATTGGATCCGGAAGAGCCTGGTATTTAAGCAGTCCTAGTGACTCACCTCCTCTTCGCAGGAACCCTACCTGGTGCGTAGCTTCTGTTCACCCTAACTCAGAGGGCTCAGTGGTGTGGCAACCTCTGTGCGCATGTCTAGGAATGGTTTCGGTGGGAGCTTGGTATTTAAGCAGTCCGCATGACTCACCTCCTCTCCACTCGAATCCTGCCTGGTGCGTAGCTTTGGTTCACCCTGACCAAGAGGGCTCGGTCATAGGCTAAACATAATGACTAAAACCCGAAAGGGAACTAGTCATTTTTTTTAAGAAAAAAAAAAGAAAACAACAAACCTTAGTTTTTTTTTAAATTTCCAAAATTTTCTTTTAAAATCTGAGGAAATTATTTCTACAACATTTTCTGAAAAACTCCTGATTTGCGAAAATTACAAAAATGCCCTTAGTGGTAAATTACCAAAACGCCCTTGGTTTATAAAATGTTCAACTACTCAACAGCTTTACCAAAATTTCATTATTTTAGAAACATTCAGAAACCCTAATTTGTAAAATATCAAAATACCTTGATTTTGGAAAATTACAAAATTGCCCCTAACTTACAAAATTACCAAAATGACCCTGATTTCCACAATTTTTGCAACATCCCCATTTTTGAAGGAACAATTTTCAAAAAGAACCCTCAAAGTTTTACAACTTTTGAAATATCCCTAATTTATTAAATTTTACAAATTTACCCCAGTTTGTGAAAAATTACCAAAATACCCCTAAGGTCTAAAATTACCGAAATACCCCCAGATTTCATAATTTTTCCAAATTACCCCGAGACTTTGAAATTTTCAAAATACTTTTTGATAAAAACACCAAGGAACGTTTTTCTTCTGAAAAAAATTACGAAAATGCCCCTGTAGGACAAAATTACAAAAATACCCCTGGGTAGTGGAAAACAACAACAACGAAAACTACAACGTTTCTCTGAATGAACGAAAGTTCATACTTGTCTGATGGATGAATGAATGAATGAATGGAAAAGACTGTTTGTTTGTATGAATACGAAAGAACCACTCTTAAATTTCTTTTCATAAAACTCCTTCGCGGTAAATAAGTGGAACAATGACTAATCCATAAAATTCTTTAATCAGATCCTGACGCTAGAAAATGAGCTCTAGAGGACGTGGTCATCGTGGACGAGGTAGAGGAAGGATGACCGTGTCGGAACCCGTTAGATCGGGTCAAGGGTCCGACAATGAAATACCACCGCCACCACCACCCCCAGCTGTTAATGTTGAGCAGCAGGCTCAGACGGGAGAAGATGCTGTGTCGCAGGCTGTGCTGCGAGTTTTGGAATTGGTGGCTGGTGCGGGAGGAAATTCAGGAAATCGTAAGTCTGTGCCTGAACGGCTCCGAGCTAATGGAGCTGAAATGTTTCGAGGAGTATCTGGAGTGGCACCCAGTACAGCTGAGTACTGGTTGGAAGCAACGGAGCGTATCATGGATGAGCTCGATCTGACTCCCGAGGAAAAGTTGAAAGGGATGGTGGCGTTGTTACACGATGAGGCGTATCAGTGGTGGCTAACTGTTCGAGATGGTGCCACGGTGGAGGATCTGACCTGGGAATATGTTAAGGAGGCATTTCAGAAGAAATATGTGGGAACCAGGTATACAGACGAGCAAAGGAAAGCTTTTCTGGGGTTGGTTCAAGGGAACAAGTCCATAGCAGAATACGAGGCAGAATTTCTGAGGTTGAGTCGTTATGCTCGAGGTGTAGTGGCAACTGAGCATGAACGCTGTATCCGTTTTGAGGACGGACTGAGGGACGATCTGAGACTGTTGATAGCACCGCATCAGGAGCGGGAATTCTCTGCTTTGGTGGAAAAGGCCAAGGTGGCCGAGGGGATTAAGGATGCTACCAAGCAGGTTGTGGATAAGAATAAGCCCAAAAGAGGTTTTGGACCACCTGGAAAGGGTCATAAGAGGCCTAGGGTTGACGGGCCACGAAATCAACAAGTTGGTACGGGCTGGCAGTATCGCCCTTGTGAGCATTGTGGAAAGAAGCACTTGGGAGAGTGCTGGAGAAAGACGGGAGGATGTTTCAAGTGTGGGTCCAAGGACCATATGCTTAAGGATTGTCCCAAGCAACCAGATGAGAGCCGACCGGCAGTACAGAATGCTAGCCAGATTGGTAGAGGCGGGCAGCAGCCTCAACGGGGTCGTGGTTCGGCTAACAGAGGTAATGGTACTGGCAGAGGCCGTGGAACACAGGGCCGAGGTGCTACTAATGCTAATGCAGAAGCAAGACAACCGGGTTTGGTTTATGCGGTTCACCGGAGGGAGGATGGTGACGCACCGGATGTAATAACCGGTACGTTCTTTATTTTTGACAAACCCTATTTTGCTCTGATTGATGTGGGCTCGACCCATTCCTATGTTGCATGTAGTGTAGTGGAAACACTAAGCCTAGACTCTGAACTTTCTGATAGACAGATGACTGTAGTAAGCCCATTAGGTCAAACTATTGTGGTAGACAAGATCTTTCGAAATGTGCCCTTAGAGATTCAGGGAGTGAACTTTCGGGCAGACTTAATGGAGTTACCTTTCGGAGAGTTTGAACTTATACTCGGAATGGATTGGTTAGTAGAACACCGAGCCGTGTTGGATTGTGCGGCTAAACGTATGGAACTAAGAACCCCGGAGGATGAAGTGGTAGCAATGATCGGAGAAAGGAGGAACTACTTGTCTAACGTAGTTTCGGCACTGAAGGCCGAGAAGATGATTAATAAGGGGTGTAAGGCATTCTTAACCTTCATTAGTACGATAGGTGGGAAGGAGGAAGGTATTGATGGAGTTAGGGCGGTAAGGGACTTCGTGGATGTATTTCCAGAGGAATTACCAGGAATACCCCCAGATAGGGAGGTGGAATTTGGGATAGATTTGCTACCAGGAACAGCTCCTGTGTCAATCGTTCCATACTGAATGGCGCCAAAGGAGTTAGTGGAGCTTAAGGCTCAAATCCAAGAGTTGTTGGATCGTGGGTTCATCAGACCCAGTGTGTCTCCATGGGGAGCACCGGTCCTATTTGTAAAGAAGAAGGACGGAACTATGCGTATGTGCATATACTACCGTCAGTTGAATAAGCTGACCATTAAGAACAAGTATCCTTTGCCAAGGATCGATGATTTGTTCGATCAGCTGAAGGGGGCCGCAGTATTTTCAAAGATCGACTTAAGGTCGGGATATCATCAGTTGGAGGTGAAGGAGGCTGACATCCATAAGACCGCTTTTAGGACAAGATATGGCCACTTTGAGTTTGTAGTGATGCCGTTTGGGTTGACGAACGCTCCAGCCGCGTTCATGGACATGATGGATCGGGTTTTCCAACCCTATTTGGACAGGTTCGTCATTGTGTTCATCGACGATATTTTGGTGTACTCGAAGTCGGAAGAGGAGCATGATAAGCATCTTCGAGTTGTGTTGGAAGTGTTAAGGGAGAAGAAGCTTTATGCCAAATTCAGCAAGTGCGAATTTTGGCTTAAGGAGGTGGCATTCTTAGGACATGTGGTATCCGCAGAGGGAATAAGAGTGGATCCTAGGAAGATTGAAGCAGTGTTGGATTGGAAACCACCTAGGTCCGTGGCTGAAATCCGAAGTTTCTTAGGCTTGGCAGGCTATTGCAGAAGGTTTGTGGAAGGGTTCTCGTCAATAGCCGCGCCTTTGACAAAGTTGCTAAGGAAGGAAGTACCCTTCGAATGGACTAATAAGCAGCAGGAGAGCTTTGAAAAGCTTAAAAGGGTGTTGACGAAAGCTCCAGTGTTAATTCAGCCAGAGGCAGGAAAAGATTTTGTGGTGTACTGTGATGCTTCGCATACGGGGTTAGGCTGTGTGTTAATGCAAGATGGAAAAGTGGTCGCCTATGCGTCACGACAGTTAAGGCCGCATGAGGTTAACTACCCAACTCATGACTTGGAACTAGCAGCAGTGGTTTTTGCCCTTAGAGTTTGGAGGCACTACCTTTATGGAGAAAGGTCAGTGATCTACACAGATCACAAGAGCCTTAAGTATCTGTTGACTCAGAAGGAGTTGAACTTGAGGCAACGAAGGTGGGTGGAATTGCTGAAGAACTACGATTGTTCGATAGAATATCATCTGGGCAAGGCGAATGTGGTAGCCGATGCCCTGAGTAGGAAGGTTGTGTCGGATCTACGGGCTTTGTTCGCTCACTTAAGTCTGTATGACGATGGAAGCCTGTGGGCAGAATTGCAAGTCAAGCCCACATGGCTGAAGGAGGTGAAAGAGGGACAGGTGGCTGATAAGGACTTAAGTACTAAGTTACAGCAAGTGCAGCAAGGAGGATTTAAGGACTATGGCGTCAATGATGAAGGAGTATTGTGCTACAAGGGAAAGGTCTGTATGCCGAGGGATAAGGAGTTGAGACAAAGGATTCTTCGGGAAGCGCATGGTAGCCCTTATGCTATGCATCCCGGAGGCATCAAGTTGTATAGAGATCTAAGGGAACAATTTTGGTGGTCTGATCTGAAACGAGAGGTGACTGAATTTGTGGGGAAATGTTTGACGTGTCAGCAAGTTAAGGCTGAACACCAAGTCCCATCAGGATTGCTTCAACCAATTGAAGTTCCCCAATGGAAGTGGGAAAGAATTACCATGGACTTCATTAGTGGGCTTCCCCTTACGCCTACTAAGAAGGACTCGATATGGGTGATAGTGGACCGTTTGAATAAGTCTGCGCATTTCATCCCAGTAAGAATGGATTATTCTCTTCAGAAGTTGGCTAAGTTATATGTGGCAGAAATCGTAAGGTTGCATGGAGTACGGGTGTCAATCATCTCTGATAGAGACCCAAGGTTTACGTCTCGATTTTGGAAGGCGCTTCATCAAGCTTTAGGCACTAAGTTAGACTTCACTACGGCTTTTCATCCAC
Organism: Gossypium australe; assembly: GCA_005393395.2. Taxonomy (NCBI): domain Eukaryota; kingdom Viridiplantae; phylum Streptophyta; class Magnoliopsida; order Malvales; family Malvaceae; genus Gossypium; species Gossypium australe. The sequence continues at coordinate 71,784,025 of CM016622.1, read as the reverse complement.
AATCAGACGGGCAGTCGGAACGGGTTATACAAGTGTTGGAGGATATGTTGAGAGGCTGTGTAATGGATTTCCGAGGAAGTTGGGAAGATTACTTGCCTTTAGCTGAGTTCGCCTACAACAACAGCTATCAGGCCAGCATTCGGATGGCACCATACGAAGCATTGTATGATAGGAAGTGTAGAACACCTACTTGTTGGACCGAGTTAGGAGAACGCCGAGTTTTGGGTCCAGAGTTGGTGGCAGAAACTGAAGAGAAGGTTGAGTTAATTCGGGCACGATTGAAGGAAGCCTCTGATAGGCAGAAGTCGTACGCAAACCTTAAGAGGAAGGAAATAGAGTTTGAAGTGGGAGACCAAGTATTCTTGAAAGTCTCACCTTGGAAGAAGGTAAAGAGGTTCGGTCGAAAAGGGAAGTTAAGCCCAAGGTTTACAGGGCCTTATCGAGTATTGAAGCGAGTTGGGCCAGTGGCATACCAATTAGAGTTGCCACCAGAGTTGCAGCAGATACACGGCGTATTTCATGTATCCATGCTACGTCGCTACCGATCAGATCCATCTCATATAGTACCGGTTGAAGAGGTGGAGCTAAGGCCAGACTTATCCTACGAGGAAGAATCGATTCGGATCTTGGAACGTGATGTGAAAGTACTACGAAGGAAGTCTGTTCCTCTAGTCAAGGTGTTATGGCGCAATCATGGAGCAGAAGAAGCTTCGTGGGAGCCGGAGGAGACAATGCGACAGCAATACCCTCAACTATTTTAGTTAGGAAATTTCGGGGACGAAATTTTGTTTAAGGGGGTAGAACTGTAACATCCTGAAAAGGGCCTATGCATTTTCAGTTTAATTGTACGAAATGTCAAGTCTCAAGTACTAAGAATAAATTTTTGATACTTTTGGAAATCTAGAAACGGAAATGGAAATGGAAATGGAAATGGAAATGAACATTTTTGGAAACTTGAACATTTTTGGAAACTTGAACATTTTGGAAACTTGAACATTTTTGGAAACCTGAACATTTAGGAAACTTGAACATTTTTGGAAACCTGAACATTTTTGGAAATGATTCAAAAATGGAAAGTAAACATTTCTGGAAACTTGGAAATGTAAGAAAAATGGCAAGTTATAGAGCCGATCGAAAATTTTAGGAAACTTAGAAATGATGCCGAAATGTCAAATTTTAAAGTTCAAAATAGGAAATAAGGGCTAGAGGGCCTTAAAAGAAAAAGTTGGAGAATTTTGACACACAAACAGGCTTGGAAAAGTGGCCTGAAGATGCCACTTAGGGCCTAAGGAAGTGGCGTCACATGCAGGGGAAATAGGCCTGAGTTCAAGACACTTGAGAAGCAAATAAATAAGTTTTTTTTTTTTGCTTCCAGAAGGCTGAGGTGGACGGCATGGGTTTCTAGAAAAGGAAGAGTTTTATTTGCATAAATATGTGATTAATAAGTGATAAATAAAGGATTTTCTTTAGTTGGATTATTGAGGAGATAATTGATGGATTAAAGGCTTTTATCTTTTAAATAAAAGAGATAATATTATCAAAAAGAGGAGTGGTGGCCAAGTAAGGGACTCCTAGGCTGATAAATTCGGCTATAAAAGGAGGGCAGGAGGGCTACTCATCAACTTTTGCTTTCTCTTCCTCTCTGCCGAAATTCTTCTAGCTCTCTCCCCCTCTCTGCCGAATTTTTCTTTAGGCAAAATCCATCTTCTCTTCTTCTATTTTCTTCTCTATTTCTACTGTCAAAGCCGAATCTTTGTTGATTCTAAGGAAAGGAGCAACCAACTACAACATCAAAAGGGTAAGATCTGTGGTCAATCAATTTTTATTCCTTTTCTTTCTATCGAAATCAAGGTACTAACCCTATTAGCAAATTTGGCCGAAACTTGAAGGGTCTTTCGGGATTTCTAGTACTATCAATTACAAGGAAGAGATTATCCGGGATTTGAGGATCTAAGGTAAGATGTATGAATATTTGGTTAAAGGTTATGATTCATGTTTTCAAAGTTAGATTTAATCTTACACAAAGTTATAGGGATTTCGACAAGCATTTAAAGGAATCCTCTTCAGATTTGGAATTCGCAAGGTAAGTGATATTCGGCCAAGGCTTATTTTCTTGATATTTAGGATTATTTTCCATTATTTCAAAAGCCGGAAACTCACATGGTTACATGATTAGTGTTAGCCGATTTCAAGGAAAAAGAATACTAGCAAATTTTTGGGACTTGATCATCCAATTCGGCAACAAGGTAAGTAATACAAATCTTACTAGGATTTGGTTTTTAAGCCAAATAGGTTTGTTAATATGTTTTAATGAATGGCCGAATATAGGAGTCGAAGATCTAGATCGGTAGATCGTTCTTCGGGATCTCAAGGAATCCAATAAGCGAATCAGGTGTGTACTCACATTAATTTTTGATATATCATATGGCAATTATTTTTAATATATGAATATGCATAAGAATGTGAATGTGGCTAAGTACCACAAATGTGGTAAGAGTACCCAGGTACGTTTCCTACTTTCGATAAGATTACGAATATGTTATATTGTTAACATGTGAATAATGAGAAATTAAGTATGTTATGCATGATATATGGGGCATTCGGGATATATGTGAAAGGGGAAGAAGGTGTTGACTTCGGTCTCACCAACGGAATATGGTGACTACGGTCACAAAATCTGAATATGGTAACTCCGGTTACATTATCTGAATTTGGTAACTTCGGTTACATTATTTGAATATGGTGTCTAATGACACAAATTATATGGGCGATGAGCACGTTGACTGCAGCGACTGCCTTCGATGGTGTGTAGCGGATGGAAGGTTGACTTAGTAGTCCCCACGGTGTGATTGGCAGGTACGGGTGGTGTGTAGCGGATGGACCTTTAGGCTTGGGTTTGGGTTGCATCATTTATTTTATACGAATATGAACTTGATATGAACTTGTATGCCTGATTTGTTGAATGTTATTGTTGTGTACACATTGAGTCTGTTGACTCACCCCGTTGTGGGAACTATTTTCAGGTGATGAACAGTGACGGACCGGGACGGTAGACCTTGAGGTGGCCATGCTCCATTTGAAGATTTTATTTAATTTGGACTTTATTTCTTTTAGTACCTTTTAATTTTATTATTGGGTTTTACTTGATGTAATAAGGCCATAAGGCCCAGTGGATTTTCTTTATTTCTGCTTTACTTTTAATTATTTTGTTACAAACGATTTTTGGATTAAATTTTAAGTGAAATATATTTTTATAAACCTTAACAATTATTTTGTCACCTTAATAAAATAAAATTGGATTTTCACAAAGATTAAATGGGTTCCCAATTTGAGCCCAATCCACAGCAACATTTTTCTAAAAATTATGCAAATTTTCTCTAAGTAACAAAGAATTTGAAAACCGGTTTACTTAAGGAACATACCAGATCCAGTCCGGGCTCGTGGGCCGGGTGTGGGGTGTTTCAGATGCCATGTCCCAGGCATGCACTTATATTGGATCATCCTTATTCGGTGGCGATGCCGTGTCCCAGACATGGTCTTATACGGGACCTTCCTTATCTCATGTTATGACATAGGTATCATTGTTATTCCGAACGCTTAACCGGGACTTCACCTTAACATGATCTCATTATAATTTCATCAAGGCGTCATTAATCAACTTAATAAAATAATATACATTTCTTATATTATAGAGAAATTAAAAACATAATAACATTATGTAGCTTTAATTTCACACAAACTTACCTCGATACTCAAAATGTGTGTAGGTATTCGATTTAGCCCACAACCTTGTTCTTGCCTCGGTTTCAGTATAACAATTTCACTTGTTTAATACTCACATTGATTAAATTGGCCCATCAATCATATTTTGGAAATATTACAATTTTGCCCCTAAACTTTCACATAATTACACTTTTGCCCCTAGGCTCGTAAAATGATTTTTATTCAACTTTCTTGTATTTTAAGCCTAGCCAAATCATTCTCTTAACCACAACAGCCCTCCATTTCCATTAATTCACTCATGTATGACCATTTTTATAACTTTTTACAATTTGGCCCTTTTATGCATTTTTCATGAAAATCACTTAGAAAAATATGTTTATCATGCATCAAACTTTCATATTCTTCCATAAATCATCAAAATACATGCATGTCATACATGGGTAAGTTTTTGAACATAAACCCTAGCTCAAGATATAGCTAGAAATAGCTAAATTGAGCTACGAGGATTTCAAAAATACGAAGAACATTAAAAACGGAGCTAGGATGCACTTACTATCAAGCTTGGAAGTTGAAGAAACCCTAGCTATGGTGCTCTTGTGATTTTCAGCCAAGCTTGGAGAAGATGGACACCATTTTTGACTTATTTTACCTTTTAATTCATTAATTAACCAAATGACCAAATTACCCTTCAGGCCCATTTCTTGAGATTTTTCCTTCCCATGCCCATTTTTGTCCATCTTGACATTTAATGGTCTAATTTCTAAATAAGGACTTCTAATAATTTTTATAATTCTATTTCATACTTAAATCTTCTAGAATCTCATGTTTTCTAATCTTTGCAATTTAGTTCTAATAGGCAAATTGTTCACTAATTCATAAAATTTCTTCATGAAATTTTTACACAATCATGCAAACATATCATAAACCTTATAAAAATCATAAAACACATATTTCTACTTTGGATTTGTGGTCTCGCAACCACTATTCTGACTAGGCCCTCAATCGGGCTGTTACAATTCTCCCCCTTTAGGGATTTTCGTCCCCGAAAATCTTACCAATAAAAAGGTTTGAATACTGGTTTCTCATAGCCTCCTCGGGCTCCCATGTAGCCTCTTCTACCCCATGTCTTTGCCATAGTACTTTTACAAGGGCTATACTTTTATTCCTTAACTGTTTGACTTCTCGTGCCAAAATCTTAACCGGTTCTTCACCATAAGTCATGTCGGGTTGAATTTCTCTGTCGGTGTGATCACATGCGAAGGATCTGATCGGTAACTACGTAACATAGATACGTGAAACACATCATGAATCTTTTCCAATTCGGACAGAAAAGCCAATCGGTAAGCTACCGACCCTATCCTCTTAGAAATCTTGGAAGGTTCAATAAAACGCGGACTCAATTTACCTTTCCGGCCAAATCTGAGAACTTTCTTCCATGGTGACACTTTCAAGAATACTTTATCACCAACTTGAAACTCGATCTCTTTTCGTTTCAAGTCTATGTAGGATTTTTGTCTATCAGAAGCAGCTTTTAAACAATCACGGATTATTTTTACCTTCTCTTCGGTTTCTCTAACCAGATCGACCCCGTGAATCTGATTTTCCTTGAGTTTAGTCCAATACAAAGGCGTTCGGCACTTACGCCCATACAAATCCTCATAAGGCGCCATTCTCAAACTCGACTAAAAACTGTTATTTTAGGCAAACTCCACCAACGGTAAACACCTTTCCCAGCTGCCCTAAAACTCAAGAACACAACACTGTAGCTTATCCTCAAGTATCTGTATTAATCTCTCCGACTGTCCGTTAGTTTGTGGGTGAAAAGCCGCATTAAAACTCAGCTTTGTGTCCAAAGCTTCTTGTAACTTTTTCTAAAATCGGGATTTCAACCTCGGATCTCTATTCGATATAATCAACAAAGGCACTCCATGTAGCCTTACAATCTCTAAAATATACAAGTCTGCCAACTTATCAAGTGAATAATCAATGCGTACAGGTATGAAATGGGTCGATTTCATAAGTCTATCTACCACAACCCATGCGGCATCTTTCTTGCTCGGTGTTAACGACAAACCCATTACAAAGTCCACAGTAACACGGTCCCGTTTCCACTCGGGAACCATAATAGGTTGAAGCAAACCCGAAGGTACTTGGTGTTCAGCTTTCACTTGTTGACAAATCAAACATCTTGATACAAACTCAGAAATATCTTTCTTCATACTCGGCCACCAATACAATTTCTTCAAATCATTATACATTTTTGTGCTGCTCGGATGTACAGATAGACATCCACTATGTGCCTCTTGTAAAACCTTTAGAATAAGCTCATCATTCCTCAGTACACAGACTCTGTCTCTGAACATCAAACATCTATTAGAATTAATTCGAAAGTCAGACTCAACACCCGACTCGCACTAAACTTTTTTGGCTTGTAAGTCACTGTCATCTTTCTGAGCCTCATAAATCTTTTGAAGGTACATCGATCTAGCCCTCAACTCAGCTAGAATGGAACCATCGTCTGACAAAGTCACCCGTGTATTCATAGCCCTCAATGCAAATAGGGATTTTCTACTCAAAGCATCAGCGACTACATTGGCCTTTCTCGGGTGGTAGTCAATCACTAACTAATAATCCTTTATCAGCTCTAGCCATCTTCGTTGGCCTTAAATTCAAATCCTTTTGAGTCATCAAGTACTTTAGGCTTTTATGATCGATGAATATCCGACATCTTTCACCATACAAATGGTGTCTCCATATCTTCAATGCAAACACAATGGCAGCCGACTCTAAATCATGTGTCGGGTAATTCTTCTCATGCGACTTTAACTGTCTAGAGGCATATGCTATCACCTTGCCCTCTTTCATAAGTACACAGCCCAATCCATTCAAGTATGCATCACTATAAATCACAAATTCTTTTCCCGGTTCAAGTTGCACTAGAAATGGAGCCTCAGTCAACAATACCTTTAGTTTCTCGAAACTCTGTTGGCACTTTTCTGTCCATTCAAACTTCACATCTTTTTGTAACAACCTCGTCATTGGAGTCACTATCATGGAAAATCCCTTAACAAACTGTCGGTAATAGCCAGCTAGACCCAGAAAACTTCTAACCTCTGATACATTTCTTTGCGGTTTCCAATCAATAATAGCTGAAATCTTGCTTGGGTCAACTCAGATTCCATTTCCCGAGACAATATGCCCTAAAAACCCAACTTCTTTAAGCCAAAATTCACTTTTACTAAACTTGGCATACAACTGATTTTCTCGTAAAATCTGTAAAACTGTCCTCAAGTACTCGGCATGCTCATTCTCATCACGAGAATAAATCAGTATATCATCAATAAAAACCACAACAAACTTATCTAAATATGGCATTTGTTAAACCGAAAGGCATGACTAAAAATTCATAGTGCCCATACCTTGTCCAAAATGTTGTTTTCGACACATCTGAGTCTTTGACCCGCAACTGGTAATAACCGGACCTCAAGTCTGTCTTGGAAAACACAGTGGCTCCCTTCAATTGATCAAACAAATCATCAATTGTTGGCAATGGGTACTTGTTCTTCACTGTTACCTTATTAAGCTGCCGATAGTTTATGCATAATCTCATGGAACCATCTTTCTTTTTCAAAAATAATACTGGAGCACCCCATGGAGAATAACTCGGTCGCGCAAAGCCTTTGTCTGTCAACTCTTGTAACTGTGCCTTTAATTCTTTCAACTCAGTTGGCGCCATCCTGTATGGGGCAATCGATATAGGTGCAGTACCAGGGGCTAACTCAATGCCGAATTCAACCTCTCTAACCGGAGGCAACCCTAGTAATTCTTCTGGGAATACATCTGGACACTCACACACTATCGACACTGATTCAATTCTTAACTCAGTCTCCTTGGCATTCATCACAAAGGCAAGATAGGCTTTATACCCTTTTCTTACACATTTTTGGGCAGTCATATGAGAAATCACTACAGGCAATCTGTCTTATTCATCTGATTCAACTCGAAGAGTGTCCCCGTTTTCACATCTCAATTCAATGTATTTCTTTCCACAATTTACTGTCACATCATGAGTGGTTAACCAGTCCACACCAAGAATTATATCGAATTCATCAAATGGAACTAACATGAGATTTGCCTTAAAATAATGACCTCTAATTATCAAAGGGCAATCTTTGCATACCTTATCAACTAATACACTTTTACCTAAGGGATTGGACACTTTTATCACAAATTCTGTAGAATCTACAGGCATGCTCATGATAGATGCTAATTTCATGCAAATATATGAATGGCTAGATCCCGAATCAATTAAAGCAACAACATTAGTATCATGGAGAGAAAATGTACCCGTAATTACATCAGGGGATGACGCCTTTTCGCGAGCGCAAATGGCATAAGTCCTCGCAGGCACTCTACACTCAATCTCGCAGCCTGCTCTCTAGGTGTACTCTTACTACTTGTTCCACTTCCCGGGTTTATCTGTTGTCTCCCTTTAATAGTGCTTCTCGACCTTGCACTCTGAATTTTCTCTTTTTCAACCATCTCAGGGCATTTTTTAATAAAATTATCTTGGGAACCACACTTAAAACAGGCTCTCTCATGTGCTCGGCACTCACCGAGGTGACGTCTGCCACACTGTGGACATTCCAATCTATTAGGTCGAGTGTTTCCAACACTATGGACTGAAGTGGTCTGAGCTTTAGACCCTGAGTACTGTTTACCCTTACTTCTATTCAAAAACCCAGCTGAAGTAGCTGATCGGGTAGGGAAGTCTCTTGGCTTCTTGGATGAAGATTGAAACGAATTATTCAATTGCCTCTTTCTTGAGCCATAAGACTCCATTTTAGCTTTTCTTTTCTCCTTAACCAACTCCTCGGCTTTGCAAGCTTGGTCCACTAACACAACAAATTTCTTTAATTCTAGGACACCAACAAACAATCAGATATCTTCATTTAATCCATCCTCAAAATGTTTACACATAATGGCTTTAGTGGACACACATTCTTGAGCATATTTGCTAAGACTTACGAACTCACGCTCATACTCAGTTACTGTCATCCTACCTTGTTTCAGTTCAAGGAATTCCTTTCTCTTCTGATCAATAAATCTTTGGCTAATGTACTTCTTTCAGAATTTTTCTTGGAAAAACTCCCATATGATCCTTTCCCTTGGTACAACTGACACAAGGGTGTTCCACCACTAATAAGCGGAATCTCTCAAGAGGGATACCACACATTTCATGCACTCTTTAGGTGTGCAAGATAATTCATCAAATACCCTGATGGTGTTTTCAAGCCAAAAATCTGCCCTCTCCGGATCATCATCTTTACTAGCTCGAAATTTCTCGGCTCCTTGTTTCTGGATTCTATCAACCGAAGGCTTTTCTCTTCTTACCACTTCTACTACTTGCTAAGCTACAGGGGTAGGCTGAGGAATAGGTGGGGCTGGAGGGGGCTGCGTATTTGGATTCGCATGAACGAACTCCGTATACCATGCATTCATCATGTGGAGAAAGGCTTCCCTAGCCTTTTCTCCTCCTCTCTGACTTACAGTCGTTGGTCTATTCTCATTTTCATTCGGCACCGTCCCTTCAGCGGGAGCCAGCGCGTTACTTTCTACATCATCTGCCACAGCTCTACCGGGATCCATTTACTATATGAAAACACAATTTAAATCGTCAAGAGTCATCACACTATCATTACATATATACTCATATGTATGGCATGTATAGCTAGACTCATGCATACGCTACGTTAGTCCGAGAATCAACTAAACCATAGCTCTGATACCACTAAATGTAACACTCCTTACACGTATTCAACGCTGGAACCGAGTACGAGGTATTACTAAACTTAGCTTGTTCAAACATACAATATCGGGCCATAAAATTTCGTTCCAACTTAAAACTTCCTCATTCAAATACATAACATCTCTATTATGGCCCTACAAGGCCTTAGACATACATACGGAAGGGTTCGGGATTAAACCGGAAACTTTTGCGCACTTAGAAAATTTTTGCCTAAAACAGGGCCACACGCCTGTGTTGGATTTTATTTTTCATTTCAAACTTACAGGGGTTTTCACACTGCCGGACACACACCCGTGTCTGAGGCCCTGTCCCTCACACGGCCTAGACACGCCCGTGTCCTCACCCATGTGTGAAAACCTTAGCATTCGGTTTATGACGTCAGTAACCTCATAAGGGCACACGGCCTAGACACATGCCTATGTGCTGGCCCGTATGACGAATCGAATTCTTGCAAATTTGATGCAGGGGACACACGGCTTATCAATACACCCATGAGACTGACCGTGTGTCACACACGGCCTAGACACATACCCGTGTGTCTACCCTGCGGACAATTAGAAGGCTATTTACCAAGCCAATAGCCACCCTAAAACATAAACACACTTATACCACCACAAGCAACACATAACGTGGCAATAATACACTATGAAGAACCACTAAATCATCATTCATACACTTCACATTTCGCTCCATCAATTGCATGAACTTTCACCTCATGAAACTCATCATCATTAAATATATGAAACTTGACAAATATTGGCCAATCCCCAATGGCCGTTTACAAAATGAGTGTATAACATTAATAGCCAACACTTTGGTTTTCAAATATGACATAACACAAGATGACCAAGTTCCTATACATGCCATACTCAAAATAAATCAACTTTACTATACCAAAAGAATGATTGATAGTGTGATTCGGGCTCCGACGTTCTACGATCCCTGAGCTAGCTTGGCGATACTACAAGGAAAAGAGAAAAGAAAGAGGTAAGCATATAGCTTAGTAAGTTTGCATGAATTAAAATAGCAACATAAGGGCTCATAATAAAATCCATTCATCTCATTGAATAATAACAACGCAAGTTCTCAAGTACTTTGACATACTTACTCATACTTACTCTTACCCATCACGTATCACATTACGGTTTCATAACTCGTATTTTACTCATGGGTACTTGTATCACTTCATCACATAGTTTAGCACTTATGTTGTCTTGAACATAAACTTAACTCATCATTATCCTTAACTTAAATGTAGCTATTTGCCCATTGAACTATTCGGAATATCGGAGGATACTCAATCTCATCATACATGTATTACAATGCCAATGCCATATCCCAAATATGGTCTTACATGGGATCACATCTTGATGCCGATGCCATATCCCAAATATGGTCTTATAAGGGATCTCATATCTCGATGTCGATGCCATGTCCCAGACATGGTCTGATACTAGATCGTATATAAATGTCGATGCCATGTCCTAAACATGGTCTTATACGAGACCTACATTTGTTGCGGATGCCATGTCCCAGACATGGTCTTATACGGGACCTTCCTTATTTGGTGCCAATTCCATGTCCTAGACATGGTCTTATACGGGACCTTCCTTATCTCATGTTGCGACATAAGTATCCTTGTTATTCCGAACATTCAACCAGGACTTCAACTTAACATGATTTCATTATAATTTCATCAAGGCATCATTAATCAACTTCATGGAAATAATATACATTTCTTATATTATAAAGCAATTAAAAACATAATAACATTATGTAGCTTTAATTTCACACAAACTTACCTCGATACTCAAAATGGGGATAGGTATTCGATCTAGTCCACAACCTTGTTCTTGCCTCGGTTTCAGTCCGGGCTTTGTGTTTCTTGATTTATAATAACAATTTCACTTGTTTAATACTCATATTGACTAAATTGACCCATGAATCTATTTTGGCAAAATTATGATTTTTTCCCTAAACTTTCACATAATTACACTTTTGCCCCTAGGCTCGTAAAATGATTTTTATTCAACTTTCTTGTATTTTAAGCGTAGCCGAATCATTCTCTTAACTACAATAGCCCTCCATTTCTAGTAATTCACTCATGTATGACCATTTTTATAACTTTTTACAGTTTGGTCCTTTTATACATTTTTCATGAAAATCACGTAGAAAATGATGTTTATTGTAACACCCCTAACCCATAACCATTTCCAGTCTAGGGTTAAAGGCATTACCGGATAAAACGGAACCTTTTACGGACATTTCATAATATAATTCAATGAATCAAATCAAAGTGTCCCTGGAATAGGTCAACAAGACCTTAAACATGCTTTAGAATAGGGCCGGGACTAAACCGAACACATACCTAAATTCTCAAAAATTTAAAACTTTTTCTAAGTTACAGAGGTCACACGCCTGTGTGGGCAGGTTGTGTGCCTCCCACGGCCTCAAACACGCCCATGTGTCTAAGCCGTGTCAAAATAGGGCATACATACTGACTTATCCATACGGCTGTGGACGCACCCGTGTGCTTCACTCGTGGTCGCTACTAACTTGCACCACACGACCAGTCACATGCCCATGTGTCTAGCCCGTGGTCGAGTCTGACTTGTTTTGAAACACAACCACGAAGGACACGGTCGAGCCACACGCCCGTGTGCTCAACCGTGTGGGCAATTATAGGTCATTTGCAAGGCCAAAATGCCACCCACACTTTGGGTCATCCCTACAAGCACATACAAGCATAATTCCAACACAATTGGCAACCAAAAACATACCAAATTGACCATCTATTTTACTCATTCAAGAACATTTCATCATAATATCATATATGCCAATTAGCCCAACTAAACCACAAGTATATTCAAACATGTCTCATTCACAACTTACCATCTTAATAAGACATCTTCTCATCATTGATATACCAAACTTTGTATCATTAAGCTTACCATTACTATGACCATTTCATTAGTCATTAAACCATACCAAACAAAACAACATATAACAAGACTACTCATTCATATAATGTCATTATCTAGCCATATCACATGGCTAACTATACACCCTTTCAAAACATAATCATATCAACTATACATGCCATACTTAATATATACACATTCAAAAGGTACCAAAATATGATTTGAGTAGTGTGATGACAATCCTCGCCTATCCCTGATCCCTCAGTAGCTTTGACGATCTATAAAACAAAAGTATGCTTTCAAAAGCTTATCATAAATGCACATAAACACATTAATACAATGTCATTAATATTTTCCAATGGCAAGTTCATAACATTTTCCTTGGCTCATTTGTTTAGCCATAGTTTACCAACATATCTTATCTCAAACATCTCTTTTACTCATATCATAATCATACATATATCACATTTTATATCCACAAATCTATGCACATATCTCACTTAGGTAAGTTCACATATATATACTTACCTTCCATACACATACATAGTGTACAATTCAAACGTATCTGATTCGTTTATACATTTCACATAGCCTTTTGTTTTCTCGGAATTGCCCGTTGAACCATTCGGAATCAAATAGGATACTCAGTATGCTCGGAATAGTCGTATAATGCCAACGTCCAAGATGTGGTCTTATATGTACTCAGAAATCGATGTCACTGTCCCAGACAGGGTCTTACACGAATCAAATACGATGCCAATGTCCCAGACATGGTCTTACACGTAAATCTCAATCGACACCAATGTCCCAGACGTGGTCATACACGATATCACATATCGGAAACCTATGTCATAACATATGTAATCATATCTATTCCTAGGTTCGTACGGGACTTCTCTGACATTGATACATTGTCGATACTTCCTCGGAATTCATATATTTATCCTCTGGTAAACATTCAACACACTGAGATGTCATATAAACATACATAAATCAATTCAAATACATTTATTTGTATATAGACTTACCTCGGATTCGGATAAACGTACGGACTCGACTATTCAATCACTTTCGACTTTTCGTGATCTAAATCTGTTTTCTTCGATTCTTGATCTATACATATTCAAATTTAATCCATTTATTCACTAATTCATTCAATTCAATCCAAAAGCACATATTTAGGGTAATTTACAAATTGGCCCCCACATTTTCACATTTTCACATTTTAGTCCTTATTTCATAAAATCACAAAATACACATAATTTCATATCACCCATGCTTGGCCGAATGTTACCCATGCTCATATAAGTCCATATATTTCATTTATTTTACAATTTAGTCCTTTAAAATATTATTTTCTCAATTTAATCCAAATTACTCAAAATCACCAAAAACTCAAAGACAAACTATGTTAATCTAACACATATCTTTCATAATTCATCTTCAAACATCACAAAACTCATGTGTTCATCAACGGCATATTTCAAAATCATCATCAATTCACAAAATTGAAGCATGGGTTTTGAAGAACACGAAGCAACGATTACAAAAACATAGAAATTATCAAAAACTGAGTTCAAAAGCTTACCTAATTGAATCCAACAATGGCCGAACCCTAAAACTCATCCATGGCTTCTCTTTTCTTTTTATTTTTGGCTAAAAGATGACAACTATGGCTAATTTCATGCTTTTGTTTCATTAAATTAAACTTAATTATCAAATTCCAAATTTAGCCTTTTTATAATCATTCTTTTTCCACAACATATGGCATTTTTGTCCATTCATAATTCAAATGGCTCAGTTGCATTATATGGACTTCACATTTATAAAGACATGACAAATAGGTGCTTTTAACATATGGCATGCTAATTTAACATCTTTCACAATTTGATCCTTTTCTCAAATTAAGCACATAAATAACCAAATTAAATCACGAAACTTTCACACATACTTAATCACATATCATAGGCACGAAAAATAATATTAAAATATTTTTCTGACTCAGATTTGTGGTCCCGAAACCACTATTCCAACTAGGGTCTAAACCGGACTGTTACATTTATCATACATCAAACTTTCATATTCTTCCATAAATAATCAAAATACATGCATGTCATACATGGGTAAAGTTTTGAAAATAAACCTTAGCTCAAAATATAGCTAGAAATAGCTAAATCAAGCTACGAGGATCTCAAAAATACGAAGAACATTAAAAACGGGGCTAGGATGCACTTACTATCAAGCTTGGAAGTTGAAGAAACCCTAGCTATGGTGCTCTTGTAATTTTCATCCAAGCTTGGAGAAGATGGACACCATTTTTGACTTATTTTCCCTTTCAATTCATTAATTAACCAAATAACCAAATTGCCCTTAAGGCCCCTTTCTTGAGATTTTTCCTTCCCATGCCCATTTTTGTCCATCTTGACATTTAATGGTTTAATTGCTAAATAAGGACTTCTAATAATTTTTATAATTCTATTTCATACTTAAATCTTCTAGAATCTCATATTTTCTAATCTTTGCAATTTAGTCCTAATAGGCAAATTGTTCACTAATTCATAAAATTTCTTCATGAAATTTTCACACAATCATGCAAACATATCATAAACCTCATAAAAATCATAAAACACATATTTTTACTTCGGATTTGTGGTCTCACAACCACTATTCTGACTAGGCCCTAAATTGGGTTGTTACAGGTGACCTCATGTAAGACCATATCTGGGATATGGCATTGGCGTCGTATTTATGTAAATGATGATGATTATGTATCTTGAGTATCCCATGTGATTCAATGGGGTAATAGTTAAGATTGTAATAGAGATGAGATTAGTGCTAAAGCTGTGTGATGAAGTGATACAGGTACATGTGAGTAATTCACGAGAAAAGTTTACGATATGGGTGTAAGAGTATGCCCAAAGATCAATCATGAGATGGTTGTAATAACATACTTAATTTACCATGTTTATTAATATAAAGCATTGTCATTATTATTTCAGTTTTTCTTTCTATGTGTATAAATAAACTGTTTTATAATAATGTCCTGAGAATAATATGATTATTCTTAAAAGATCCTTAGTCGAGTATTATTGTTGACTAGGACAACAATAATGCATTAAGACTAACATGTAGTTGATTGATGATAAAGAGTTGTCATTGATATGGAGTGTCAAAATCAATGCATGAATATGTGTGTTAGAGAACAACATATTGGATTGACCCACTATGAGTATGTTTCTTGGATTATTATGTAATTGTCACAACATTACTCATAGTGATTAATATGTACATGATCCTCAGACTTGAGATCATTATTATCCTAGCATCGTGGGTTGTATATTTTGATACAGTCAAACGTACACCGTAACAGGTTGTTCTATAAAGGCTGATGTTGGATATACCACAATCTATGTAGAGGGATATGGTTGATCAATAAAGGATAAGTCCCTCCTACATAATAGGAGTAATATCTTAGGCCACTTGATTGAGTGAGACTAGAAATGCATGGCCATGCTCAAATAAGTTGATATGAGATGTCATACTAATTTGTATATCATAGTCTACTCAAGATATCAAGAAACATGGGATGGACTATGGAAGTGTGACTATCCCATGACTTGTATCCGTTCCAGAGATAAAGGACTTAAGGATTAATGCATGAAAGGTTAATCACGAAAGGTTATGTCGAATCATGACTTCTTGTAACTTAGGTAGCAATGATGCATTGCTAGATGCCACTCATTGTCTGTGACAATAGAATCGTTCTAGTATTACTGCTAACGTTGCAAGAACCTACAGGGTCACACCCTATGGTTGAAATGAACGGAATAAAATATAGTTGGTATTGTGTTTAGTTGTCACATGAACTAAATTAATTAAAGAATTAATTTAATTGGGCAATCAAATATTGAACATATTATATGTACAAGGATGTTGTACACATAATGATAACATAATTTTATTAATATATGAATTTGATTCATATATAAATTTAAATAAATATAGTTTACCGAAATCCTTATTATAATTAATGTAATTATAATTTTCAGATATAATTAATGTAATTATAATTTTCGGTTAAAAACTTTATTATATTTATTTAATCTTGTAATACATTCAAGAGATACCAATCATAAAAGGCCCAATTAAGAGGATACCTATTATAAAAGGCCCAATGAGAAAGGCACCCATTATAAAAAAGGTACTAAAAGGAGACAAAGAAAAACAAGAAAACCCTAAGTGATTGCTTGTTAGGTCTAGCAGCCGTCAAGCAAATAAAACTCCAAAAAATTTTTGGAGATTTCTTCCGTTCATAGTCAAACCGGGTGGATCACGTAGAGGCGGACATCGAAAAAGGTTGTGGCTTGATTCGACAGTAGATCAAAACTCTTGTTGCCAAGGCGTCGCTGTCTACTCAGATCGAAGTTTTGGTAATTTCGAAACCTTTATTTCACCCCGATTCGTTCCTCACACATGGATTCATGATTTGGATTGCCGGATCTAATTTTATTCTGCTGCGTCATGGGGTTCCAGCGTTCAACAGTGGTATCAGAGCCACTTGTGTGATACGAACTTAGGTTTAAATACTTGGGTGATGCAATTGTATGAGATGCATGTTTTGATCTTATTGTATTTTCGATTGTTTAAATCGTTTAAGCATGACCTGATAACTGTTCCTTTCGGTAATTGATTAAATGTTAATCATGGTGTTGTGGCCTATTCGATTTTATGTTATTACTGTTAACTATTAACAAATCTGTAATAATGCGACGGTGGTATTTATAGTTTCTAGTAAGTGTTAACTGGCTAGTGGAACAAGGGTAGTTCCGAAATGAAACCTCAAGGATTAATATCCTAATATAAAAAAAACGATTCTGTTGATAAAAGTTATCAAATCGTGAGGTTTCATTTGACTGGGGTATGCGATTCGTACCGCGTGGGCTCTGCCCCCGCACCCCCGCGATGGGGTCTGAGGAGGTCGGAGGAAGCGCACCCGCAAAAAGTTTTGTTAATAAAAGAAATTTATAAACTTGATGGGCCACAAAAGGTTGAAAGGATAATTTTATAATTCACCTTAAAAAAAAACATTGAATCATGTATGCTATTTTTGACATGCACGGTGTTTGAAATGCATAGTTATAGCCCAATGACCCATTCGATAAAAGGTTGTATTTTTTTTTAAATACGGCCTGCGTGTCGTGCCTTACTACTATTCTCTTGTATTTCTCTTCTCATCTTATTCTCTCGTATGTAAAACGAGTTTCTGCATATTGTAATTTACAAGAGTTGCTGTGGGCCAAACGAGAAGGAAAGTGGGACAATGATTGTGAATGATAGCTTGTGAAATGGCTTACACCTTTAGGTTTCTTTTTGGTTTTCCCATTGGCTTGGGTTGAACCACTTTAGTTTATGGGCTATAACTATTGCATTTATTTATTGCTTTATTTATTCATGTATGAGATGCTATGGATGTCTAAAGCATGCCAATTATATATATTAAAACTTGATGAAAATAAACCCCATTAATTGATGAGATCGATTAATAGATTATAATTGGTGAGATACAACAACCTTAATAAAATCCCTCTATTAAAATGTTAAGTCAACATAGCCTTCCAATTTTGCCCTCGTTAAGGCCTCGATCGATTCTATGTAGGTTCTACCAAAGTGAAGTACTAGTATTTATCTTGGTTAAACGCGAAGAATAAACAAGTGATATTCGCTGGTTAAAAATTGGTCAATGACTTAACTAGGTTACTCTAATAGGATTAGAAACCTAGAGGCAAGTAAATTGGATAAATCATAAGATGATTAGAACAAGAGTTGTTCACCAAATATTAGGAGTTACATATGATGTAATTAGCAAATGTTGCTTACCTAAATAACCATAATCTTAAGAGTAAAGCCAAAGCTGACTTAAGAGGTGGTGAAATATGAATCCTTAACCCACTAGAAATACTTTTGAGAAAGTTTTTCCGAAATTAATAAGTGAGGGTTATTAATTTTGAAATAAAATAGTGGGAACATCATTTAATAAAGTCTTTTTAATGATTGATATAAAATTGGTAAATTTACTCACATGCATATTTAATTGTTGTAGATATATTATGGCTGCAAACACTAGCACACTCTCATTGCGATCGGTCCTTGAGAAGGACAAATTGAATGGTTTGAATTTTCTTGATTGGTTCCGTAACTTGAGGACTGTCCTTAAACAAGAACGGAAATTATATGTCATTGAACAACCACTTCCTAATGAACCACCTGCTAATGCCTCGAGGACTGATAGAGATGCTTATAAGAAGTATCTCGATGACATGATAGATGTTGGATGTCTTATGCTTGCCACTATGAATCCTGAACTTCAGAAGCAACATGAGGACATGGTTGCTTAAGATATGATCGAGCACCTGAAAGAACTTTATCAGGGGCAAGCACGGAAAGAGAGGTTTGATATCTCTAAGGCCCTATTCCAATGTAAGTTGGCTGAAGGAAGCCCAGTAGGACCTCATATCCTTAAGATGATTGGCTATATTGAAAGCCTATCTAAGCTTAGGTTTCCATTGAGCCAAGAGTTGGCCACTGATGTTATTTTACAATCGTTGCCGGATAGCTACAGCCAGTTTGTCCTCAATTTCAATATGAATGAAATTGACAAAACTCTACCACAATTGCTCAGTATGTTACGAACTGCTGAAGGCAACTTGAAAAAGGTTGGACCCAAGCCCATACTGATGGTCCGTAATAACAAGGGCAAGGGAAAGGCCAAAGTTCAAATAAAGCCTAAGGGCAAAGGTAAGCCCAAATTTGGAAAAGGAAAGGCTGCACTGAAACCTAAAGGTGGGGTGTCTAAGGAAGGAAACTGTTTTCATTGTGGTGTGACTGGACATTGGAAACGAAACTGCCCTGTCTATCTTGAAGAAGTCAAGAAGGCTAAAGCAAGCGGAATGTCTGCTTCAGGTATTTATGTTATTGATATTAATTTATCAACTACTACTTCTTGGGTATTAGATACTGGTTGTGGTTCTCATATTTGTACTTCTGTACAGGGACTACAAAGGAGTAGGACTTTGGCTAGAGGAGATGTGGACCTACGAGTTGGAAATGGAGCAAAAGTTGCTGCATTAGCTGTGGGAACATATACCTTATCTTTACCTAGTGGACTTGATTTATGTTTAGAGGATTGTTATTTTGTGCCCAGTTTGACTAAAAACATTATTTCAATTTCTTGTTTAGACAAAATTGGTTTTGAGATAATTATTAAGAATAATTGTTGTTCATTTTATCTCAATAATGTTTTCTATGGTTCGGCACAATTAATTAATGGCCTCTATATTTTAGATCAAACGAATCCCATTTACAACATAAATACTAAAAGATCTAAAATAAATAACTCAAATCAAACTTATCTTTGGCATTATCGTTTGGGCCACATAAGTAAGAAACGCATATCCAAACTCCATAAAGATGGTCTCTTGAATTCATTTGTTTTTGAAAAATTTGAAGTATGTGAATCTTGCTTATTGGGAAAAATGACTAAATCTCCTTTTACTGGTAAAAGTGAACGAGCTAGTGATTTATTGGACCTAATACATTCTGATGTATGTGGACCAATAAATACACAGGCCAGAGGTGGATTTCACTACTTCATTACTTTCACTGATGATTTCAGTAGATATGGGTATGTTTATCTCATGCGCCATAAGTCTGAGTCCCTTGAAAAGATCAAGGAGTTCAAAAATGAAGTACAAAATCAACTAGGAAAAACTATCAAGTCACTTCGATCTGATCGAGGTGGAAAGTACTTGAGCCTAGAGTTTGATGATCTTTTGAAAGAATGTGGGATTGTCTCACAACTTACTCCTCCTGGTACTCCTCAATGGAATGGAGTATCTGAGAGAAGAAATCAAACTTTGTTAGACATGGTTCGATCCATGATGAGTCATGCTGATCTACCAACTTCCTTTTGGGGACATGCACTTGAGACAGCTGCTTTCACACTAAATCGTGTTCCATCTAAATCGGTTCAAAAGACTCCATATGAGATGTGGACTGGGAAACGTCCTAGTATGGCTTTTATGAAAATTTGGGGCGTGAAGCTTATGTTAAACGTTAGACGTCTACTAAGCTTGAACCCAGATCTGAAAGGTGTATTTTTGTGGGGTATCCAAAAGAAACCAAAGGATATTATTTCTTTAATCCCACTGAGAACAAAACGTTTGTTGCTCGGACTGGTGTCTTCTTAGAGAGAGAATTTACTTCTAGAAAAGGAAGTGGGAGAAAGATTGAACTTGAAGAAATTCGAGAATCACAAGATACCACTGAACCAGAGATTGAACAACAAAAAATTCCACAAGAAATTGAGGAACAAACAACTGCTGTAGAAACACAACCACCGCACAGATCTTTAAGAGAACGCTGTGCACCTGAGAGATATGGATTTCTCATTACAACGCATGGTGACGTTCTTCTTATAGATCAAGATGAGCCTAGGACTTATTAAGAAGCGGTGACGAGCCCAGACTCTGAGAAATGGCTTGAGGCCATGAGATCTGAGATGGATTCCATGTATGAAAACCAAGTATGGACTTTGATTGATCCACCTGAAGGGGTTAAACCTATAGGGTGCAAATGGGTTTTCAAAAAGAAAACTGACATGGATGGTAATGTACAAACATACAAAGGGCGATTAGTCGCTAAAGGTTTTCGCCAAATTCATGATGTTGACTATAATGAAACCTTTTCTCCCGTAGCTATGTTTAAATCCATTAGGATCTTGCTCGCCATAGCTGCATTTCATGATTATGAAATCTGGCAGATGGACGTCAAAACAGCTTTCCTTAACGGGAAACTTGAAGAGGATGTGTATATGACACAACCTGAAGGTTTTGTGAATCCAAAGGATGCTAGAAAGATATGTAAGCTGCAAAGATCCATTTATGGATTAAAGCAAGCTTCTCGAAGTTGGAATCTTTGTTTTAACGATGCAATCAAAGAGTTTGGTTTTGTCAAAAATGAAGATGAACCATGTGTTTACAAGAAAGTTAGTGGGAGCACTATCACATTCTTGGTACTATATGTGGATGACATACTTATCATGGGAAATGACATACCTACCTTGCAGTCTATTAAGACTTGGTTAAGAAGTTGTTTTTCTATGAAGGACTTGGGCGAAGCCACTTATATCTTAGGAGTCAAGATTTATAGAGATAGATCAATACGACTACTAGGCCTAAGCCAAAGTACATACATAGATAAAGTACTGAAAAGGTTCAATATGGAAGAATCTAAAAGAGGATTCCTACCTATGAGACATGGTATTTCACTCTCGAAGGAAATGTGTCCTTCAACTCCACAAGAGAGAGAACGTATGAGTAAAATTCCATATGCTTCCGCTATTGGATCTATCATGTATGCTATGTTATGTACCCATCCAGATGTCTCGTATGCCTTAAGTATGACGAGCAGGTATCAAGTAGATCCCGGTGAAGGTCACTGGACCACAGTCAAGAGTATCCTTAAGTACTTAAGAAGAACTAAGGATACATTCCTATTATATGGAGGTGAGGAAGAGTTAAGTGTAAAAGGTTACACTGATGCCAGCTTCCAAACCGACAAGGATGATTCTCGATCGCAATCAGGTTTTGTGTTTTGCCTTAATGGTGGTGCTGTGAGCTGGAAGAGTTCAAAGCAAAGTACAGTAGCCGATTCTACAACAGAGGCTGAGTAT
Organism: Gossypium australe; assembly: GCA_005393395.2. Lineage (NCBI taxonomy): Eukaryota > Viridiplantae > Streptophyta > Magnoliopsida > Malvales > Malvaceae > Gossypium > Gossypium australe. The sequence goes on along the minus strand of CM016622.1, from coordinate 71,761,842 downwards.
ATTGCAGCCAGTGAGGCAGCAAAGGAAGCAGTTTGGATCAAGAAGTTCATTACTGGACTAGGGGTTGTGCCTAGCATATCAGATGCTATAGAGCTCCGATGTGATAACAATGGAGCTATTGCACAAGCTAAGGAACCCAGATCTCACCAGCGATCCAAACATATACTTAGACGCTACCATCTTATTCGAGAGATTATCGATCGAGGGGATGTAGAGATATGCAGAGTACCTTCAGATGATAACATTGCTGATCCCCTGACCAAGCCTCTGACACAGCAGAAGCATGATCGTCACACTAAGTCACTTGGTATTAGATATATGAGTGATTGGTCTTAGTGCTAGTGGGAGATTGTAAGAGTATGCCCAAAGATCAATCATGAGATGGTTGTAATAACATACTTAATTTACCATGTTTATTAATATAAAGCATTGTCATTATTATTTCAGTTTTTCTTTCTATGTGTATAAATAAACTGTTTTATAATAATGTCCTGAGAATAATATGATTATTCTTAAAAGATCCTTAGTCGAGTATTATTGTTGACTAGGACAACAATAATGCATTAAGACTAACATGTAGTTGATTGATGATAAAGAGTTGTCATTGATATGGAGTGTCAAAATCAATGCATGAATATGTGTGTTAGAGAACAACATATTGGATTGACCCGCTATGAGTATGTTTCTTGGATTATTATGTAATTGTCACAACATTACTCATAGTGATTAATATGTACATGATCCTCAGACTTGAGATCATTATTATCCCAGCATCGTGAGTTGTATATTTTGATACAGTCAAACGTACACCGTAACAGGTTGTTCTATAAAGGTTGATGTTGGATATACCACAATCTATATAGAGGGATATGGTTGATCAATAAAGGATAAGTCCCTCCTACATAATAGGAGTAATATCTTAGGCCACTTGATTGAGTGAGACTAGAAATGCATGGCCATGCTCAAATAAGTTGATATGAGATGTCATGCTAATTTGTATATCATAGTCTACTCAAGATATCAAGAAACATGGGATGGACTATACAAGTGTGACTATCCCATGACTTGTATCCGTTCCAGAGATAAAGGACTTAAGGATTAATGCATGAAAGGTTAATCACGAAAGGTTATGTCGAATCATGACTTCTTGTAACTTAGGTAGCAATGATGCATTGCTAGATGCCCTCATTGTCTGTGACAATAGAATCGTTCTAGTATTACTGCTAACGTTGCAAGAACCTACAGGGTCACACCCTATGGTTGAAATGAACGGAATAAAATATAGTTGGTATTGTGTTTAGTTGTCACATGAATTAAATTAATTAAAGAATTAATTTAATTGGGCAATCAAATATTGAACATATTATATGTACAAGGATGTTGTACACATAATGATAACATAATTTTATTAATATATGAATTTGATTCATATATAAATTTAAATAAATATAGTTTACCGAAATTCTTATTATAATTAATGTAATTATAATTTTCAGATATAATTAATGTAATTATAATTTTCAGATAAAAACTTTATTATATTTATTTAATCTTGTAATACATTTAAGAGATACCAATTATAAAAGGCCCAATTAAGAGGATACCTATTATAAAAGGCCCAATGAGAAAGGCACCCATTATAAAAAGGTACTAAAAGGAGACAAAGAAAAACAAGAAAACCCTAAGTGATTGCTTGTTAGGTCTAGCAGCCGTCAAGCAAATAAACCTCCAAAAAAGTTTTGGAGATTTCTTCCGTTCATAGTCAAACCGGGTGGATCACGTAGAGGCCGACATCGAAAAAGGTTGTGGCTTGATTCGACAGTAGATCAAAACTCTTGTTGCCAAGGCGTCGCTGTCTACTCAGATCGAAGTTTTGGTAATTTCGAACCCTTTATTTCACCCCGATTCGTTCCTCACACATGGATTCATGATTTGGATCGCCGGATCTAATTTTATTCTGCTGCGCCATGGGGTTCCAGCGCTCCAACAATGGGATATGATAAGTAATTGGTAAGAGTAAGCATGAGTAAGTTATGGCAATGTGCCTAAGACTTTGTGTTTTATTCAATGCCATGGATGGATGACATTATGAGCCTTATGTTGTTTTTTGTTTCATGCAAACTTACTAAGCTTTATGCTTACCCCTCTCATTTCCCTTTTCCTTGTAGTATTGCCAAGCTAGTTCGAGATTTTGTGGAACGTCGGAGTTCGGAAATCACACTATCAACTTCTTCTTGGTATAGCAAAGTTAGACTTATTTTGGGTATGGCATGTATAGGACTTGGTCATTTTGTTATGTCATGTTTGTTAGCCAAAGTGTTGGCTGTTAATGTTGTTAAATTCATTTTGTAAGTGGTCATTGGAAATGGGCCAATACCTGACATGTTTATATATTAAATGATGATGAAATTCTTGAAGTGTATGCTTGTATGGATGTCTTGATTTTGAGTCCCTAAAAGTGCTTTATGGTTATGTTATATGCTGGATTGAATTGGTATAAGTATGGTTGCGGTGTAATGTAGCATTTGGCTTGGTAGATGGCCTTTCAAATGTCCACACAGGTAGACACACGGGCGTGTGTCTAGGCCGTGTGTGACACACGACCAGCCCCATGGGCGTGTTGATTGGTTGTGTGGCCCTTTGCATGCTAGGTTTACAAGTTAGTATGCTCAGTAGTAAACACACGGGCAGAGACAAGGTCGTGTGTCTCAGCCGTGTGGGATGCACGGCCATGGGCATGGGAGTGTGCCAAGGCTGTGTGAAGTCTGTACCTAAATTAGGATTTTAATTCGACACACGGTCTAAGGACACAAGCGTGTGCCTTGGCCGTGTGACCTTATTGAGATGATGACGTCATAAATAGAATGTCAAGGTTTTCACACACGAGCGAGGACACGGGCGTGTCATGGCCGTATGAGGGACACGAGCGTGTGTCTGGCTGTGTGAAAACCCCTGTAGGTTCAAATAAGAAAATAAAATCCACACGGGCTAGGAACATGGGCATGTGTGACCACCCGGCCTGCCCACACGAGCGTATTCCATTCCACACGGGAGTGTGGCCCTAATTTAAGAAAAAAATTTCTAAGTGTGTAAAATTTTTTGGTTTAATCTCGAACCATTCTATGTGTATGTTTAGGGTCCCGTAGACCCATAATAGGGATGTTATGAATATGAACGAAAAATTTTTAATTTGAAAAGAAATTTTATGGCTTGATGTTGTGTGTTTGAGCAAGTTAAGTTCGGTAATGCCTCATATCCGGTTCCGGCGTTGAATGCGGGTAAGGGGTGTTACAACCGCGTACCTAGAGCTTTTTGTAACTTTCTCCAGAATTGCAATGTAAACCGCAGATCTCTATCGGAAATAATAGAAACTGGCACCCTGTGCAATCTCACAACCTCAGTATAACCCAACTAGTCTCTCAAGGGATTAATCTGTAAGTACAGGAATAAAATGTACTGACTTCGTCAGACGATCAACAACAACCCAAATGGCATATTTCTTTCTTGGAGATAGGGGTTTAAAGTCCATAGTAACTCGCTCCCATTTCCATTCCGATATAACCACTGGCTGCAATAAACCAGAAGGCACATGATGTTCAGCTTTAACTTGCTGACATACTAAACATCTCGATACGAAATCTAAAATCTCTCGCTTCATTCTCGGCCACCAATACATTTGTTTCAAATTATGGTACATTTTAGTGCTCCCAAGATGAACGGACAATCTCCCACAATGAGCTTCATACAAAATATTCCGAATTAACTCTGAATCTCTTGGTACACAAACTCTGCCTCTAAAAAATAAGCAATCATCGGACCCTATCTAAATATCTAAACTGAGAGTCGACTCACACAATTTTCGTTTAGCTACCAAAACATCATCGCATTTCTGAGCCTTACAAATTTTTTGTAAGAACAACAGTTTAGCTTTTAACTCAACTAAAATCAAACCATCAATAGACAATGACAACCTTGTATGCAATGCTCGCAAAGCAAACAAAGATTTTCTACTCAGAGCATTAGCCACTACATTTGCTTTTCCCGGATGATAATCAATAATCAAATCGTAGTCTTTTAATAGCTCGAGTCATCTATGCTATTTCAAATTCAAATCTTTTTGTGACATTAGATACTTCAAACTCTTATGATCGGTAAATATATGACACTTTTCACCAAACAAATCGTGTCGCCAAATTTTCAACGTAAACACAATAGCTGCCAACTCAATTTTCAACGCAAACACAATAGTTTCCAACTCTAAGTCATGTGTCGGATAATTCTTTTCGTGTATTTTAATTGTCGGGAAGCATAAGCCATTACGTTACCTTCCTGCATCAAAACATGGCCTGAACCATTTAAAGATGCATTACTGAAAATCACAAATTCTTTACCCGATTCAGGCTGAACTAGAACGGGTACTTCGATCGACAATGCTTTCAACTGGTCGATTCTAGGACCATTCGTATTTCACATATTTTTGTAATAGTCACGTCACCGGTGTAGCTATCATCGAGAATCCTTTGACGAATATTCTGTAATATTCAACTAGTCCCAGAAAACTTCTAACCTTACATATATTTCTCGGAGGCTTCCAATCAACAATAGCTAAAATTTTACTCGGATCTACTCTAATGTCATCTACCGACACATGTCCCAGAAAACAAACTTCTCGAAGCCAAAAATCGCATATGCTAAACTTAACGAATTATTGCTTTTCGCGTAAAGCTTGCAAAATAATTCTATAACACCCTAAACCCGGCCAAAACGCTATGGTCGGATCTCACGATGTCACATGATTAGGTGTTTGAAAATCGTGCTGTCGCGATAAAACCATTTCCTTTGAATTACTTATCTTAATATCTTATTAGTTCCAAAATCGTGTTACTCATTTAGTCGATAGTTTCAAAATGTTATTCGATGCGGAAGCTTTTTAAACAGTTAAAACAATCGTGTGTTTTCAAAAATCATTTGTTTCTTTTGAAAACTGAGGTTTCCTACTACTAGCAATTGTAATCTATAAAGTAAAGATATTTAAAACTCAAAACCAAACCAAAGTTTCAAAGTCCAATTACAACCCCGAAATTTAACCAGTAGAAATAGAATAAAAATAAAACAAATAATCATAAATTAAAACCATAATAGTCCAGAACCGTGGTCACCATCGAGTCCTTCGCCACATCGATCATCTAGGTCTGGGGATTACCTGTACACATTAAACAAAGAGGGGTGAGTTTTCGTAAACTCGGTGTGTAATCTCGCAGAACAAAATAAGCAACAATCGCAGTGCACCGTCAATGGCAGTCTTGGGCCTAAGCCCATTTCAGTATCAGAATCAGTTAGGCCTTAGCCCAATATAGTATCAGAATCAATATGCACAAGGGCCTAAGCCCACCAGTAACAGTAGCAGATATACAGTAGCAAAGTCCTACCCAACCAGCCTCTACACACTATCTCTGTCCAACCCTACACTCCATGTGGGGATTTAATCAACCCGCCCATCCCTACACTCCATGTAGTATAGAATGCGGCACAAAACAGTAATTTGCAACTGAGCTACCAGTATATTAGGCTTAAAAGCCTTTCATTACACTTCCTCCAAATAATATCAACCCCAACCCAATGCAATGCAACATACAATAATATGTCATGCTATAACGAGTCTATCAGATACACATACAGTTCAGTATACATGCCAGTATATAACATGCTTAGTACATAATTCACATAATTAATAACATACAGTTAAGGGTCTAAGAAGTGCTTATCGACCCTATGGAAGGTTCACAGTCGACATGGGCGACCCGTGCAACCTTAGCAAACATTTCAGTAAAAATGGGCTCACACGCCCATGTGGTCTGCCCGTGTGGGCCAACACGCCCAAATTGGCCTTGGCCCCTGTGGATCAAATAGCCTGGCCCAAATTCTCACATGCCCGTGTGAACTACCCGTATGGGCTCACATGCCCGTGTGGCCCATACGGCCCAAATCAATCTAGCCCGTGTGTCACACACGGCCTACCTGGCCATCACACGGCTGTGTCTTGTGCGCACGGCCTGGCCTCGTCGATCACACGCCCGTGTTATGGCACACGGCCTACCACATAGGCGACCACACTCCCGTGTGGCGTCGACAGTGGGGTTTTTAACTTTCGTTGAAACCCTGTTTTCTGTGTTTTTGGGTACACACCTATATCGTTTTCGATGTAAAAGCAACTCCAAGCAATCCCCAACCTAAAATTGATCAATATTCCACTCCATTAATCACTTAAAAAATCGAATTAAACTAAACCCGAAATGAGGTATTCATTTATCGAACGAAAAACCATTACCTTAGATCGCACAACGAAGTCTCTTCACCACCACGAAACCAATTGATTAACTTCAGCCCTTTAACCTTTTTCCAAACACAAAATGAATCCCATTAACCACTATCCATAACCCAAAACGAAAAATGGTACATACCACACTTACCGATTATGCACGAAAAATTTCCTAAGAACGAGACGTAAAAAATGATAGTAGGGAAAACAAAACAAAAACGAAAACTGTAACACCCCAAACCCGGCCTAGACGTTACGACCGGATCTGGCGTGTCACATGAAAGGAATGTCAAAAAAAACTGTGTGTTCGTTAAAAAGTTCGTATTCTTTTTGAAACTCCGCGTTTTGTGGTTTGTTTATAAAAGCCGATTCATTCAATGCCCATTTTACAAAGTTGTTATTAATTTGAATAAAATTGTATTTGTTGTGAAAATCGAGTTTAAGTAATTTTCAATAAAAACGGTTTATTATCATTTTAAGAAAATTCCATATTGAACATTTAATAATAAACAGTAACCAAATTGAAAACTAAAACCAAATAAAATACCAGAGGCCTTATTACATAACAAAATCCCAAAATTAAAAGTAGGTTTAAATAAAAGAACTGAGTTTACGAGAAAACATTGCAGGGCCACCACAAGTCTGCCTCGGCTCCCAAATCCGCGATCTAATGATTACCTGAAACATTTAAAAAGAGGGGGTGAGTTTACGAAAACTCATTATGCAATTCCCCTTACGAGTGATAACTGGGCCTAAGCCCACAAAAGCAGATTGGGCCTTAGCCCTCACAATGACATACCTGGCCGAAGCACACATAAATCGAATCAAGCCGTAGCCCTAACATCACAGTATAGCAGATAACACATGCCAAATGATGCAAAACCCAAACCCAGCCTAAATTTCCATCCGCTACACACCACCCGTACCTACCAATCACACCAGTGGGGATTACTAAATCGACCCTCCATCCGCTACACACCCTCGAAGGCAGTCGCTGCAATCAACTGCTCATCGCCCTTATAACGTGGCATAGCCACCAGATAATGTGATAGAGTCACCAGATTCATAATATGTGACATAAGTCACCGGATTCATAATATGTGACATAAGTCACCGGATAATGTGGTAAAACCACTGGAACACTTCCCCTTTTCATTATCATATCCCCAACCCCATGCAAACATAATAATTCGTGTATGCAGTATGTCATGTATGCAAAACATATATCAAATATAAGAATAACATGAATTACCATCATAATCAGATAGACATAAAACAACAAAATCAAGCTAATCAACCTCTAAGGGTATAATCGTAATTTTACCTACCAAGGGTATTTTCGTAATTTACCCACTAAGGGTATTTTCGTAAATTCGCACCTGCAATGGCCTTTCCGAAGGCCTAATGTCGCCATTAGCGACTCAGCTACCATTTCCGTTTGTTACCGAACTATTGGGCCTCAGACCCATTTCGGCCCATTCGGGCCCACACGCTCGTGTGGCCCACCTAGCACAAATCTAGCCACGTATATAAGTTTCACCTAGTCTAGCTCACTATATACTATATCATCATACAATTTACTCATATGGGCCCACAGGCCCATTGGGCCCACTTCGGCCCATCGTGGCCCAAGCAGCCCCAACCCACAAGAATACTACTGATGGCCTCAACTATAGCGTCGAAGCCCCACACGTGCGCTCGCACGCTCGTGTGGCTACTATTGTCGTGACCGGCACTTCGGTATTTGCCGCTCTACAACTAAGAGTAGAGAGAGAGTTGCACACCTGATAGGAATCTGGTGCTAATCCGCGCTCCGACCACTCCTGTGCCCAAACGCCCACCAAGGTATGTTAACCCTCCTCCTGGAATGCTCTTTATATAGCTAGCTCTTCACCTTCATTCTTTGTATCTTTCTGATGTGGGATCCCTTCGTCAGTAGAGTTTAAATTCAACTGAAACTCTTGCCGTCCAATCCGCAAAATAAATACTCCCTTGCAACATAATCCACGCTGCTAACCACTTGGCCACAAGCTCCTCTTGTGTCTTAAACCATGCGCAACTAAATATAAACTATGGCCCAAATTCTAAAGTCCAGGTAAAAAGAAACCAAAATGCAAAAGCCAAGACTTGAACCTTGGACCTCCTTCCTTCCTTGTGCTCTTATGTGACGCCACTTTGCCACTACACCACACCTCCACTTGTGTCATTTTCTCCATATTTTATTCTTAAGGCCTACCTGCCAACTTCCAGGGTTTTTTCTGCCTAAAACCAAAATTTCCCTAAAGCCTAAATTTGATCCCGGGACTTCCTAGAAGCCCTCTAACCTTCCAAAATCACTTACCTAATAAGTCTAACTTACATTAATACCGTTCTCTAAAATTTTAAACGCTACTACGCCTAAGGCCCATTAGGCTCAATCCTACTAGGCCCAATTTCAGGATGTTACAAAAACAACAGTAAGAATGGGGAAAGAATTCGGCAGAGAACAGAGAAGAAGAGAAAGAAAGAAGAAGAAAAAATGAAAAAGAAGAAGTGGAGGAGAAGATGATCAGTTTTTTTTACAGAGAGAATTTTTTTGGGAACCTGTTTTACTCCAATCCCACTACTACCCTATCTCAATCCCTTAATTTTCTCTCTCAACTCCCACTACACATCCACCACTCAAAATCCCAATTCAGCACAACTCTGGCCGAACTTTAAGCAAAAATACAACTCATTGCCATCACAGAGAATCGAACACAAGTCGTCCAACACACCAACACTCCACTTAACCACTAGACCAGCTGGCCCATTCTAATGGTTTTGCAAACAATTAAATAAAAGCTTACTGAACAAGAGTGAGGCTTAACTTAGAAAAAATTTCAAATTTTGCCAAAGGCATGGCTTGAACTTGGGACCTCCTACATACCCCCAGAACACTTAGCCACTGAAGCAGACATATATTCGTGTTATACATTCACAAAAATGAACATAGAAATTTTGGGGCATTACAAATTCACAGTTGTTCACCATGCTCGGATTCATCCCGTGAATAAACCAAAGTATCACCGATGAAAACCACAACAAATCGATCTAGATACGGTTTGAAAATTTTGTTCATCATATCCATAAATACTGCAGGCGCATTGGTTAAACCAAACAGCATCACTAAAAATTCATAATGCCCATACCTAGTTCTGAATGCAGTTTTTGGCACATCTGAATCTTTAACTAGCAACTGATAGTAGCTAGAACGAAGTCTTCAAAAATATTGTTGCACCTTTCAACTGGTTATATAGATCATCAATACACTATAATGGATATTTGTTCTTTATCGTCACTTTGTTGAGTTGTCAATAATTGATACATAACCGCATAGATCCATCTTTCTTTCTGACGAATAAATCAGGAGCACCTTAAAAAGAAAGGCTAGGTTGAGCAAAGCCTCTATCTGTCAACTCTTGCAGCTGTGCTTTCAACTTTTTCAATTCTATATGGTGCTTGTAACACCCCTAACCCGTATCCGTCGTCAGATTAGGGTTAAAGGCGTTACCGGACAAATCAAAAACTTTTATAGACATTTCATACAACCATTCATCAATCACAAACAAAGTGTCCCTTATATAGGTCAACGAGACCTTAATCATGCTTTAGAGTAGGGCCGGGACTAATCTGAACACATGCAGAAATTCTCGAATTTTTAAAACTTTTACAAAACTGTCAAGGACACACGCCCATGTGACCAGGCTGTGTGCTTCCCACGGCTACTAGACACACCCATGTGTCTTGGCCGTGCCAAATCAGAGCATGTATACTGACTTATCTACACGGTCACCAAACACGCCCGTGTGCTATGACCGTGTACTCTTAAGCTAAATACTGCCTTATTCACACGGCTACTAGGCACATCTGTGTGCCATGGCCGTGCACACTTGGGCTGGCTACTGACTTATACCCACGGCTAGTTGCCACGCCTGTGTCATGACCGTGTAGTATTAGGCTAGACACTGACTTAATCACACAGCTACTAGGCACGCCCGTGTGCCATGGCTGTATAGGCAAAACAGGCCATTTGCAAGGCCAAAGTGCCACCCACATAAGGGTCAATCCCTATAAGCAATTTACCAATTCATTTCATACACATTTGTAACAAAAAACATATCAAATTAATCATCAAATCTTCATATACAATTACAATACCAATTATGCCAATTTGTACAACTAAAACACATATGCATTCAAGCATGATTCATCCACATTTACCTTTCATATATCCCCTTCTTTGATCAAACATGCATACTCACATTTCATCCATATACTTACCATTAACATGACCACTTCACAGTTACCAAGTCATACCAAATCATACACCATGTTTCATATTTACTCATGCATATTATCAACACTTATGTAGCCACATCTCATGGCTAATTATACACTTTTCAACCTTAATCCAAAACAACTAGCCTATACATGCCATATTTAGATATATACACATTTCAAAAGTACCAAAATGAATTTGAGTAGTGTGATGACGATCCTCGACAGTCCTCGAGCCTTCAGTAGCTTTGACGATTTATAAAACAGAGTAAACACACACACAAAGTAAGCTTTCAAAAGCTTAGTAAGCCATATACAAATAAACTTAACATATAGGCAATCAAAACATATAATCAATATGAGTTCACAAATAACTCAATTTCATAATCATCATTCTCATTGCCACATTTACTTATCCATTCATCTTTCAATATTGCATATCACCACATACTTTATTAGCTCATAGTTTTTTCCATTCATATAACACACTTATATTCTCATATTCAAATACATAATTCAACTAGATAAGTTTAAGAAAATACTTACCTTCACATACACACAATGTGTACTTATCAAACGTACCTAAAACGGATGTTCAATTCATATATTCATTCATTTCTCGGACTTGCTCGTTAAATCGTTCGAAAATCTAATAGGATACGTAGAATGCTCGGAACAATCATACAATGCCAACGTCCCAGACGTGGTCTTACATGTAATCAGATATCGATGCCACTGTCCCAGACAGGGTCTTACACGAATCAATACGATGCCAATGTCCCGGACTTGGTCTTACACGTAAATCTCATATCGATGCCAACGTCCCAGACGTGGTCTTACACGAAATCACATACCAATGTCAACGTCCCAGACGTGGTCTTACATGATATCACATAACAGACACCTATGTCATGACATAGTTAATCCTATCTATTCCTAGGTTCGTACGGGACTTCTCGACTATTAGCAAAGTGTCGATCTTATATCGGATTTCATATTTATACAACATCTCATAAGCATTCATCATTATCAATAGTCAAATGAACATTCATAATTCATTACAAATACATTTATTTGTATATTGACTTACCTCGGATTTGGATATTCGTTCAGACTCGTTTATTCGACTACCTTCGCTTTCCCGCGATCTAAGTTCATTTTCTTCGGTTCTTGATCTATACATATTCAAATTTAACCCTCTTATTTAACAACACATTCAATTCAATCCAAAATCACATATTTAGGGCAATTTGCAAATTAGCCCTCATATTTGCACATTTTATCAATTTAGTCCATTTTTCTCAAAACATCAAATATACAAAATCACCATACACTCATGCTTAGCCGAATGCTCATATATCTCATACAAGTCCAAACATTTCATTAAATTCACAATTTAATCCCTCAAAATACTATTTTCACAATTTAGCTCTAATTAGCTAAATTCATCAAAAATTCAAGAACAACACATGTTCATTTAACTCATATCTTTCATTTAACACCTAAACTCATCACAAAGCTCACTATTTGATCAATGGCACATCTCATGAACATCATCAATTCTTCAAATTACAACATGGGCTCGATAGTAGACTAAGCAACAATCTCAAAAACATAAAAATCATCAAAATTCAAAGCCAATACATACCTTAATTTTGCTTGATAGTTGCCGAAACCTAGGCTAGCTTTCTTCCTCTCTTTCTTTTGAATTTTCGGTGATAGATGGATGAATAAAAGCCATTATCATGTTTAATTGTTTTATTTTCTAACATATTATTAATCTAATTACAAAATTATTCTTATAATAAAGCATATATAACATATGTATATAAGGCCATCAATGTCTTTTAATCATCCACTATCTAAATATTGGCCTAGTTGCTTTATAAGGCCTCCTCATTTAAAAGCCACAATCAAATAGGCACTTTTACAAATATCATGTTAGTTTTGCATTTAATGCAATTTAACCCTTTTCTCAAATTAAACACACAATTGATCAAATTTTCATACAAGGCTTCCACACATGCTTAGTCACATATCAAAAGCACAGAAAATAATATCAATATATTATTCTAACTCAGATTTGTGGTCTCGAAACCATTGTTCCGACTAGGGTCTAAACCGGACTGTTATAGTGCTATAGATATCGGGGATGTTTTTGGCATTAATTCAATTCCAAACTCAACCTCCCGAGTTGGAGGTAGTGTAACACCCCTTACCCGTGTTCGAAGCCGAAACCGGATATGAGGCATTACCTTACTAAAGTTACACTGCAAAGGCACACCCCGTGTCCTTAGGCCGTGTGTCGAATTAAATTCCTAACTTCAGGTGCAGACTTCACACGGCCTGGGCACAAGCCCATGTCTAAGGCCGTGCCCCCCACACGGCTGAGACACACGGCTGTATCTCTACCCATGTGTTTACTAGTGAGCATACTGACTTGTAAACCTAGCTCACAAGGGGACACACGGCCGATCAACACGCCCATGGGGCTGACCGTGTATCACACACAGCCTAGACACACGCCCGTGTGTCTACCCGTGTGGACATTAAAAAAGGCTATATTCTAAACCAATGCCACCCTACATGGCAACCATATTTACACCAACTCAAATCAAGCATAAACTTCATGATTCATCCTCAATGAATATATATATATATATATATATATATATATAGAACTAGTCAAGTATTGGACCAACTTTAATGACCATTTACAAAATGAATTGAAACAACCATAGTAGCCAACACATTTGGCTTGCAAAATGACATAACCAAAGCATTCGAGTCCTATACATGCCATACTCGAAATAAGTCTAATTTGGCTATACGAAAAAGTAGTCGATAGTGTGATCTCCAACTCCCACGTCCACGAATTCTCGAGCTAACTTGGCAATACTACAAGGAAAAGGGCAATGAAAGGGATAAGCATAAAGCTTAGTAAATTTGCATGGAAATAAATAGCCACCATAAGCTCATGATAATATCCATCCATGGCATTAAATAACCACACACAAAGTCATAGGCTTCTTGCCATACTTACTCATATTGGCCCTTATCTAGTACACACCATGCCACGTATCATAAATGTTCTTCGTGAATTACTCACGGTACCTGTGTTAACTCAATCACATAGCTTAAATACAATTCTCATTTCTATTTCTAACTAATCTATTTATCCCAATAAATCATTAGGGATACTCAAAGATGTGTATTCATTATCATTAGCATAAACGCGAAGCCAATGCCACATGCCGGATATGGTCTCACATGGATCATCCTTGAATACCGATGCCATATCCTGGATATGGTCTTATACAGAACCTCACATTAATACCTATGCCATATCCCGGATATGGTCTTATACGATTTTTCATATTCAGCGCCGAAGCCATATCCCAGATATGGTCTTATATGGGATCTTAGTTCGGTGCCGAAGCCATGTCCCCGACATGGTCTTATACGGGACCTCATCCATCTCATGTCACAATGATAGTGTTTTCACATTCATTATAGTCCAACTAGGGCTTCAACATCTCAACTTACTCATTCAACATCAAATACTCAATTTAGTAGAATATCATGTATCATCATAATATCAAACATTCTCAAACATGCTGGCGTAATTGTTGAATTTATCACATACAAACTTACCTCATTTTCAAAATAGGCTAGATTGTCGGTCTAGTCCAATATTTTGTTCTTTCCCCGTTCGAGGTTGATTCTTGGTTCTTCTTACTCTATAATAGCAAATAGCTCATTTTAATAATCACATTAATAAATGCATTTCAATAATCATGCTTTGGAAAAATTACTATTTTGCCCTTAGACTTTGGCAAAATGACCATTTTACTCCTAGGCTCAGAAATTAATTCTAATCAAATTTCTACCTTCAACAAGCCTAGGTGAACATTTATTCCTCTTATGACTACCATCAAAACTCAACATTTCACACATTTACTACATATTTTACAACCTTTACAAAAAGGTCATTTTAGGTGTTATCATGGTAACATCTTTCACAAAAGTTGTTCATTTAACAATTAAGACCCATTTTATTCCATAAAAATGCAGCAAATAACTTAAAAGCTCTCATGGCAAAACTCTATACTCTTCAGTATTTTACAAAATAGTCCCTCTTTAGAAAGCTTAAGCTTTAGAGGCTCCAAAAGTATAATTTTTATCAAGAAATGATCACATGAACACTTACTTGTAGGGAGAAGAGTTTGCTGAAATTTTTGAAGCTTTCAAGCCCCTATTTGCTGCTAATTTTCGGTAGAGGAGTGAAGAAGAAAAGGTGATATCTTTTCTTTCTTTATTTTAATATAAAATCCCAATTTAGTCCACCTAATCCACCTACTTGACCAAATTTTTTACTTTCTTGTCCCCTATGGCCGGCCAGCCTTTATTTAAGGGGCTAATTTCCCTTTAAAGACCTCCAATTAATATTCCATAGCTATTTGGTCCCTTAGCTGGAAATTTAAACTTTTGCATTTTATGCAATTTAGTCCTTTCTAGCGATTTAGCATGAAATCGTTAAAATTAAAGCACCAAAATTTTCATGTACTTATATAATCATACTCTAACCCATAAAATATCATAAAAATAATTTTCTCTAACCTCAAATTAGTGGTTTCGAACCACTCTTTTCAACTAGTCCCTAAATCGGGCTGTTATAGGTAGCCTAGGCAACTCTTCTGGAAATACATCTGAGAATTCAAGTACCACTGAAACCGAAGCTAGTTTTGTTTCTGAAATTTTAAAGTCAACTATATAAGCAAGATATGCTTCACAACCCTTTTAAACGTATTTTTGTGCCATCGTAATAGAGATTAAACTAGATGTACCTCCAACCTGTCTGATTTAATTCAGACCCGCCTACCATCCTAACATTTTAGCACGATATATTTTCTTCTACAATTCCCAATAGCATTGTGCTGTGTTAACCAATCCATTCCTAGAATCACATCAAATCATCAAATGATAATAGCATCAAACTAGCGAGAAAGTAGTAACCCTTAATTTTCAGTGGGCAAGACCTACATAACTGATTAACTAGAACATACCGACCCAAAGGATTTTTAACTTTAATAGTATATTCAGTGAATTCAACAGGTATTTTCTTTTTGTCTACTGATGTAATGCATATGTACGAATGAGATGATTTAGGATCAATCAATGCATATATATTAATATCAAAGAGAGAAAAAGCACCCGCAATAACATCTGGAGCTGTAGCTTCTTCTCGAGCCCGGATTGCATACGCTCTAGTCGGTGTTCTTGCTTCTAACCGTTCATACATCTCGTTATTCTTTCCTCTATCGAGAGTAGTATTTCTAGCATCTCCAGATCTTCTACCCCTATAAGAGGTTGCTTCGAGTTTATTTGATTGATTCCCAAAATCACTTTGCTTCTTGGGACAATTACAGAGAAAATGGTCAGTAGTTCCACAACGAAAACAAGCTCCCAATTTTGACCAGCACTCACCAAAATGTCTTTTATTACAATCATCACACATCGGGATGGTTCTCTCCACATTTCTTACACTTCCAACACTCGCGCTAGAGCATTTACTGTCTGGAAATTGCTTTATCCAGGTTTCTCTCAGTTAACAAATTCTAAAGGAGCAGCTGACCAATTTGTGTCATTTCTAAATTTCTTTGAGGGAGATGACTGAGTAGGCTTGAAGACCCTCTCTTATTATAGTCTTTTAATCTTGAATCAGACTATCGTTTACTTTTTACAAATCTCTTCAACCTTCTATGCTCGCTCAAATAATTTTACAAATTCTCGTAACTTTAGTGCTGCTACAGCCAACTGGATCTCATCGTTCAATCCATCTTCAAATCTGATACACATTTCCTCCTAGATCGATACAATGTTACGAGCATACTTACTTAATTACAAAAATTCTCATTCATATTCAACTACAGTCCAGTTTCCTTGCTTTAATTTGAGAAACTCTTTCTTTTTTTTGATTGATAAACAATCGGCTTACATACTTTTTCTTGCATTCAGTATGGAAAAAATCTCAATTAATTCGATCATTTGATACCATTGTACTCAAAGTATCCCACCACAAATATGCCTCGTCTTTCAACAAAGATATCGTGCATCTCAAACAATCTTCACGGGTGCACAATAATTATACAAAAACTCTCTTTGTATTTAATAGCCAGTACTCAGCTTTTGACGGATCATCATCTACCATACCTCTGAACTCTTCCGCTCCATATTTCCAAACCTTATCTACAGATACTCGAGTAACCAACACCGGTACAGGGGTGGTAGTATTCAGGGGTGCCGGAGGAGGCACAACAAGGGGTGGAGGAGGCGGAGTAGCCATATTTGCTTGTTTAAACTTGTTGAACCATTACTTCATCATTCCCATAAACATATGTCTCATTTCATCACCAACCGATTGAGGAATAGGAGAAGTGTTACTTGCCTCTGGATTCAAAGCTTGAACATTACTTTCAGCTTCGATAACTATAGCTAAATTATATTCTGTTGACATCTGAATCTATAAGAAACAAATTGTTATAACGGATCAAACGCATCACACTATTACAGCATATATGTGGCATGTATATACTAATTCCTATTTCACTATGTTAGTCCTAGAATTGACTAAACTGTAACTCTGATACCAATAAATGTAACACCTCTAACCCGTATCCGTCGCCAGAATAGAGTTACAGAGCATTACCAGAGTTTTCAAATCAAACGAGCATAAATTTCAAACTTTTCAAATCATATCAATAAACACTTTAAAACCAATTCAAAACATGCATATTGTCCCTTA